>WNGS01163947.1:18733196-18755238 GCA_020271785.1 Procambarus virginalis | reverse complement strand
CCACACACACACACACACACACACACACACACACAGTAGTTTCAAAGCGTATATGATAAAGAGTGCTGGGAAGACGGGACACCACGAGCGTAGCTCTCATCCTGTAACTGCACTTAGGTAATTACACACACACATATGCAACCAGGATCCAAGAGGGCACGACTACACAACACACACACGCACACACACAGTCTGTTGCTGGCCTGAGCTGCCACTGACAAGGTGCACACACACACACCATCACTGACCTGAGATAACATCACGGGTATCTGCCTCCCTTCCTCAACCAACCTTCATCTATTTTCCAGTTAACGTAGAGGTCAGGGGAAGGCCAATTATGACAGGAATGTTGAAGTGATGATAGGAATGAAATGGAGATATGAATGTTGAAGTGGAGATAATGTTGAAGTGCAAATAATGTTGATATCAGGATAGGAATGTTGAAGAAATATCTTTAGCATTGAAGTGCCAATATCAATGCTTGTTAAGATTGGAATTTTGAAATGGAACTATGAATATTGATGTACAAGTATATGATTGTAAATGTGAATAATTTGTTTGCACGAAGATAATAACTTTGTCGAAAAGCAGTAACTATTTCAATTACAATACTATAATAATCATCATTACCCTAATTACTGTAAAAAGAGGTATCAACCGACAAAAAATCATGTAATTAAGTATTGTTAATTCATCCTTTCTTGCATGCTACAAAGGCCAAGCATTTATTGAGGGACAATAAAATGGGGGAACACGGTTGCTATTATGGAGGTTATCAAGGACCCCCAATTCATATCTAGGTAGATGGAAGCAGTAGGTACTCATCAAATAGGTAGATGAAGAAGTGCAAAAATCAAAATCAAAACAATGTTAACATGAATTGGCTCACCAGTATTTAACAGGGATAAAGATAAACAAAGGGTAAAGGTTCAAAAAGGTGGCCATGGGTGTTGGTAAGAGAAATGTTCCAGAGGGCATATAGACAGTTAAATTGGCATGAAAGGAGGAATCGTTTCAGTAAAAGTTCTGAAAGTAGCTTAAAATCAAGAAATAGAAAGATGGTGAGCGAGATAAAACGAACAGATGGTATACCGTATATTCAAGTATATCTGAACGGCAGTGGTGTGGACGTTTTGACACAAATGGTTAATAAAGGTAACATTATACCAGAATAAAAGAGCAGAGCAGAAATGCTAGAATAACCACAGAAGGGTAGTGGTTACATAAAAAATAAAATAAAAATATAACCACCTACCATGGGAGCCGGTCGGCCGAGCGGACAGCACGCTGGACTTGTGATCCTGTGGTCCAGGGTTCGATCCCAGGCGCCGGCAAGAAACAATGGGCAGCGTTTCTTTCACCCTATGCCCCTGTTACCTAGCAGTAAAATAGGTACCTGGGTGTTAGTCAGCTGTCACGGGCTGCTTCCTGGGGGTGGAGGCCTGGTCGAGGACCTGGCCGCGGGGACATTAAAAAAGGCCCCAAAATCATCTCAAGATAACCTCAAGATAACCTAAGTGACCAAGACTAACACCAAGCATTAGTTCCTCAAGTCAAGATACACAACAGAGAAAACCTGGAATTCAAAAACTGAAGTTCAGTCAAATCTGAATCAAATAAGCAAATACAGTATTCTATTGAATAATATATACTGTATAAGGTAGATGGATAATTCGTGGAGATCTAACAGGCACAGAGTAACAGATTCAAATAATTTTCAGGTGTAGTGTGAGACTTGGTGTACTTTATCATAATGTTGTACCTAATACCCACAACCCCACTACTTGGCTAAGTAAGCAAGGCCTGATTTGCTTAACAGCCAAGTGATTCTTGTTACTGTATTTTCAAATATTTCTTTCAAAATTTATTAATTCCTAACAATATTAATACCGATATATTAATAACATGAAATATTGACTAACTTAGGTTAGGTTTTGACTTGAAAAATCTCAAGTCATATATGATACAATAAAAGTTTAATCATTTCTTAATAGAAAACTTTTGAAAACTTCCATTTTTCCAAAATATTTGCTTGGTTATTAGATATGACACATGTCGTACCTACTAGCCAGCAGCATGTTCATAAAATAAATTTGTCAAATATGTTCTCTTATGGAATAATAGTTTTCATTGCACTATACTATATATGCTTTGGATTTTTCTTTTTATTCAAAACTAACAGAAACTTGATCAACCCTAACATAACTAAATTGGTAATTTGAGATACTAATACATTAATATTGTTAGGAACAAACCAACTTGGAAAGAAATATTTTAAAATAACAAAATTTCTCCTCCTGTTAAGCAAATTGGACCTTGCTTACTAAGCAAGGTAATAGTAGTAGGCATCCATCAGTCTCAGGAGACTATGGAGTTGCACTCTGGTTCTCGGTATGGAGTGGCCTCTCCAGGGCACAAAGTCAGGGTAGGTTGATATGGAGAAGCTGTTACCCAAGCAGCAGGTCCCCCTGTCTCCACGGTGTAGAAAGTCTCCAGTGGTAATAGCATGTCTGACTATTAGGTACAACATGTACACTGAGATTTTCCCCATATCTCTAAGTATAGTCAGGCTCTCATGATTCTAAGGACCTTCTTCAAGATACATGTACCAAAATTTACACTTCTTGTGATGTGGATTTTCAGTTATTGATTTTGGTTGGTTTTCCACTGTTGTAGACAGATGCAGATAGGCACCTACATTTAAAAAATGCTTTTTTATTTGTATTGACAAATTTCCATGTACAGTACTGTACTGTATTCTTACTTTTATTTGTTTCCATTTGCTTCTGCATGAGAAATGGTATTAAAAAGTTATTTTGTTCTTAGCAATATATTATTAGATATCTATTTAGTATGAGGGTCTTTGAAATGGTGAGACATCATAAGATGACAACAAAAGACAAAAGATAGAATGCCCAGATTATTTAGCGCACTAATGATACTCATCTCTCCCCGCCCCCCCCTGCCAGTGTTCTATATAGTCATGATGGCTTGGCACTTTCCCTAGATAACTGCCTTCCCTTCCCTCATGCCACGTGGCTGTGGCTACTGCTATAACACCCACTGTGACTAACTCTTCATTGCCTACTAGTCTGTCAATGGCAATAGCAGCACCATATATATATATATATGTACTTCCCCCCCTTTCCCCCTACCTCGCTACTCAATGGGGTGGGGGTCACAATGTTGTACTTACCCTTGGTTCAACTCTAATTACACACTACCACTTTCAATGATATGTTTAGTCCATTTATATGGACCGAATATTTTGATCGTAATTGAGGAGAATGCAATTTACTTTGATCTCAAGCTCCACATTTACTAGCTTCGATTCGTTGAAATGATTGTTACCTTCTTTTCCTGAGAAACCATATCATTGGCTATACAAAGACTAGAAAAACAAGATATCATATATAATACAGTATTGCAATTTTAATTATTTATTCACAGAAATAAATGCCAAAACCTAAATGATGCTCAAATATAATAAAAAAAATCTTACAAAATATAATTCAAGGATTTTTCCAGAGCTTAGTGCTGATTATTCTAATCATAAACAGCATCTAGACATGTAAGACGACCATAAACAACCATACAGATTTTGATTCTAATTGCTTAAAAACTACTTTCCATACTTGACAGACAAGGATTTTGCTAAGATATACATTTGTTTACACATATAAATTTTTATTACTTTCTTTCAACCATTAAAGCTATGGGAATGTGATCAGAAAGCCCTGCCATTACACTACTGAACCAAAATGCAGAAGGTGTTGCCTCGTCATTATGTCTTGCTAGCAGGTAGTCTATCCGCCTCCGGCCACCTTCTCTCACGGCTCGTACTCTACCTGATGAGTCTGCCTTCGGTGCAATCCACATTAAATCAGGAGCCTGTTCCTATAGAAATTATTTGATTTAATAAGAAATCAAACTTCTTTAAAGAATATGTACAAAAGAGGAGTAACCCCACAAAACTTTTGAGAATGAAACAACATTGTCGATATAAGCAGCAGCAAGGGAGACAATACCATACATGGGCAAAACAGAGAGAATATTATGAGAACACAATTGATATATATTAAGTATGATAGTGCTTCTATGAGTTGACACGTCAGAGATGCAAGATAATACTCGCATGCAGTGTTGGTGGTAAGCAAATAGAATAACTTTAGAGCACAGTGATCTATGTCCTTGGCTCTCAACTTAGGGGTTTAATTCCTTGCCAGGACATAAACACTTGCCCTTTGCCTTTCACCTAATGTCTCTGTTCACCTAGCAATAAAACAGCTACACAGGTGTTAGGCAACTGTTGTGGGTTGCATCCTGGGAAAAGGTCAGTAGTTGACCTATAGGGAAAGCTCAATAAGGCCAAGTACAGGCTTCCTGTCCCTGATAAACTTAATTAAATTGTGTCCATTTAAACCTTCAAGAGCATGTCAGATGGTACATGAATAATGGGAGGTATTAATGCACCAGGTACAATGGCTATCAGATGGGTCCCAAGAGCTAGGTCTCACTTCTTATAATTGCAGAGAAACAAATGCATTCATACCAGATCAACCAGGCTGTGACTCATACTGCAGGCTGTGAGCAGCCACGTCCAACAGCCTGGTTGATCAGTCCAGCAACCAGGAGGCCTGGTCGACAACCAGGCCGCAGGGACGCTAAGCCCCGGAAGCACCTCAAGGTAACCTCAAGGTATACTCAGATAAATGGTCTTTAATATCTGCTGCACAAGCCAGAACAGATGAAGCTATCTTTTGTATATAATACGTATATTTCTGTGGGTCAGTTCCAATGAATACATTTATCAACTTCAATGAATTTTTCAAGAAATTTAGAGTCTTAGAGGTTTAAGAGTCATGGATACCCATGCTGAACTAGACCTAAATATTCTCCCAAGATCAGTAACACACAAGGGTTTCCCCCACAAAGTGAGGTTTATGTACACTACTTATTCATCAAACATGAGATTATAGGTATTGAACAGTATATTGTCTTGAAGTATTCTCCCTCGTTTGGACAATTCATCTTACTAATCCACTTTTATAATATATTGATTGTGTTCTCAATTTCAACAGAATATAATTCACTTCTCAGCCAGTTTATTATTTGTAGAATTCCTCAACCATAAATTTTATGCACACAAGTTTAGTCTCATAATTTCTAAATGCATGGATTACCTTCTTTACCAATAACAGAGCCTTGGCATATGAGGCAAAATGAGGGACTAAAATACTACTAATAATATATATGATTAGTCATGTCTTATTTCTGTATAATAAATACTATATCACAATACTGTATATAGAAAGTGCAGGTACTCAAATTACAGTACCTTTACATCAGCATCCAGAATGTAATGTCTGCGTTGAATATCATCAAGGAGAATTTTCTAAAACTTTCCGGATTTTGTGCAATTGAATGATGAATGAGACACTGACGAAGCTCTGTGCCGATTGTCCAGGGTTTGTCATTTCCCGCACTTTCCCGGCAGGGATCCTCATACTCGTCCACAAAGGCAGATTTTGAGTCCCAACGTCACCTAATTAAAAAGAATAAATGTTTTGGCAAAATCTTCATTTGTGTCAGGCTTTGATTGTGGACCTCATTTTTATAATGTATAGAAAACCCAACTCTTCAATAAGTTTTATCTGATCAAACATACTCCAAATCCAGATCATATCATTCCACCCCGATACAAATTCGTGCGAAATTCATAGTTTTAAGAATAGCCCTTCCTTGGCTATTTATCCTCCCCCCCAAAGCTTCTTATTACAAGTGATACAATACATGATTAAGAATATTTAAGTATAATACACAGTACAAACAATTATTTCAATGTATACTATATAAATAACAATATCCTCTCCAAATTTTGAGCATACATTTAGTCACTTATCTTCTAGTAGAAGAGGTGAGTCATGATATATCAAAATGCAATTACAGTACTATATATTGCTACAGTATGTCATGTCATCTGTTGAACTTCAACAGCTACCCTAAATTGGCCACAAAGTCCTCAAGGCCCACAATTTGTGCCATTCTTGCAGCTATAGACTTTAACTGTGCACCACAAGCAGCCCGGCAACAATGCTGTGCTAACCATTGGCAAACGGTATCATCCAAATTCTAATGATTACAAGATTAATTGGATTTTTTCTTGCTCATGAACTACAGGACCTTCTTCCTTTGCATTTTATATCAGAAACAGTACTTCAAAATACAGATGCCAGACGTCATTGCCACAGGAACATATTTCTCCTGTTATAAAATGCAAGGGAACTTTCTCTTGCCTTTCTGTACCAATTCTATGATTGCCAGATAACATGGATTCAACTTGCAAATAATGTAACATATCCAAAGAAAACCCAGTCAACATGCTCAAGTAATTTGAAGTTGAATCGCACTCACGCACAAGATAAGAACATCGTCGGTACACGTACCCCTTTAGTAGGTTTGGATGCCACAGAAAGAACATCACATTTATAAACTCTTCTGTACAATTTGTACATAATTGTGCACTTTGGTTCAAGCTTAGTAAAACATTTCTAAAATATAAATATTATTTTGAAAAAATATTTACAAGTAAATAGCAAGTTTAGCAAAAGTAGAAAAACAAATATGATCTGATGGAAATTACTTTATGTGGTAAACTATTAATCCAGTTCAGGACTGGTTTAAGGAAGAGTTTCCAAGAGTGCGGAACAAATACCCCAGAGAAGATATTCGGGTGGTAATTGGTCTACACTGATGACACCTAGGAAGTGGTTGCTGCACCAAGGATGAAGCACAACTAAAGCAAGAAAAACTGACCTCAACTGGCATGCACAACATGGAGCACTCAAGCATAAAAACCATACAAAGAACAACTCGGCAGTAAACTTAGCTTAAAGAAGTGGAGTGGCCTATTCAGAAGGTGTCATATCAAAAACCCCAGTTTTTTTTGGATTAGCGGGAGAAAAATACTGTACTGAGTAGTTTGGATAGGTTTGGCAATCTGTTGTTTCCAAGTATTTCTTCTATTTTTTTTTTTTTTTGGGGGGGGGGGGAATTTAATGTTCTGATATTGTATTTTTCTTAGTTCTGATGGGTTCATCTCTGTAGTGGGTGGACTGCTAATCCCCACAATTCCATCTCCAAAAAGGAGGGGACAACTGTTGAATAAGGTATGTGTCCTTAATGTGCAAGAATGCCACTGGGAACCTGGCATGGTCACAGTGTCCTATTTGTGCCAGTTACCGAAGCTGAGGGGGGGAACTACCAAGAGGTGCGAGCCCAGAACAATTACATGTACAGGTACACTCTAATGCTAATACAATTACAGTGCTTGTTTAAGTCCCTCAATCAATTATCAGTATTAACAGCCAAAACAATTATCAGCTTACCTGGAGACAAATTGTCACAATTGAAATCTCCTCCAATTATGGCAAAAACCACAAGTCAGTATGAGTATTGTGGGTAGTCTGGTGAAGGTGTTCATCCACAGTCGTGTCTGCTCCAGCTGATGGACCAGCACTTTATCTTCTCCTTGATAGGCCTGTTAAACCACATTATTTCCTACTTTAGAGACTAAGACATTGTATGGCCAAAATGATTATTAAATACACTTAAGTTTTAGCTCTTGTTTGATGACCTTATCGTGTAAATATCAGAATTTCTGCAAGGAAATCTATTTAAAATTAAAAGAGGTAGGACAAGGGGCCATCAGTGGAAGTTGCATATGCAAGTGAGTTAAAGAGATGTAAGGAAGTTTTCATTTCCTGTATTAGTATAGAAATGTGGAATGCTTTGAAGGAAGTGGTTGTTGAGCCCAATTCCACCACAATTTGTAAAATATACATGATGAAACTTTAATAGTGAGAGGATAATTAGCACGCCAGGTACAAACAGCTAGGTGTTTGTACCTGGCTAGGTGGTAGACCAAAAAAAGAGCTAGATCCCATGCCCCTGTAGTCACTGATAGTTAAGCAATAATAGGTAAGCATTCTTGGAACTTTAATGAAGAGTTCAACACAAATCTTAATTTGCAAACAGCACCAAATAAAAGCTGGGACTGATTCTACTCCTGACTAAAATTCATGTTAAAAATGTATATTCATTCATGTTAATGTTAAAGTAGACTAGGCAACATTTTGCATTCAATAGAGCGTTGTTATACCACAAGTTCAATGACCTAATACTTGAAGCTGCCAACTGGCTCAACTGTGTAAGACAGTCAAAAGCAGTTCACCTACATATTGTATGATTTTTTTTTTTTTTTTTTTGAGATATATACAAGAGTTGTTACATTCTTGTACAGCCACTAGTACGCGTAGCGTTTCGGGCAGAGTCCCTGGAATACGATCACCCGCCGCGAAGAATCGTTTTTTCATCAAGTACACATTTTACTGTTGCGTTAAACAGAGGCTACAGTTAAGGAATTGCGCCCAGTAAATCCTCCCTGGCCAGGATACGAACCCATGACACAGCGCTCGCGGAACGCCAGGCGAGTGTCTTACCACTACACCACGGAGACTGTACATTGGTAAGATAGCCAATAGGAACTCACCTGAGTGTGCAGATTAGCAACATAGCCAACAGCACGCAGCTCCTCATTCCTCTTTTTCAGCAATCCCAAATCAAGCTGTACACAAATGGAATTTTTGTATTTAGCAAAAGCATTGTTAGAAATGTATGAAACATCCAAACTAATCTAAAATTAATAATGCTATCAATATCGCCAACATCTCTCTCTCTATTTATTTAAAATAGCAAAGAGCTGATGTGGTTTGCCATGTTGACATTTATTGTTGCCGAGGTCATCTCAAAGACTATCAGTGGAGCAACTACAGGTACTGTATTCAGATTGGTCAACTGATGGCCCCAACACACCAGAGCCTTTGAGTTTCAGCTGGAACAGATTGTCTGGGTCCCGGGTTCGATCCCGGCGCGCCGGCGAGAAACAATGGGCAGAGTTTCTTTCACCCTATGCCCCTGTTACCTAGCAGTAAAATAGGTACCTGGGTGTTAGTCAGCTGTCACAGGCTGCTTCCTGGGGGGTGGAGGCCTGGTCGAGGACCGGGCCGCGGGGACACTAAAAGCCCCTAAATCATCTCAAGATAACCTCAAGATTGGTTATGACTAAAGAGATGAGGAATTTTTTTTAATTGGCAAAGATCCTATTTTGGTATAGAACAATCATAAACTGCAGACTAAATAATACTGCAGATCTGGGAATTATATACAGCAGCTTATTTAATTATTACTGTTTCTAGTATTACTAGTTTACTGATCTGGTGAATCGGACAAAATCCCTGACGCAAACAGACATTGTTTGAGCAAGTTCACACTATAACTAGGAACACAAATATTGGCATGTATAAAATAAGAATACTTGCTTATTAAATGCAAATTAAAAACCATAAAATTATGAATTCTCAATAATGTCAATTTAAAAAAAAAATTGTAAGAAGTTAGCAAGGATTGTCACTACAACTTTATTATAAGATTTTGAAAATATTTTGAACTTGCAGCATGCCTATTTTTGTGTTTAGTTTGGCACTGAGCATGTGATTCTTACCTTTGTCAGAAGAATTCCATAACTTAAGAATTTACCAAACTTTGTGCAGTAGGTAAATGGATGAAAACAGGCCTCAAGTACGGGATACCGAGATGCTAAAAACAGCCCACTTCCTGAGAATAATAAAATTTCAGTTATATATTGACTGAAAATTCATGTTTTTCAGTCAAACATGAATGCTGAGAAATGCATGATAAGGATATCTGAATAGAAATCCAGTATAATCAACACAAGTTTTATATTAAACTTTGAAATAATGCAATTCGTTTGTGTTGGTAGCACAAGTGGTCTACACCTTTGACTCACAATCAAGGAATCCCAGGTTCGTTCCCCGGGTTGGAGAGAAATGGTTGAAAACATTTCATTTCACCTACTGCTTCTTGTCCTCTAACAGGAAATAGATACCCTGGAGTTAGGCAACTGTTGTGGGGTTGCATCCTGGGGGAGGTCAGTAGTTGGCCTAGGCCGACCTCAATAAAAAAAATGTAAATCTCAAGACATTGTTCTTAAAGAAATGTTGACTTGGGCCCATTAAATGTTGTGGTAGAGAATATCCAGTGCATGAAATTGTTCTATAATTGCCAATGTACATATTTCAAAAATCTATTTTAAAATTATCTATCTACGAAAATCATGACCTGTATACTAGATGCAATAGAAAGTCAACTTTTTTACAATATCAAGAGAACTGTAACTGACTTACCGAGACAAAAATAGTTAGTTTCCATACAATGTCTGCCGACATCATAAATAATGTAGGGGTACTTCTGTTTCAATTGCTTAATTAATGTTACTCCAATGACCCTTTCAAACACTTCTTGTAGGATAAACACATCAACATCTGGAAGCTGAAGACAAAAGCATCAACAATATTAAGCAAACAGATCACACCAACATTTAAATTGCAAGCATTTGCCATTCACACAATTTGTGATTCAAAGGGCTAGTAGGCAACACTAAACACTGAACGCTATCTTAAAAACCAGTGTTGAATGTAAAGAAATGCCGTTTTCTGGGAAAGCCCCGGAGGCTCCCTGAAGCTATCCGAATTGATATGTGCTATATTAGTTTGGAGTCATCAGTCACGGGTCCTTATGCCTACCAGGGACCATAAACCAGAACCTGGCCCCCTCGGAGAGCCACAGGGAGCAATGGCCTATGAGAACACTTTACATTTAAAGTATATCATAATTGCCATCGACCAGGGAAGGACCCAGAAAGGTAGGTGAATCAAAGCAGACCACTGTCTGGTTAGCCTGTACAAAGCGAGGAGAAGAAAGAAAAGAAAGAATGCAGTCCAAATACCAAGATGGCTCAGCCAGCGCATGAGCAGGCTAGAGATAAAAAAAACGCACGAGAAAACTAGCGGAAGTAAAATCCATCCCGAACGCAAATAGCAGCGGCTCCACCAATACCGCGCAATATGAAGCGACAGTAATAGGCATGAAATGCCGATCTAGAAAAGCAGAGAGAGAGAAGGAAAAAACAACCTGGTTCAAAATCGACGAAAACCAACAAAGAGAAAGAAAATGATGGGAAAGACCGCCAAGAAACTTCATACTGTCGCTGAAAAGAAGACAACAGGTGGGACACCATCAAAGAAGTCACCTGATCAACATACAAATGGCGATACACACGCATCAGAAAAACCAGATGTGTAGTGCAGAGCAGTAAGGAGAACCAGCGAGGTACAGTACTTCACTGGCCTGACTGCTGAAAGTGGCGGAGCCGCAGAAAACTGCCCAGATACGGATACCAAGCAAGTAGCACCTGAAACCAAGGCTGGGCCAGTCTAGGCTACAACAATTATTAAATCACTGTATCATTGTCTTCTGTATATTTTTAAAAATTAAAATTATTATTAGTTCAAAATAAATCTAAGCATTATTGTAATATATCTACTCTTTAATAAGCAAAAAACTCTGTGTTTAAAACAACCTTTATGTTAGCTTTCAAACTGATATGAAATGCTGAGTGAATCAGCTGTTTATCATAAGGCAAATATTGTCCATTCAGAGTACATAACCTTGAGTAAAGGAAAAGAATTACATGAGAGTTTAATTTAAGATTTCACAGATGGTTTTTGAAAGTCTAAAGGTACCGAAGAAGAGAAAGAGGGAATAAATACTGAAGGCATATGATAGAATCAAACCAGCATCCCCTGAACGCCTCAGGCGCGCACACTACCAGCTGAACCACGATGGGCTTACAAGTATCTCATTGTGATTTTGTTTTGCAAGAGTGAATGGTTGTCCATATGAGTTACAAAGGGTATTCTTGCACAGACCTTTTAAATCACAGACAATGAAAGAGAATAAAGATAGGATTATAATGAATTAAAAAAGTTAGAGGAGGAAAATGTATCTATATCTAGTACAGTAAGTGAAACTTTCTTACACTGAATCACATAAGGAGCCATAGATGTTCACTTGTATCTTCACCTCCTTGACCTCACCCCCATTCAACTTTTTAGTAATAATTCTTACAGGTGAAACAGTATCTGGATTTTTGCAGTGCAGTTGGATTTGTTCTCGACACCCAATTGGGAATTCTGAGTTCGAAGCCTGGGTGGGACAGAAATGGTTGGACACATTCCCTATCTCCTAATGCCTCTGTTTACCTTGCAGTAAAAAGGTACAGTACCTGGGAATTAGTCAACTTCTTGTGGGGTTTCTTCCAGGGAAGGGGTCAGTAGTTCCACCTTGAGCAAACTTCGATATACGTCTAACATGTAAACATGTATACACAGACTGCCTGTCCCTGACAAAATGAATTATTATTAAAGTCAATTTACATCTTTGTGTTTCTCTACACTAATAACTGAACTTACTAGCAGAATACAAGGGTAAGAATTTGTAGAGTAGGAGTTAACATGCATTTTATGCGAGTGAAACTACAAAACAGGAAAGAGTTGCAATCTTTATTCTGCATCATTCTGACATGTACATTTCCAATGATGATTACGTTAACCCTTAAACAAAGTGCATGTCTGAAAAAGAGTTAACAAAACAAATGGAGAAAAAATTGTGTATGGCAACTGGAGCAGTATATAGGTTAAGAAGATTAGAACAGTGTAATGGTTAACAAGATTATAGCAATTTAAGGGTAAAGCATAATATATGAAAACTTGTGCTGCTCTATATTAAGACTCCTACCTTACTCTCGACTATAGCTTCTCTATTCACTGGAGTCTGAAGATTCTGTTTCTGGTTTAGCAATGGGTCTTGACACAGAAGTCTCCTAGCAACCTCAAACACCCTCCAGTACACATTCCTGGTGAGAAAATCACCATGTGGTGAAAATATGGCATACAGTATAAATAAATAAATAAATAAATATGTTTATTCAGGAAAGGTACATACATAAAGTGATTTTACATAAGTGGATCGATTTATAGATAGAGCTAGTACATACAATGCCTAAAGCCACTATTACGCAATGCGTTTCGGGCAAAATAAATTTCGGGTATAATAAAATATCTCCATGCTGCGCAGCACCTCACTAGTTCACCTGTGCGATACAGTACTGTACTGGGCATTCCAGGTTCCTGTGACTTCTCACTACCCACCAAGGACAAATACTTTTTCAAACAGCTTGACCCTCCATGGGGGGCAAGAGGAGTCTGCACATTTTCTTTTTTTAATAATTCACAAAACATTCAACTTCTCTTTAAGTATTATTTGGCAACACACACATCACAAAGCAAAACTCTGAAACTATTTACTGTCCTGGTAGTACAGTTCGGTTCGTTCTCAACTCACAATAAAAAAATTCCGGGTTTGAATCACAGGCAGGACAGAAATGGTTGGTCACATTTCCTATTACCTAATGCTCCTATTCAACTAGCAGTAAGTAAGTGCTCAGGAGTTAGTCAGCTTGTTGTGGGGTTGCATCCTGTGGGGAAAGTTACTAGTTCCACCATGCGGGGGGGGGGGGGGGGGCGGGGACCTCAATATAAGTCTAACATATATATACGGTTATCTTGAGATCTTGAGATGATTTTGGGGCTTAGCGTCCCCGCGGCCCGGTCCTCAACCAGGCCTCCTCTTTGTTACACATCCCCAGGAAGCAGTCCGTAGCAGCTGACTAACTCCCAGGTACCTATTTACTGCTAGGTGAACAAGGGTATCTGGGTGAAAGAAACATTTTTCCCATTTGTCTCCACCTTCACTGGGGATCAAACCCGGAACCTCAGGACTACGAATCCGACGCGCTGTCCAACCAGCTGTTAGGTGCCGGTATATACACTGGCTCTTTCTTTATAAAATTTTACTCAAAATCTTCTCTCCTGCCCTATTCATTTATTCAATCTATATTAAACGTGCACACAATTTTACAGCCATTCCCTCCCAAAATGACCTCTAAAAGTTACCTGACCTAATTTCCCTCAACCTCCAAACAAGAGTTCTGGCTGGTAGTAAACCAACAACAGAATCCCAAGCTGGACTGGGGCTAGAATGTCTTGTTGCCCCACAAAAAAACAGCACGATTCTCTGGATATCGGTGAACCTGTGAACACAATGAAACAAGGGGCTTTGTCCTAGATTTAAAGAAAAGAAAAAACTAAAAACTAAAAAATAAAAAAAAAGCTTTCATAATAGATAAGAAAACAGGTTTAGGCTCTAGAGCAGCATTGCTCAACCTTTTTACCTTTAAATTAATTCTGGGTCGTACTTTAGATACACACACACGGATTTCATTGTCAATTTATTGGAGACGATTTCTGTCTTTACTCTTGATACTGGTTAAAAAGAGAGAAATTAAAACACAAAAATGACTCAAAAATACATTTGCATATGATTAGAATTAGACTATTTAATCTTGAGATTATCTTGAGGTTATCTTGAGATGATTTCGGGGCTTTAGTGCCCCCGCGGCCCAGTACTCGACCAGGCCTCCACCCCCAGGAAGCAGCCCGTGACAGCTGACTAACACCCAGGTACCTATTTTACTGTTAGGTAACAAGGGCATAGGGTGAAAGAAACTCTGCCCATTGTTTCTCGCCGGCGCCCGGGATCAAACCCGGGACCACAGGATCACAAGTCCAGTGTGCTGTCCACTCGGCCGACCGGCTCCACTAACACTATTTACACTATCTAACACGGCTCCAATTTAACACTATCTCTTGTGGAACACCTAGTTACCTTGGGGTTCCAGGGAACCCCAGTTGAGAAACGCTACTCTTGAGACTACCGTAATTTCACTTTTACCACACTCTTCTCAATAAAACACCTACAAGTATTTGTCACAAATATTTAAGGCATCCCTTTATTATCCAGCAACAAGTACACAACATCAATAACTCCAGAATATTTGGAATGTGCAATGTTGCAAAAAACAAATCTCAAAAGTTTGTAAGAAGCAAGAACCTAGAGGGTATAGTCACCTGATGCTCCCAAGAAAGCAGTCTACTCGGGAGTTATCACGGGTAATCTAAGCTAATTCAATTACCATTAAAATTCACCAATACACTTTAAAACTTGGTACTGTATAAAAGTGTCATCAAATCTGTATTCTGCAGTACAATACAAATCAATGGCTGCCTGTATTATTCAACATACAAATCTTAACATACAGATTCAAACATAAATATGAATGATATAAACAATTCAAGATGAAGAATTCACTTATGATTTCCCAATATCAAGGACAGGAAGCCTGTAATTAGGCTTATTGCAGCACCTAGGCCAACTACTGGCCTTACCCAGGATGAAATCTACCACAATTGCCTAACTTCTGGGGTACCTATTTGTGCCTAAATGGACAGAGGAATTAGGTCAAATGAAATGTTTCCAACTATCTCTGTTCTGCCTAGGGATCGAACTGGGAGCCTGGGATCTGGGAGCCTGGGATCCAAGGCTCCCAGATCTCGGAGCCTGGGATCCGAGATCCCAGGCTCGGATCCCCAGGCTCGATCCGAGCCTGGGGATCGAACCCGGGAACTCTTAGCAGTGAGCTGACAATATACAGTACACCACTAAAGGTCATCTTTGACTTTATCATACCCCAGATGATGTAATAATTTCAATTTCTTCAGTGTGTCAACGAACAGACATTTGTGGGCTTAAGAAACTTTAAACTACATGAAAAAATATTGCTCACCTGTTTTTGTTTATGCGCACAAAAATCTCTGGACTCAGGATGACATTTGCAGAGCAAATGGTGAACCTGGATGGACACTGGGACTCTTGACGAGGATTCTGGTTCGTTGGAGAAACATAATAAAATGGCTGAATGTTGGTGAATAAGTTGATAAGCACCCACATAATGTAGCCCACTGCAGCAAATGGAGCTGTACAAAATGTTAGAAGGAAAAGAATTGGGCCCAAGACAGCATACCTAGAAAAAAACAGAAAAAGAAATTACAGTAATCTTTATTTTGTATATAATTCTTGTTGGCAGGAACAGAAAGCTTTTATGTACTTATGTTTATCAAGGTCTTCCCAGTCTAACTACTAACCTATCCCAAGATACAACAATTGCCTAACACTCGGCTACCACTTTCAATATTTAATATCACACAAGTTTCTATAGAACCTATCTTACCCTGTCAAAGTAGGAGAGACATAGGTGTATGTATATATGTGTGGATATGTGTAGGTATATGTGTAAAATGTATATGTGTGTGTATTTGTATGCAGGGTATGTGGAAGCTGGTCAGAATTGCATTTCTCCTTTGTTAAGGCACAAAATGACACTATGTAAAAAGACACCTTGAACACAGTTTATGTAGGACAGACATAAATCTGTGTACTGTATTTATATTTGTAGGTTAGCTTAGCATTTTAAAAGTACTACAATCACCTTCTGTGGTTGATTGTTCAATAAATCAATGAATTATATGTTTAACAGATCTCTAACCCTGTCTATGGAGGACATTAGAAAATGTATATATGCTGGTTAGCATTGTAAATGTGTGGCCACATCTGTGGTAGAAAATAATAAAAAAAAAACTGCTAGATGATGTCATGATTCCATCCTAGCTTAGAATATGACCCCACCAGCATGAGAGCTGCTCTCATTCTGTCCCCTCCTTTTCCATCCATTTATTTGTTCTGCCATCATGTTAAACCTACACAAACTTAAGGTTTAGAGTGAGTGAGATTTTGTGGTTGTTGGGTAAATTTATTGGTAATTAGGGATTAGAAGGCAAAGGCTGATTCCTGTCATTGATAAACGATGTAGGAACATTCCAGAACTCAAGGGCATGATACGATCGTGGAGACAATTCAAAATGCTAAGCATGTGAATTGATCAGCACAAAGTAGGGTCAAGATGTCTTACAAGGGAGCACGAGGATTGGCCCAGATGTATCATTTACTTAGGATATATGAGCAGGACCGCATTGTATTTGCCAAAATTGATGTGTCAGTTAGACAATATCCATCAGTGAGTGGGGGCTGAGGCTGATCTCAATGGACAGTATCTGTAGGAGCTATATTGTGAATGCCAAATAGATAGACAAGCTGCAGTGACCATGAGACAGACCCAGTTTAGGTGGTCTAAGTTGTCTGTGGTGGGGAAGGAGGTTTTCCCAAGAGTGTGAACATTATCAAGGAAGGGTAACTAATCTGCAAGTGCAACAAGGAGGTGGCCAAAAGTCTGTCAAGTTGACAGATGGAGCTTCGGCCAAGAACCTAGTGAAAAATCTCAATAGCATAGAGTTCAGATAGAGTGTCGAAGTGAGTGGAACTTTGACAGCTCACCAAATGCAACATCTGTTGAAATTGAAATTGAAATAAGATTATTGAGGTAAAATACACACAAAGGGATGAAGTAGCTCAAGCTATTCTCACCCCGTTCAGTACATCGTGTTAATACATACATAGACACACATCACAAACAATAAACATATTACCGAACATTCTGAGAGATAAATATATACATTCCTCCTTTACACATATCTGTTTGTGTGTTTGTGTATGTTTTACATCAGCTAGTTGGCAGACCAGAAGAGCTTACACATTAAAACAGTTGGGGCTATGAGTGAACCCTAAAGGAAGGGGGAACTATAGCATCATTCAGTAAGCAGTGATAAATTAGTAGGAGGGCTAGTGGAGGAGTTCCAGACAAGAAACATGTTAAGTCTAGCCAGAGCAAAATCATAAATTTAGTCAAGTTATTTGTGTGGTCAATGGCTGTGGGCCCAAGTAGTGAAGAGTGACTAACCTAAACAATAACAGCAGAATATTAGATGGTGTAATAGTGCCAGTGTTTTAGCAAGGGGTAGTGTGGACGATCCTGGCACTAATAAGTGAGGACATATATAGTGAAACCTGTGGGTACGTGACTACATATCTAGAAGGCAGGCACAGTCTAGGGTGCAGGTAAATTTGTGTTGGTATCTGAGGTCTAGTCATGCCTCACTAGGAGGTGGAGGCCTGTGTGAGGAGTCCGCAGGATACAAAGACGCAAATCCAGGTCACCAGCAGCTGAGAGAACGTGTGGCCATCAGTTGTAACCATGCAAGATTCTCATCCAAAGGCTAGAAGTGGACTAAGGGCATATTGGAAAATCATCAGAGCAACAAAGGCGATTGCTTGTATACAGTATATAATACTGATAGAGCTGGGAGAGTAGTATGATTGAATTTGTTATTTTTTGGGGGGCAAATACACAATTAGTTTTAAGGTTAGAAGTACAGTCAGGTTGTGTTTAGCATGAAAAGCTGAATCTAATGATATCCCTCAAGGCAGGGAAATAAGGTTATTCCAACATAAGAGTACCAGGGCTATTTATTTTTGGTGATAATAGCCACAACAGCCCCAGATGATGTTTGTCAATTTATTCCTGATTAATTATTTTTGAGAGTTCATATCAATGAATATATATATATATATATATAATATATATATATATATATATATATATATATATATTATGTATGTATGTATGTATGTATGTATGTATGTATGTATGTATGTATGTATGTATGTATGTATGTATGTATGTATGTTTCGGTGATCATTTATAGCCTAGCAGTGGTATACCTGGTGTAATGAACACTTCTTACACCCCACCATGTTACAGTGAACAGAGGTATCAGGTCAAAGGAAACATGCCAACCATCTCTTTTTTCACCCACATACTGTATACTAAAAATAAACAAGTGAGGTTCAAGCATCCACACTTAACACACCTGATGATAACGATGGAAGTGAAGATTTATCAAAATTGGTGAAGCAGTAGCATGAGAAAGATAGCGAGATGAGCTGCTGAAATGGAGTCATCAGGATGCAGGTGAGTGTGTCCAATGCATCCCACGGCCAGTGGGTATACCGCGACGCTCTCGGAGCTCCCATTATAACTGGTCCTGAAAGGTAAACCACTTACGAGTTATGAATATGCTATTTATTAGCACACCATTTGTTAGAGAATGGTGTGCTATTACATGTACTACATACATGTACTACAACCTACTGTACATGCAATACTTATATTAATAATACAATAATTTTCAATACATTATCATTATTAATTTGTGTTGGTATCAATACATTATCATAAATAATTTATTTCATCAGGGCAGTCAGGTTACACATGCAGTACATATTAGACATATATAGACTCGCCCTTCCTCCCCAGGGTCGAATTACTGATACAACCACTCAGCAAGCAGTGGTAAGATTAGAACAGAAAAAGACAGGTTTGATTAGAATAGTACAGGACATGTTTGATTAGAATAGGATAGAGCAGGTTTCATTAGAATATGATAGGGCAGGTTTCATTTGAATAGGATAGGGCAGGTTTCATTTGAATAGGATAGAGCAGGTTTCATTAGAATATGATAGGGCAGGTTTCATTTGAATAGGATAGGACAGGTTTCATTAGAATAGGATATGACAGGTTTGATTAGAATAGGATAGGACAACCAAACCCAAAAACAACCTAATCCAATCCAAAACAACCTAACCCAACCCAAAAAACCTAATCCAACCCAAAAACTACCTAACCCAATTAAAAAACAGCCAAAAAAAACCTACCTCAACCCAAAAACAACCAAATCCAACCCAAAAACAACCTAACTCAACCCAAAAAACCTAACCCAACCCTAGAGGCGTGCCCATGCCACTCTGGCACTAAAGGGTGCCACGAGAGTATCCACTAACCTTGCAGACACCACACCAGACCTGTCCCCTGAAGCTCATATCAAGAGGATAACATCAGCAGCATATGCCAGGTTGGCTAACATAAGAACGGCCTTTAGAAACTTGTGTAAGGAATCTTTTAGAACATTATATACCACATATGTCAGACCAATCCTGGAGTATGCGGCTCCAGCATGGAGTCCATATCTAGTCAAGCATAAGACTAAACTGGAAAAGGTTCAAAGGTTTGCCACCAGACTAGTACCCGAGCTGAGAGGTATGAGCTACAAGGAGAGACTACGGGAATTAAACCTCACTTCGTTGGAAGACAGAAGAGTTAGGGGGGACATGATCACCACATTCAAGATTCTCAGGGGAATCGACAGGGTTGATAAAGACAGGCTGTTTAACACAAGAGGCACACGCACTAGGGGACACAGGTGGAAACTGAGTGCCCAAATGAGCCACAGAGATATTAGAAAGAACTTTTTTAGTGTCAGAGTGGTTGACAAATGGAATGCATTAGGAAGCGATGTGGTGGAGGCTGACTCCATACACAGTTTCAAGTGTAGATATGATAGAGCCCAATAGGCTCAGGAAACTGTACACCTGTTGATTGACGGTTGAGAGGCGGGTCCAAAGAGCCAGAGCTCAACCCCCGCAAGCACAACTAGGTGAGTACAACTAGGTGAGTACTGTCTTCTGGATGATGAGATGACAGATCAACTCCCTGTCATAACATACTCTGCAATAAACAATTGCACATTTATCTTCCCCATAATCCTCCTCAGAGTCGGAAACTTAGTCACTTGGTACAGAAGACGGATGGCACTAATATATATTTGTACCCATTTCGGACACAAAATTAGTACGTTTCGTGTATATATTGCAAAATATATATATTCATGTGTGTATATTGCATTGGTGAATATTAATGTTATTAACAGTTAAAATCTTCTACTTAACATGAATATAGTTATATTAATAAATGATGTTGAGTGATGTGATAGATATAATCTGGTGTTTCATAAGAACGTCGCTGCCAGCGTTAACACTTCACATCTGAAGACCCACAAACATGGTCGAATGTACAAAATACCAAACTGTGGCCAGTTTTTGGAAAGAATACTATTACATAGTTATACTTATATAAAATAAAATGTATTAAGGGTAAATGCCCAACATGTAATATTAATTAATAAAAACAAAGTCAGAAGCCACATGCCTGTCACCACATGTCTTATATGTTCATTTTGGGCACTCTTACAGCTGTGCGCTAGCTGGCATTTACAACTGATCTCACCTTTAGGGGCGAGATTTAGTCAATCATAATGATCATATGGTTTATTTATTTTAAGGAATACATTTCTGGGCCCACTTAGAAATAATGACCTACTTAAGATCTAATGGTATGAGGTACTTTGAGCTCTGTAATTTCTTCATACACGCAGGAATATTGGAAGATATTCTTGTGCTGTACCCAGATTTTGCAAGTGGGGCTAATGTATCAGCCTTACATTTTATGTTCTCTCCTGGTTTTTAGTCAGAGTTAATTTATTTTTGTATTGAGGCTGGTATTTTCCCCCCTGATTCTGTGTATGACTAACTATAACAAACTCTGTCTTCAGACAACACACAGCCCCTCTTTTTAAGTATCTTAGCATGCTAAACATAACACTCACTCCGCACATTCTCATGTGCTATTTACACATAGAAACCATTGTTCCTAAATGTTAATTTTGATCTGAAACTTTTCCTTGATAGATGTAATAGAACCCATGAGCACCACACCATAAATAAATATCATCTTGATATCTTCAGAGTCAAACTAAATCTGTACAAGCACTCCATGCAAATAAAAAGACTCGGTCTATGGAACTCACTCCCTGATGAATTAAACAATTGTCCAACCAATGCCCTATTCAAAAGTAAAACCAAAAAGTACCTAATTTCACCCCTCATAATTTCCTACCTTGTGCTTCAAACTCACACTGTATCTTGTACTACCCACTTCCCCAATATTGGTATTTAAGACATATAGCTTTACCAGAGTAATCACCTCTGTCAATTTATATGATTGTTATTTATTGATATAAACCTTGCTACAATGTACCTTTTCATCTTACCTGATATGTTAGATTAAGAACTTGCCCAAAACGCTATGTGTGTTAGTGAATTTGCAAAAATGTAAAAAATATCAGTAATGTAATCTCAATCATCCCATTGTACTTTCTGGTAAATTAAATTATTATTATTATTATAAAAGCAAAATGCTATGCATGTTTAGTGGCTTACAAAAATGTAAAAACATCAATGCTATGTACTCTCATAAGCGATGTTGTTTAATTTTTTTGTATTTATATACTGTATATACCATAGAAGGTACACTGGA
>WNGS01163947.1:18706405-18728611 GCA_020271785.1 Procambarus virginalis | reverse complement strand
ATAAATGCTTCACCCACGTACTACAAAATACAAATAATCGCCAACGGAACCTAAACACCTAACCTAACCTATCCTATGCCTATATATACACAATATGCTAATCATATTATAATATTAATTTATACTTGAGAAAATTCCCGTTTGAATGAACAGCATGTAAAAATTTATGAATGCGTCTGTGGGGTCGACCACTGAATGTAATGGACTTGAGTCGAGGAGGGTTGGTAAATGCAGCAGCCCGTCCTCCAAACAAAGACCAAAAGTATTCCATGCACCCGCCAAACCATGTTTACCTATGTTTATGAATGAAAAGCGGTTTACACACGACTCACAACTGCTGGCGTTCGAACACTTCCGGAACAAGTGCTTCACTGAGTTTTGTTCGAACACAACGTTAAATGCTTCACCCACGTACTACAATACAAAATGCCACAGAACCTAAACACCGACCTAACCTAACCTATGCCTATTATACACATATGCTAATATATTATAATATTAATTTATACTTGAGAAAATTCCCGTTTTGAATGAACAGCATGTTTAAAATTATGAATGCGTCTGTGGGGTTACCGCTGAATGTAATGGACTTGAGTCGAGGACGGGTTGATAAATGCTTCACCCACGTACTACAAATGCAAATAATCGTCAACAGAACCTAACACCTAACCCAACCTATACCTATATATGCACAATATGCTAATATATAATTTGTACAGCATGTTAAGTTCGAATGTACAAGCATGTTAAAATTTATGAATGCGTCTTTGGGTCGACAGCTGGATGAATGGACTTGGTCCGAGAACAGATTGCCCACACACTGTAAATTCAAATAACTGTCAACAGCATCTAAATATGTAACCAAATCTACGTTTTACTATACACAAATTATAAGATATAATAATATAAATATATATTTTAGAAAATGCCAATTGTTAATACACTGTTGAAATTGTCGATGCGTCTTTGGTCGACCCCAGCTTGGATGAGCCTAGGAGCGGGTTGTGGTCGACCCCAGCTTGGATGAGCCTAGGAGCGGGTTGTGGTCGACCCCAGCTTGGACGAGCCTAGGAGCGGGTTGTGGTCGACCCCAGCTTGGATGAGCCTAGGAGCGGGTTGTGGTCGACCCCAGCTTGGATGAGCCTAGGAGCGGGTTGTGGTCGATCCCAGCTTGGATGAGCCTAGCAGCGGGTTGTGGTCGACCCCGGCTTGGATGAGCCTAGTGGCGGGTTAAGTCATTACTGTTAATACGCAACTTTACAACTTTGATAACAAGGGTTTACGTCCAGCTGAGCTCCAACTTCAACATTCTCCAGCTCATATATTCTCTCCCTGAAAAAAAATCCCATTCCATGAGCGGCTTAAGAAACATCTGCTTGAAGCTGTAGGAGCAACAATAAAAGGGTGTTTTCTGTCTTTATCTGCCTCACTGTCTTTGTGTCTGTCTCACTGTCTTTGTGTCTGTCTCACTGTCTTTGTGTCTGTCTCACTGTCTTTGTGTCTGTCTCACTGTCTTGTGTCTGTCTCACTGTCTGTCTGAATCTGTCTCTCGTCTCGTATCGAGGAGAATACCGGAGCGAGATATTCAAAATTGACTGTATGCTCAATAACGTTCATATGAGTGCTAGGCTATGGCCAGTTGATCCTCGCGGCTCGGAGAATTGAGTGGTGATCAGTGGATGTGGGTACGATGAGGCTTTTCTAGTATTGAGCCTCGGGGTGGTGGATAGCAAAATACTTGTTGATGTCAGTGGCTACAGTGTGTGTGATACATGGGGCCTGACGGCTGAATGGACAGCGCTCGGGATTCATAGTCCTATGATTCCGGGTTCGATCCCCGGCGGAGGCGGAAACAAATGGGCAGTTTCTTTCAGATAGATGCTCTGTTCACCTAACAGTAAATAGGTACCTGGGAGTTAGACAGCTGCTACGGGCTACTTCCTGGGGGGGGGGGGTAAAACAAAAAGGAGGCCTGGTCGAGGACCGGGCCGCGGGGACGCTAAGCCCCGAAATCATCTCAAGATAATCTCAAGATGGCGCTGGCTATGGGTAGCGGCACAATGTGTGGCTGGTACAATGGGGTGACATTACAGTATGTGTGGGTGGTACAGTAATAAAGTGACACTAGGTGTCACTTAATTACTGTACCACCCACAATTACTGTTTTAATTGCATCTTCTAGCTGAACCACTGTTCGCATTTTCCTGTGACCTGTAACCTACAACCAAAATTGTTCAAACTAATCTTGTTTCATTTTTACCTCCAACTTTGTTCATTTTTGTCAAATCTCTTGAAGAATAGTGAACGACTATGGCTGTTGGAGCAGGAACTTGCACACGAAACAGAACCTAATAACAGACGCTTCCTATCGTTCATTTTGTTCTTGAGTTTTCTCCTAATTTCTGTGGAACCTAACCAGCCCCTAGATCTAAGAGCCCTTCGAAAACACACACACACACACACACACACACACACACACACACACACACACACACACACACACACACACACACACACACACACACACACACGTGAGAAGGTGTTGGAGGCCAAAACCGTCAGTACCCAACCTAACCAAATCTAACCTATACCAGCCAAACCTAACCTATCCTAACCCTACCCAACCTAACCTATCCTGACCCTACCCAACCTAACCTACCTGACCCAAAGCAACCTAGCCTAACCTAACATATGGTTTTAACAAACAGAAAACGAGCTTTGTCGACCATCTAGAATCTAGAATTTGATCTGCCTATACCCCATTTTGGAGACGTGGACTTTATAGAAACTAAAAAGTTTCTATAAGTTTAGCGTGAAAGGTTTGTACGCTCGAGTGGGAACTAGATATAAACAGATTTCATGACACGGCGAGACGTTTGGGCGCATTTCCTTTCATCTGATACCTCTGTTCACCTAGTGGAGGCAACATTTGAGAGTTCCATTCTGGTTAAGGTTGAAGGTTCAACTGTTGGCCGGAGAGAGGAATCTATCTCTCTCTCTTTTCAAACACTTGAGTACAAGGGTGAGGAAATAAAGTGTGTGAGGCTTCCCTGCAGCCAGCACCACCAACAAAGGCCCAGCCAGCACTTGAGGCCTCACAGTCCTGGGGTCTTGAAGCCTCGTGTTGCTGTAACATGAGGCTTCCTGCAGCTCCTGGCTCCACCTTCAAAAAGACGCGTGTGTGGAGCACCTGTGTATTGGACAACTCTTCCCACACCAATCTTTGCAATGGAAGTATTACAGAGGTGAGAAATGGATATATATATATTTTTACATGCATAGCTCCTACTGTGTCCTAAGGTCCATAGACACGGTGGACGAGAGGTCTGAAGATTTGATCCCCTGAATATATTGTGTAGTTGTTTGACTCCCAAAGGATTGAAGCCAGAATCCGGTGTGTATAACCACTGGACCAGCCAGAGACCGGCGTAACCACTGGACCATCCAGAGACCGGTGTAACCACTGGACCATCCAGAGACCGGTGTAACCACTGGACCATCCAGAGACCGGTGTAACCACTGGACCAGCCAGAGACCGGTGTAACCACTGGACCATCCAGAGACCGGTGTAACCACTGGACCAGCCAGAGACCGGTGTAACCACTGGACCAGCCAGAGACCGGTGTAACCACTGGACCAGCCAGAGACCGGTGTAACCACTGGACCAGCCAGAGACCGGTGTAACCACTGGACCAGCCAGAGACCGGTGTAACCACTGGACCAGCCAGAGACCGGTGTAACCACTGGACCATCCAGAGACCGGTGTAACCACTGGACCAGCCAGAGACCGGTGTAACCACTGGACCAGCCAGAGACCGGTGTAACCACTGGACCAGCCAGAGACCGGTGTAACCACTGGACCAGCCAGAGACCGGTGTAACCAAACTATGCGGCGAGAAACCATCGCTCACGTTTTATGGTCTCTTGGAGAATATTGGGAACGCAAACTGGGGAGCACTTCATGAATTTTTAACCAGGTTTGTGTAGGTGTTTCGCAACTTGAGTCGCCTTTGGTTTAAGGACCCCTCTACTGGGCGCTGTGAGGCGGTAGCATCCTCACTGGTCTTTTTTTGTCTGTTTACCCATTCAGTTCAACATATGCATTTTAAGATAAATAAAACTACAGAAGGCCTACTAAGCTATACAAGGCAGCTCCTACTTATGTCCAGCATAAGTCATTCAATTCATTTATGTCTAACCTACGCTCGAAACAATTCATCGATCTTAAGTCTATTATTTTGTATATTTGGGAAACGAGTAATAAACCTTCCACGTTCCAGACAATTTAAAACACACTGCTGACTCGCTGGCTACCACCAAAATAACGCATATCTATGCTATAACCTGCCACATTAAACCAACAAACATTTATTTTGCCTTTAACACAAAACTAAACCCAAATCATATATATGGCAAGAACAAAAATAGAATTTGCTTTGGGATTCCATCTGTCAGTGCGCCAAGGAGGAGGAGACAAGACTGATCTCTGGGAAATGTTGTGGTGACAATCTCGGGAGGAATTCCTATATCCTTCTTGGGTCGAGGATAAACCTTGCCAGCTGCCAGCAAGGTGACATGTTGCCATGTTGCGCTGTCCTGCGCCCGGTGTGGGGGGACTAGTGACTATTACTGTGGGGTGTGGGAGGGGGGGGCTGGTAGCTATTACTGTGTTGATAGATGTTAATCTTCTTGTTTGAGGAGCTGTTCACTTGAGACAGTTAAGCAAGTCCCAGCTGTGTCTGGGTACAAGTGACAGGATGAACAACCCAGCGGGTTTTCTTCCTATTGGGGAGTGTTGTACATGCTGCTATGGCGGTGTGTCCACTCACAGATGAGTGGCGCAGCCCAATAAACTCGCCCCTCGGGGCAAATTTAAAAAAATTTAAAAATTACTGTGGGGGGATAAAGCCTATTATTTTGAGGAGTGGGGGCTGGTAGATCATACTGTACTCACCTAAAAGCACAACACAACACAAATGAACTCGGCAAGAGACACGCGTGGCTTTACACTCAAAGAGTCACCTGGTGCCTAACTGTGAGGTTGGTCTACACCTTAATACCAGTTCTAGGGGAGGGCGATACAGTCCAATATTACAGGCCACGATACAGTGTGTGGGGGGGTGCTCTGCCACGCTGAGATGGGAGTGGTTTACATTTTGATTTGATTTATTGCCGCCGAAGGCGGCTAGTTATTGTGCACCCCATACTCATCCTGTGAGCGGTAGCGCAAAAGCATTACAGAGGGCACAAAAGGTCTTTATCAGACCTCATCTTAGATTATTACATAACAATTACATCTATCCTTCACACCTTATAGTTACAATGTCAGCTAGTTACAGAGTAAGTGCTATTTCAAGAGCTACATATTTACAGTAAGTCATCATACATTAATGGTAGGTCTTATCGCTAATACATAATAGTTTGACCAATGGGGATATTACAGAGTCATAGGGGAGCTTCTGTTTATTGTTAGTCCTCACAATACACTACTTGTTTCTGAATCTCATATGTCGTTCATCTACTGGAAGCGAAATGTGGATACAGTGCAAGGATTTCAGGTAATTTATCCATGGTAATAAGATAGGTTGCCATATCATACAGAGTGAGCTTAGATTTATCTCTAAATGGCTCAATTTTACTACAATCCAAGATATAGTGTTCGAGTGTGTGTCCCTGTCTTTGTCCACACACTTTACACTTTACTTCATCTAGATCCCTATACAAGCCGAACTGCCAGAGATACTTGTAGCCAAGTCTTATACGAGCTGTGACAACATCTGTTAGTCTACTGACTTTGTTACTTGTCCCATACACATGTTTTACTTCACACATTTCATTGTGATGAACAATGGACCTGCTAGTTCCAGTTTGCACAGTTCTACTTTCTTCAAATTCATCCAGGAGTTCTCGTCTAATGACATTTTTTTGACTGGTTACAGTCCTGTGTTCCCCGGCCGCATCTGGGCTCCTGACTGCTGCTTGCATGAGGCTACAATCACTTAACTTAGGTTATCTGTAATTTGTTAACTTAGGTCATCTGTACTACAATTACATATGACCTAAACTCACACAGGAAAACGAACGGGATGATTTGAGCCCCCCCCCCCAAAAAAAAAAAAAATATTATATATATATATATATATATATATATATATATATATATATATATATATATATATATATATATATATATATATATATTATATCTAGGTCCTAAACTGACAACCCAGCTACCCAGGTTCAAATCCTCGGGCAGGACGGAAACGGTTGGGCAACTTTCCTTTCACCTGATGCCTCTGTTCACCTAGCAGCAAAATAGGTACCTAGGAGTTAAACAACTGATGTAAGGCTGCAGCCTGGAAAGGTCAGAAGTTCGACCTTGAGGGAACTTCGACAATCCTAGGTACAGAATTTGTCTCTCTTTCAACGGGAATTATTGAGTGTGTAATATGTACTTCAGCGTTAAGATGACCAGATGTATCAGGTAGTATGAAATATATTGGAGTACACTACAGTAGACAGGAGCTCATGGTAGTACACGGAAGTACACCACAGTAGACAGGAGCTCATGGTAGTACACGGAAGTACACCACAGTAGACAGCAGTTCATGGTAGTACACGCAAGTACACCACAGTAGACAGGAGCTCATGGTAGTACACGGAAGTACACCACAGTAGACAGGAGCTCATGGTAGTACACGGAAGTACACCACAGTAGACAGGAGTTCATGGTAGTACACGGAAGTACACCACAGTAGACAGGAGTTCATGGTAGTACACGGAAGTACACCACAGTAGACAGGAGTTCATGGTAGTACACGGAAAGAGACGCAGAAGTTCTACATAGTCTCCTGGCGCAACGCTTCCTGTCAATTACCTTTCCATCCGTTAGGGAATGTATAATATATATAGATGATATATAATATGTATAGAGGATATATATTACGTACAGAGGATATATAACTGCTCGAAACGTAACTCTGTAATTATTAGTAACTCTGCAAGACTGTAAGAACACCAATGTTATGCACTCTCACAAACCCAATCTACCTTCTTGCATATAAATAAATCAATAAAAATAAATAATAATGTAAACCCACGATGTAAACAATGATAAACAGTCTCCTACTGAATGGAAACCAGCTGTGTGGTACACATCAACGTATCGAGTATGTGTCAAGCTGGATCTTTACTGTCAGTAATTTGTTCCAATCAGACGGCAGCGGAAACAAAGAGCTGTATTGAGAGAAACATTTGGGGAGGATGACGTATCACGATTGAGGGATTTGTTTTATTATTATTTAAGAGGGAGTGAGTTTTTTTTTTTTGTTATTTATGGCAAACGAGATTCCTGGCGCGAATATGAGCGAGTGAGGTTCGTTCAATTTGAGAGAGAGAGAGAGAGAGAGAGAGAGAGAGAGAGAGAGAGAGAGAGAGAGAGAGAGAGAGAGAGAGAGAGAGAGAGAGAAGAGAGAGAGAGAGAGTGTGTGTGTGTGTGTGTGTGTGTGTGTGTGTGTGGTGTGTGTGTGTGTGTGTGTGTGTGTGTGTGTGTGTGTGTGTGTGTGTGTGTGTGAATCCAAACGACGCTCTTGGAGTGTTGGGGTAAGCGATCAGTCGCAGTAAATCTCAGGTTATTGCCTCTGGCAGCTGGACGAGCTTAGTCCCACACTTTCTCAGCTGGTCTCACGGTGTTGTCCCTCGCTCCACCAGGTGGTCCAGACGCCATCTGTCCGACCCTCGTTCCGCCAGGTGGTCCTGGACTCCAGCTGGCAGCCGCTCTCAGAGCTGTCATTAGAGAGGCTCCATGCACCCCGTGTTGATACGAAGGGTCATCAATCTCCTTTGTTGATTCAAGTGTACTTCTTCCGTTGATACAAATCATCAATCTCCTGCGTTTATTCAAGGCAATCATCATTTCTCCACGTTGATACAAGTCAACCATCAACCTCTCGCGATGACAAAAAATCAGCTATTAATCTCCAGTGTCAATACCGATCAACCTTTTACCTCCAGGATTAATACCATGCAGTCAACCATAACTCTCCTGCATAAATACTAAAGAACAATTACCTTGTGGCATTAATACCAGACAACTATTATCTTCACTCTTATGAAGATCAGCACAATTTCGCATCAGAGTATACGTTATCAACTTGGTGGAGGAGTGTGGGCGACGCCAGTAGCCTAATTGTTATTGTGTGAATGGTCACGTCTGTGGTAGTCAATTATACACACACACACACACACACACACACACACACACACACACACACACACACACACACACACACACACACACACACACACACACACACACACACTAATGGAATGCATTAGGCAGTGATGTGGTGAAGGCAGACTTCATACATAGTTTCAAATGTAGATTTGATAGAGCCCAATAGGCTCCAAAATCTGTACACCAGTTGATTGACTGTCAAGAGGCGGGACCAAAGAGCCAAAGCTCAATCCCTGCAAGCACAACTAGGTGAGTACGTACACACACACACACACACACACACACAACACACACACACACACACACACACACACACACACACACACTAATGATATCTAACTTGAAGCCTCCAATTTCATTGGTCGTGTTCATACTATCTTCATTATCAACATTCTCTAAAGGTGTTCTAATATTAAACAAAAAGTATAAATATTCTGTAATTTTTTTTCCAATAGATTCTTACCAGCTTTACACGTGTAAGCTTTCAAATGTGGCAGAATAAAGTAAAAATATGTGAGAGACGTAGAAATCGTTTCCTGAAGGAGCTCTTTCTGGCTCGGTACATTTCGCTTTCATAGTGATGTACGGCCACCTGTCCATCACCCTCCCTCCGGCTCCATTGCAAATGCAGTAAATCTTACCTGGGTTTCACCGTTCAGATAGTCGCGCTTCGGTAACAGCGTTTGACTTTTTTGTATACCATCGATATCGTCATAACCACAGCCTATTGACAATTTTTTCCTCACAGCCTACTGAGCTAGCATCTTTCAACTGCGTGGTTTAGTAAATGTTTTATGTCCTTATTATCTTGTACTGTTTTCTAACAAATGTGCAATAACGTCAGAATACATGCTTGCCCATAAAAATAACATTGTAATTTAGTTAATTTGCAATATTTAACGTTTTGGTGAGAAGCAAATTGCCACATTTAACAATATTACGGGCTATTCATGCCAGTGCCACCTCTTGAATGGCTTAATCTTCATCAATCAATCAATCAATCATCAACAATATTCCCCAGCATCGTCTCTTACCTTTATGACAGATTCTTACCTTTACAAAGACGCCAGAGTAACTTTGACCTTTCTTTCATCTACAAGAGTACCGATAAATCTCTCTTTTTAACAGGCGGGCGCCCAATCCTCCCCCACAGCGCTGACGGCCTACTATGGTTATGTTCCCACTGGGACCCATAAATACTTTCTCAGCGAGTAAATCAGGATCTGTGTCAAGTGCCTGGTGTGGGCGACGTCCCATGCAGTGCTTGGGACACACTCGTCATTTCCACTTTATATGTTTGTAGTGACCATAGATCTTTTGTGATATCAAGAGTTTCGTCTATTTGTGGAAGCGTATAGCATCACTAACTCATGTTGATCAACCAGGTATCAACCAGGTTGATAGTTATTTTAATACATTTTTGTGTGAGCAATGGCGAGGAGTGTAATTATTAATAGGTGTCAAGCTCGAAAGAGTTACACTATGGGACGAATATTTTTTTTTCCTTTTGTATTTGGGTTACCTTGCGTTGATTCCGGGGGTCAAGATCCCCGCGGCCCGGTCTCTGACCAGGCCTACCCAGTGGGCGTGGGTAGTGTTATTTTCCAATTGCGTACGCCTTCAAAGTATAGAAAACTGTTATTGTTCCCATTAAACTTTGCTTTGACCTTTGCCTTAAATAGCTTAGGTAAGGTGTCTTGAAGGTTACCCGAAGGCTGCACACTCCTTATAGAGGCTGCGGCAAGTTGTCACGTCACTAGATGTATAAGCAATTATAAAATAACATTTTCACTCCTACAGTGGCCACAATATCCAAGACTAACTTTAATTCACCTTTGAATTAACGTTGGTTCAACGCTAAATTAACGTTATTCTTGGTTACTGTGCCCACTGGCCCAGGAGCAAATGAAATGTTATATAGTGTTATAGTTTATGTCGCAGAATATGAAAAAAAAAACTTTTAAATATCATTCATACAAGAACAGATTTACATAACACGAGCGATGTTAGCGGAATATCGGCTTTACCGAGACGTTTATCAGCGGACACTGGCGTGACATAAAGGATCATTGGGAGAGACAAATTTCAGATCATCCTGAAATGGTGGGAATGGGAAGGGAACTATCAGAAGAAAGCGCCAAGCCATTACGACTACATAGCACAGGAAGGGGTCGGGATAAGGATCTGGGATGGAACAGGGAGGGGGAAGAAGGAATGGTGCCCAACACTTGGACAGTCGGGGATCGAACGCCGACCTGCATGATGGGAGACCGTCGCTTTATGAAATGTGTAATTAACTTGTCACTAGTAGTTTAGGCTATTCGTACTCTCCTCACCCGTACATAGATTTCTTAACGCAGCAGTTTGAAAATTTATTCGTAAATTTTGTCCGTATCGAAACATAATCGTTTTACAGTATTCTTACAATAAACAAACATATTTATAAGGTATGTTATAGTTATGTATGTTGCTAGGCTAGACCTAGGATAGGTCCAGCTGTTTTTGTTGACCAGACCACACACTAGTAGGTGAAGGGACGACGTTTCGGTCCATCCTGGACCATTCTCAAGTCGATTGTGATGAGGAAGATTGATGAAGATTAAGCCACCCAAAAGGTGGCACGGGCATGAATGGCCCGTAAGTGGTGGCTCTTTTGAACCATCACCAGTATCAATGGATGATACTGGACATCTGTGGAGGTGCGATTGCACCCTGTGTGACGGGAGATGTCTCCCGTGTGAGGTGATGAGGAAGTAGATGCAGGCAATAGGCTAGAGCGGTGAGGAGCAAAGTAAGATATAGTAGAGGGGATAGTAGTAGGAAATCATCGCCTCCAGCTGTTTTGGTTGTGTTCCCAATTTGGACGAGGTTAGTCTGCGCCAAAGCTGAGATATAGAGTCGTGTGTACAATGTTTTGGACTCGTGAACACTGAGTAATTGGTTGCTGGATTAATGAGCATTTGGCTCGTTAATCCAGCAACCAATTCATAATCCACCTTTATGAAGAAGGCTCGGCGGTGAATTGCCCCTAGGAGACTTCCACCAATGGATGGATGAGAAAAACCTTCCCCGCGACACACAACTGCTGCACCTACCTTGTGCAGCTCCAGTTACAGCCCCGCTCCTGTGCCAGGTAAGTCCACTATGGGCTCACCATAGCCCGTGCTGCTTGGAACGTTTTGTTCCCAGTAGCTGAATCTAAAAAAACAACAAATAGTGTGACTACCTGCCGGGCGTCGTCAGGAGCAGTATTGGTGACGCCGAATCATGTAGAAACCGACCACCCAGCAAACACACACAGCCTAACTATATTATTCCAACGTTGCGCGTTTACTGGGAATTTAATGGCGCTCGTCGGTTATATTATCTGGCTCGTTAACTCACAAATAAATTATTGTACCTCAGAAACACGGAGCTGATCTGGAGAATATTGGTCCAATAGTTAGCCGTGTGGAGGTCATTTGACTGGCTTGCCAACAGCCCGCCAATTTACCGACCTCGCTGTCCCACATATTTTCTACACAAGTTATCCAAGGATATATATATATATATATATATATATATATATATATATATATATATATATATATATATATATATATATATAATATATATATATATATATATATATATCATATATATATATATATATATATATATATATATATATATATATATATATATATATATATATATATATATATATATATATATATATATATATATAGTCGTAATGGCTTAGAGCTTTCTCCTGATAAAAAGCGCTAAGTTATTGTATTTATATCCCTTTCTACACACATTAATTCAATTCCCTCCCCCTCCCCCTGAGGGCTAGTTCCTGTGAGTGAACACACCGTCATAGCAGCATGTTCAACCCCCCCAATAGGAAGAACACCCCGCGCTGGGTTGTTCATCCTGTCACTTGTACCCAGACACAGCTGGGACTTGCTTAATTGTCTCAAGTGCGACCATCAAACAATTAGGGATTAACATCTCACAACCTTTAAGTTTTTACGTTGTCTTGCGGGCGCAAAGTGGGGGGGGGGAACCTTTTCAGGATATATCTATAACTGACAAAAAGAGTTTCCAAAGTCACTGTTGGATTTACTGTACCACACATATTGCTAATGTCTCTTATAGATGTTTACAATCCCTGAGATAGTGGTGGTCCAGAGGGGGGTGTCCCTTCACTCGTGCTGCACATTCTCCAACTTCGCTCCTCAGTGGTTTCCATACTTAATTGATCAGTTAGCAAGTACACTTTGGTAAACTCTAGTGTATGTATACACCGAGTGGCGGGGCACAGCTATGCAAGAGTTCGTGTTGGATACAAGTAATTGTTTGTTTTTTTTAAATTACTTGTATCCAAGAGGAACTCGATCTTGCCCCGCCCCCTCTCTCTATGTATATATATATATACTAAGAGTTTGCCAAAGTATATTTGTTAACTGATCAGTAAAGTTATTATGGCGGCCTTCAGAAGTTGATACGCCTTTAACTCCAACGCCGAACGGAACGGACAGAGGGAAACAACATTGCGTTCTAATAAAGAGCGGCATACAACATAGCGTTCTAATAAGAGCGGCATACAGCATAGCGTTCTTATAAGAGCGGCATACAACATAGCGTTCTAATAAGAGCGGCATACAGCATAGCGTTCTAATAAGAGCGGCGTACAGCATAGCGTTCTTATAGAGCGGCATACAACATAGCGTTCTTATAAGAACGCATACAGCATAGCGTTCTAATGAGAGCGAGGCACAAGAAGAAAAAATATATTTATAAAACTTAGAAAATAAATATACAGATGAGCCGAATGTTCGAGAATGTGTTTAATAATATCCAGTAATGAGGTGCAGCCTTGGAGAGAAGACAAAACAAAAAATGGAGACGATTTGTAGCTTTGAAGGATTCAGAGACCCGCCTGTTGGTCTTAAGAAAAAAGGTCTTCGTCTCAGTGGAAGTGCTCTCACGGATCTCAATCTATAGCTCCTAAATCCAGTTATTGTATTCAAGTTAAGTTCGAGTATGTTTATTGAGATAAGAAAGAACTACATTTCAAAAGGATAGAGTAGCTTAGGCTATTTCTATCCCCCCCCCCCTACTTGATCTGATTATTGATGTGACTATGTCTCTTTCTCACATATGTACATACATATATCTGAGTTTACCTGAGGGTCACCATCTCCCTAGTGGCCTCTGCGTGGACAGGAAGCCGGCGGTTTGCCACAGGTCCACCTCCATTGTTCTGATGATTTTATCCAACTGGATTTGAACTGCAGCAGAGTTTTGGCATTGACGGCTTCGGCAGGTAGGCGGTTCCATGGGTTTATAACCCTGTGGATGAAAAAGCATTTCGACATGTCTGTTCTACATTGTGGCTTGTTGAGCTTGAAGCCGTTGCTNGAAAACTGTTGGTTCGTTTTGTGTACGGAGCTGGAGGTCTATCATTATGGATTGACCTGGTCAACAGCGCTGCTGATGATGCACTACCACCAAACATTGACCACTATCAACCATAAACGACCACCACCAACCAACATTGACCACCACCAACCAACATTGACCACCACCATCCATAAAAGACCACCACCAACAAACACTGACCACCACCAGCCATAATTTACCGCCACAACCCAACACTGACCACCACCAGCCACCACCACTAGCCAACACTGACCACCACTAGCCAATACTGACCACCACCAACCAATATTGACCACCACCAACCAACATTTACCACAAACAGGGAACCAAACAAACCAGATATCTTGAAACCCTCGTTAATTAAGGGGTACGGAGCCTTGACCAGGGACCTCCCTATAGCCGCTGTCTCACGCCCTTTGTTAATGGTTATTGATGGCTTTATCCGGGTCCAAGTGTTGCCTAGCCGATCAAACGCACCATTACCCGTTTAATATGTTTGTGTTGATACGTGGCTTTGTTGTATTAAGTTAAGGGTGTTGGTGTGTGTGGGGGAGACGCAACCTGTCCTCACGCTAGGCTGGTTAAAGCAGCGGCCGTCCTCCCCAGACGCATTCGTCAATTTTAACATACTGTGTATTAAATATTGGTTTGTTCTCATAGATAAATTAATATTATTAAACATAAAATTTCTGTGTAGTTAGGCATAGGTTAGGTTAGTGGGTGAAGCTTTTACAGCGTTGTGGTTCGAACAGAGAACGAGAGCGAAGCACTTGTTCCGGAAGTGTTCGGGCGTCATCAGTTGTGGGTCGTGTGTAAAACTGTTTTTCGTTCATAAACAGCGGGTTTGGCGGCTGGATTAACGAGCTTTGATCTTTGTATGCGAAGACGGACTGCGTCCTCATAAACAAAGACCCAAAAGTGATTCCATCCACCCGCCAAACCCCCCTGTTTATGATTGAAAAACGATTTATACACGACTCATAACTGATGACGCCCGAACACTTCCGGAACAAGCGCTTCGCTGACGACTTTTGTTCGAACCACAACGCTGTAAATGCTTCACCCACGTACTACAAATAATCGCCAACAGAGCCTAAACACCTAACCTAACCAATGCCTAAATATGCACAATATGCTAATATATAATAATATTTATTTATATTTAAGAAGATTCCTGTTTTGAATGAACAGCATGTTAAAATTGGTGAATGCGTCTTTGGGGTCGACCGCTGGATGGAATGAACTTGGCCTGAGGACGGGTTTCACCCACATCGCCTCGGTGACAAAACTACTCCAAACTTCCACAAACTAAGATACAACTTTCGTAACATTCTTGGTTAAAGTTCAGGTGTTTACAAATGAGTTTAACTCATCTTGGCCGAGGCTGCGGCCGGCCGGTCTGATGAGGTTTGCTTGCCACTCGACCAACGTTAAAGCTATGAAGTTGTACGTAAAGACAGACTCGGTTTCCGTTAAGGTGGAAAGTTTGTTGGTGTGTGGTGTGTGTGTGTGTGTGGTGTGTGTGTGTGTGTGTGTGTGTGTGTGTGTGTGTGTGTGTGTGTGTGTGTGTGTGTGTGTGTGTACTCACCTATTTGTACTCACCTATTTGTGCTTGCGGGGGTTGAGCTTTGGCTCTTTGGTCCCGCCTCTCAACTGTCAATCAACTGGTGTACAGATTCCTGAGCCTACTGGGCTCTATCATATCTACACTTGAAACTGTGTATGGAGTCAGCCTCCACCACATCACTGCCTAATGCATTCCATCCGTTAACTACTCTGACACTGAAAAAGTTCCTTCTAACGTCTCTGTGGCTCATGTGGGTACTCAGTTTCCACCTGTGTCCCCTTGTTCGCGTCCCCCCAGTGTTGAATAGTTTGTCCTTGTCTACCCGGTCGATTCCTCTGAGGATTTTGTAGGTTGTGATCATATCTCCCCTTACTCTTCTGTCTTCCAGTGTCGTAAGGTGCATTTCCCGCAGCCTTTCCTCGTAACTCATGCCTCTTAGTTCTGGGACTAGTCTAGTGGCATACCTTTGGACTTTTTCCAGCTTCGTCTTGTGCTTGACAAGGTACGGGCTCCATGCTGGGGCTGCATACTCCAGGATTGGTCTTACATATGTGGTGTACAAGATTCTGAATGATTCCTTACACAGGTTCCTGAACGCTGTTCTGATGTTAGCCAGCCTCGCATATGCCGCAGATGTTATCCTTTTTATGTGGGCTTCAGGAGACAGGTTTGGTGTGATATCAACTCCTAGATCTTTCTCTCTGTCCGTTTCATTAAGTACTTCATCTCCTATTCTGTATCCTGTGTCTGGCCTCCTGTTTCCACTGCCTAGTTTCATTACTTTGCATTTACTCGGGTTGAACTTCAACAGCCATTTGTTGGACCATTCACTCAGTCTGTCTAGGTCGTCTTGTAGCCTCCTACTATCGTCCTCAGTTTCAATCCTCCTCATAATTTTTGCATCATCGGCAAACATTGAGAGAAACGATTCTATACCCTCTGGGAGATCATTTACATATATCAGAAACAGTATAGGTCCAAGGACTGACCCCTGCGGGACTCCACTCGTAACGTCTCGCCAATCTGAGACCTCACCCCTCACACTGACTCTTTGTCTCCTGTTGGTTAGGTACTCCTGTATCCAACGGAGTACCTTCCCTTTCACTCCAGCCTGTGTGTGTGTGTGTGTGTGTGTGTGTGTGTGTGTGTGTGTGTGTGTGTGTGTGTGTGTGTGTGTGTGTGTGTGTGTGTGTGTGTGTGTGTGTGTGTGTGTGTGTGTGTGTTCACCTAATTGTTGTGCTTGCAGGGATTGAGCTTCGGCTCTTTGGTCCTGCCTCTCAACTGTCAATCAACAGGTGTACAGGTTCCTGAGCCTATTGGGCTCTATCATATCTACACTTGTGTGTGCTTTTGCGTGTGTAAGTGTGGGTGTACCGTCAACTTTAGCTACATTGACTTTTAACCTTTCATACTAATAAATAATATACGTTTCAGGAACAATATTTTGGAGAATGTATCTAGAAACCCACATAATGTTGACGCAATATTATGCAACAATTCAGGCATATTCATACTGTCGTGATGTATATGCAATGTATATTCTAACGTCATAAAATCACACAGACTACATGGCCTCAGCAAATGCCTCGAGCCATAGCCAAAAATTTCATTATTGACAACGCTGTCATGGGCGGGGGTGTGCCAGGAGCGCTGTCAAGAGGGGCTGTCATGGACGGAGTGCCAAAAGCGCTGTCAAGAGGGGCTGTCATGGGCGGGGTGCCAGGGGCGCTGTCAAGGAGGGCTGTCATGGACGAGGGGAGGGTGGGGCTGTCATGACACATAACCAAAAGGCCTCTCGGGAGAAAATTGCTTTCGCGTTGGTTATTAAAAACCACACAATACGTTACTTGTTTTTTCTTTGTTTGACTTTATTTTCTACCACATACCAGGCCTATACAACGCCAACCAGTATACATACGCATACTCGACTGTCATACGCTGGGTTATATATAGATATCTGTTCTTACATACTTGAATTCTCAGTAGCCTAATGCACTGTTCTTGCAGTGCATTAGGCTACTGAGTATTCAACCAGAGGGTGATTATGCTTTTCCGGGTTCGAATCTCTAAAAATAAAAATACAAGTTGTTTCACAGTGCTGCAACGTCTCTCATTTCTCTTCTAATATTATTAGCATCTTGAGCGGGAAAATTATAATATACAATTTTGCCTAATCGGAGTAATTCAGTTAGGTCTTATTCCAGTGAGGATGGTGCTCATATTCACTGCCACACAGGACAGTGAGGATGGTGTTCACTGTCACACAGGACAGTGAGGATGGTGCTCATATTCACTGCCACAGAGGACAGTGTGGATGGGTTCACTGTCACACAGGACAGTGAGGATGATGCTCATATTCACTGCCACACAGGACAGTGAGGATGCTGCTCATATTCACTGCCACAGAGGACAGTGAGGATGGTGCTCATATTCACTGCCACAGAGGACAGTGAGGATGGTGCTCATATTCACTGTCACACAGGACAGTGAGGATGATGCTCATATTCACTGCCACACAGGACAGTGAGGATGGTGCTCATATTCACTGCCACAGAGGACAATGAGGATGGTGCTCATATTCACTGTCACACAGGACAGTGAGGATGATGCTCATATTCACTGCCACACAGGACAGTGAGGATGGTGCTCATATTCACTGCCACAGAGGACAATGAGGATGGTGCTCATATTCACTGTCACACAGGACAGTGAGGATGATGCTCATATTCACTGCCACACAGGACAGTGAGGATGGTGCTCATATTCACTGCCACAGAGGACAATGAGGATGGTGCTCATATTCACTGTCACACAGGACAGTGAGGATGGTGCTCATATTCACTGCCACAGAGGACAATGAGGATGGTGCTCATATTCACTGTCACACAGGACAGTGAGGATGATGCTCATATTCACTGTCACACATGACAGTGAGGATGGTCCTCATATTCACTGTCACACAGGACAATGAGGATGCCGCTCATATTCACCACCAGACAGGACAGTGAATTATGCATATGACAAGAGGTCTTAACAGCATATTTAAAACATACCAAATGGTGATTTTGGTTTGATATACCACCCCCAGCACAACTACAGGAGTTGGCGCCATAATTACAGCAAAAGATTACATTCTGAACGGAATTGGAGTGCCATTTAACGAGGCGCGTTAAAGCAGAACCCGTCGTTAGGGGGGTACACCTTTTGTGTAATTGTAATCAGAGAGGAAATCTAAGTTGCTATTGACACGAGTGTAAAGCCGCTGTTGCCATAGGCACGGATGGACCCTGTCTCCAGGAGTGGCCATACTGGCAGCCGGGGATGCGTCTGTAATCTCTAGGTTACAGCAAGAGGCGATACAACACCGTTATGGCGATACAACACCATGAGGACGCAGAGCGTCCTCATCAACAGAGGCCAAAGTCCATTCCATGCAGCCGCCAAACCCCCTGTTTATGAATGCAAAACGGTTTACACACACGACTCACAACTGATGAGGTTCGAACACTTCCCGAACAAGTGCTTCACTGAGTTTTGTTCGAACCACAACGTTGTAAATGCTTCACCCACGTACTACAATCAACAGAACCTAAACACCTAACCCAACCTATGCCTATATATGCTAATATATAATTTGTACAGCATGTTAAGTTCGAATGTACAGCCAGATTGCCCACACACTGTAAATTCAAATAACTGTCAACAGCATCTAAATATGTAACCAAATCTACGTTTTACTATACACAAAATTATAAGATATAATAATATAAATATATATTTTAGAAAATGCCAATTGTTAATACACTGTTGAAATTGTCGAATGCGTCTTTGGGTCGACCCCAGCTTGGATGAGCCTAGGAGCGGGTTGTGGTCGACCCCGGCTTGGATGAGCCTAGGAGCGGGTTGTGGTCGGGTTGTGGTCGACCCCAGCTTGGATGAGCCTAGGAGCGGGTTGTGGTCGACCCCGGCTTGGATGAGCCTAGGAGCGGTTGTGGTCGACCCCAGCTTGGATGAGCCTAGGAGCGGGTTGTGGTCGACCCCAGCTTGGATGAGCCTAGGAGCGGGTTGTGGTCGACCCCAGCTTGGATGAGCCTAGGAGCGGGTTGTGGTCGACCCCAGCTTGGACTAGCCTAGCAGCGGGTTGTGGTCGACCCCAGCTTGGATAGCCTAGGAGCGGGTTGTGGTCGACCCCAGCTTGGATGAGCCTAGGAGCGGGTTGTGGTCGACCCCAGCTTGGATAGCCTAGGAGCGGGTTGTGGTCGACCCCAGCTTGGATGAGCCTAGGAGCGGGTTGTGGTCGACCCCAGCTTGGACTAGCCTAGGAGCGGGTTGTGGTCGACCCCAGCTTGGATGAGCCTAGGAGCGGGTTGTGGTCGACCCCAGCTTGGACTAGCCTAGCAGCGGGTTGTGGTCGACCCCAGCTTGGACGAGCCTAGCAGCGGGTTGTGGTCGACCCCGGCTTGGATGAGCCTAGTGGCGGGTTAAGTCATTACTGTTAATACGCAACTTTACAACTTTGATAACAAGGGTTTACGTCCAGCTGAGCTCCAACTTCAACATTCTCCAGCTCATATATTCTCTCCCTGAAAAAAAAAAAAAATCCCATTCCATGAGCGGCTTAAGAAACATCTGCTTGAAGCTGTAGGAGCAACAATAAAAGGGTGTTTTCTGTCTTTATCTGCCTCACTGTCTTTGTGTCTGTCTCACTGTCTTTGTGTCTGTCTCACTGTCTTTGTGTCTGTCTCACTGTCTGTCTGAATCTGTCTCTCGTCTCGTATCGAGGAGAATACCGGAGCGAGATATTCAAAATTGACTGTATGCTCAATAACGTTCATATGAGTGCTAGGCTATGGCCAGTTGATCCTGGCGGCTCGGAGAATTGAGTGGTGATCAGTGGATGTGGGTACGATGAGGCTTTTCTAGTATTGAGCCTCGGGGTGGTGGATAGCAAAATACTTGTTGATGTCAGTGGCTACAGTGTGTGTGATACATGGGGCCTGATGGCTGAATGGACAGCGCTCGGGATTCATAGTCCTATGATTCCGGGTTCGATCCCCGGCGGAGGCGGAAACAAATGGGCAGTTTCTTTCAGATAGATGCTCTGTTGACCTAACAGTAAATAGGTACCTGGGAGTTAGACAGCTGCTACGGGCTACTTCCTGGGGGGGGGTAAAACAAAAAGGAGGCCTGGTCGAGGACCGGGCCGCGGGGACGCTAAGCCCCGAAATCATCTCAAGATAACCTCAAGATGGCGTTGGCTATGGGTAGCGGTACAATGGGGTGACATTACAGTATGTGTGGTTGGTACAGTAATAAAGTGACACTAGGTGTCACTTAATTACTGTACCACCCACAATTACTGTTTTAATTGCATCTTCTAGCTGAACCACTGTTCGCATTTTCCTGTGACCTGTAACCTACAACCAAAATTGTTCTTGAAGAATAGTGAACGACTATGGCTGTTGGAGCAGGAACTTGCACACGAAACAGAACCTAATAACAGACGCTTCCTATCGTTCATTTTGTTCTTGAGTTTTCTCCTAATTTCTGTGGAACCTAACCAGCCCCTAGATCTAAGAGCCCTTCGAAAACACACACACACACACACACACACACACACACACACACACACACACACACACACACACACACACACACACGTGAGAAGGTGTTGGAGGCCAAAACCGTCAGTACCCAACCTAACCAAATCTAACCTATACCAGCCAAACCTAACCTATCCTAACCCTACCCAACCTAACCTATCCTGACCCTACCCAACCTAACCTACCTGACCCAAAGCAACCTAGCCTAACCTAACATATGGTTTTAACAAACAGAAAACGTGCTTTGTCGACCATCTAGAATCTAGAATTTGATCTGCCTATACCCCCTTGTGGAGACGTGGACTTTATAGAAACTAAAAAGTTTCTATAAGTTTAGCGTGAAAGGTGTGTACGCTCGAGTGGGAACTAGATATAAACAGATTTCATGACACGGCGAGACGTTTGGGCGCATTTCCTTTCATCTGATACCTCTGTTCACCTAGTGGAAGCCACATTTGAGAGTTCCATTCTGGTTAAGGTTAGCTGTTGGCCGGAGAGAGGAATCTATCTCTCTCTCTCCTTTCAAACACTTGAGTACAAGGGTGAGGAAATATAGTGTGTGAGGCTCCCCTCCAGCCAGCACCACCAACAAAGGCCCAGCCAGCACTTGAGGCCTCACAGTCCTGGGGTCTTGAAGCCTCGTGTTGCTGTAACATGAGGCTTCCTGCAGCTCCTGGCTCCACCTTCAAAAAGACGCGTGTGTGGAGCACCTGTGTATTGGACAACTCTTCCCACACCAATCTTTGCAATGGAAGTATTACAGAGGTGAGAAATGGATATATATATATATATATTTATATGCATAGCTCCTACTGTGTCCTAAGGTCCACAGACACGGTGGACGAGAGGTCTGAAGATTTGATCCCCTGAATATATTGTGTAGTTGTTTGACTCCCAAAGGATTGAAGCCAGAATCCGGTGTGTATAACCACTGGACCAGCCAGAGACCGGCGTAACCACTGGATCATCCAGAGACCGGTGTAACCACTGGACCAGCCAGAGACCGGTGTAACCACTGGACCAGCCAGAGACCGGTGTAACCACTGGGCCAGCCAGAGACCGGTGTAACCACTGGACCAGCCAGAGACCGGTGTAACCACTGGACCAGCCAGAGACCGGTGTAACCACTGGACCAGCCAGAGACCGGTGTAACCAAACTATGCGGCGAGAAACCATCGCTCACGTTTTATGGTCTCTTGGAGAATATTGGGAACGCAAACTGGGGAGCACTTCATGATTTTTAACCAGGTTGTGTAGGTGTTTCGCAACTTCGAGTCGCCTTTGGTTTAAGGACCCCTCTACTGGGCGCTGTGAGGCGGTAGCATCCTCACTGTCTTTTTTTTCTGTTTACCCATTCAGTTCAACATATGCAT
>WNGS01163947.1:18690746-18704708 GCA_020271785.1 Procambarus virginalis | reverse complement strand
AACTTTCAAAGTAATATTCCAACTTTGCACATATACAAAAACCCTAAACAAATTAAAATATTTATGTAATTTTTTTGTACATAAAACTATTTTTCATAAAAAAGACAAATGTGGGCAGCTCTTTGACTTTTATCAATCAGGTTCAATAAAACATTTAATTGGAAATAACCTTAAAAATGTAACTGGAAATTGTATTTGCAATCCAATTTGTTGAAGGATTATTCAAAACGCAATAATGAAAACTGTTGATAAAGTATAAAAAAGAAAGTCGACGTTTTAGTGTAGTTCAACACTATGTCACTCTATTACAAGGGCGGGAGATCATGATAACAATGATATCATTGTAAATAATGATAGTGTAATTATGATCACGATGGTTTGAGTGGTATTTCTCCATTCTAGTATTATTCCTCCGTATAATTAACCTCAATAGGTTAAAACACTTGGCTCTACAAAGTGCAGGAGTCCAGAGGAGTGTTTAGGAATTAGTCGAGGTTTTGCTCTGAAGGTACAATCACTATACTCTGTACTACGAAAACTTGTTTAAACCTCTATTCTGCGAACACTTAAACCTCAATGCTACGAACACTTAAACCTTAATGCTACGAACTCTTAAACCGCAATGCTACGAACACTTAAACCACAATGCTACGAATACTTAAAACCACAATGCTACGAACTCTTAAACCACAATGCTACAAACATTTAAACCTCGATAGTATGAACACTTAAACCTTGATGCTACGAACACTTAAACCACAATGCTATGAACACTTAAACCTTGATGCTACGAACACTTAAACCACAATGCTATGAACACTTAAACCGCAATGCTACGAACACTTAAACCTCAAATGCTGCGATTTTAAAACCTCGATGGTACGAACACTTAAACCTCAATTCTACGAATACTTGCTTAAACCTCGAAGCCGCGAAAATATTTTTAAGCATAAATACAGCGAACATTTGTTTAGCCCAACTCTAACACACTCGATTTTCTCTCATTCGGACACATACTGTTTTGTGCGTAATTTCGCTCAGGTGAACGTAAGTAATGTCTTATGTGCAACTTACGATATCAAAACGTTTCGTGGGTGTGGGGGAGAGGAGGAAATTGTCAGGGGCAAACGCCAAGCCATTAAGACTATATAGCACTTGGATGGGATCAGGATAAGGATTTGTGATGGGACGGGGGGGGGGGGGGGATGGTGGTCCCAGCACTCTGAGAGGCTGGAATATAGTAACAGCAGTTCCGGGATCGTGTAAAGCCCCTCCACGTGTTAGTAAGGCAATTGCAGTTCAAGAAGGTTGCAATTGCAATAGTCACAACGCCTCTCACACTATGCAACTCTCTCTCGTCTGCGGTTTGTGTAGGGGTGAAGAGACGATAGCGGGTATGGGGGGAGGGTATCAGTGGGTATCTCCACGTTCCTTGACCAGAGCTTGACGTGTAAGTTCGAGTTCCCCAAATATTAAAATATTTACAAAAAAAAAGGTTTAATCAAATTACGACTTTTGTAACATATATTTGCATAAATCACAATGTGGAAACAGGCAGTCAACATTTTAGACATGACGGTGATTGGCTGAGCGAGCAGAGCAATATTCAACGTAATTTGCATATTTAATTCGCGATTGAACTATACCAAATTTTAATACGAAAAATTATATATTCATATATGGATTTAGAAAAAAAATACAAAATCTACTGTGGTCCCTTGTCTGCGCAGAACGCTTGCGTGTCTGCGGCTGTGAGTCGCAGCAGACCAATACTGCTTCATGGTCTCGTCTGCAGCAAGTCATCCAACATATGTACGATCAAAATGGAAAATCACGACGTTTCGACCACGTCCACTACGGGCTCGCCATAGACCGTGCTACTTGGAACTTATTGTTCCGAGTAACTGAATTTAAAACAACAACAATGTTTTGCCCCGTCCAGGACGCCTTTGTGAAATCTCTACCACTCTAGAAGTGGTAGAGATGGTAGAGCTTCCTAGAGTGGTAGAAATCTCTACCACTCTAGGAAGTCTGGGAATAGCCAAACAGTTCAGAGAAAACCTCAAACAAGCAGACCTGACAAGAGCCACAAGCGGCCAGATGGAGTTACCATGCAGCCATGACAGGTGGGTAGGCCTACACGTGGATAGGCCTACACCTGTCTACAGAAGCTGAGACGGTTGTGGGGCCCAACCGTCTCAGCTAGACGGTTTATATTCCTAGGAAAACACAGAAAAACATGTAACAACAGCTAGGGACCTAGGAGAGTGTTACAGGCTCGTGACAATAGTCTCAGATACCCCTTGGCTAGGCGATGAGTCACAATAACGTGGCTAAAGTATGTTGACCAGACCACACACTAGAAGGTGAAGGGACGACGACGTTTCGGTCCGTCCTGGACCATTCTCAAGTCCATTGTGATTCGACTCACTCACAGACTCACAATCGACTTGAGAATGGTCCAGGACGGACCGAAACGTCGTCGTCCCTTCACCTTCTAGTGTGTGGTCTGATCAACACCCCTTGGCTAAATGTGTATTTACATTCCCGAAGGAGTTGGGCCATAAACTCCTTAGATAACCATTGACTCAAAAGCAGCCAGTTTCCAGTTCCAGCCTCTCATTGTCGCGATCAACATGAGAACTCCGTGCTGTATCCTGTATCTCCACCTGTAAGTAACTAGACGTTATTGTACAGTAACTGTAACTCTATTATAACCAACTGTCAAAATTTAAACACATTATTCGATCCCTCGAACCACAGGAAATGTAGATGTTTATCTCTCAGGATGTTTGGTAATATGTTTATTGTTTGTGATGTGTTTATATGTATGTATTAACACGATGTACTGAACGGGGTGAGAATAGCTTGAGCTACCTCATCCCTTTGTCTGTATTTTACCTCAATAAACTTATTTCAATTTCAATTTCCTCGAAACACGGACCAAAAAATCTGCTCGAAAACACAATACGCAACAATGGGGAACATTGTTAAGTCTATCATAACAATTACAGTGAGGATTTATTAATTATATGGTGATAGATCGTATTACACGCGTAATTATATACGTCCATTGAGCTACTAACGTCAACCTTTTTTCGATAATGACCATGATTATCGGGATAATTTGTGGCGGGGAAGGTGTTGACGCCCCTTGTTACATCTCAACAGATTTTGTGGTTTACAAGGTAGCAAGCGAGCGAGCAAGCAAGCAAGCGCGCAGGCAAGCCATCAAGCAATAGAACAGGTGAGCGAGCAAGCAAGGGAGCGCTCAAGCAAGCAAGCAAACGTGCCAAGTGTTTGCTTGCTTGGCCACATGACCCCACCAAGTGAGGTGATTCGATGAAATATCTAACTAAGCCCAAGTTGACCACCGAATGCTGTCGGGTCTTGGGTAAAAAGTCTCACGACTACCAAGATTTTTGTACAGTCGTGTGGTCTAGTGGTTAAGGTACCAGGTACGCCAAGGTGCATATAGTGCTCCTGGCTGTCTGGGTTCGAATCCTTCTGGGGTGTGGAGTTTTCAGTTATATATATATATATATATATAATATATATATATATATATATATATATATATATATAGCTTATAATATATATATATATAATATATACATATATAATATATATATATATATATATATATATATATATATATATATACTCTGGCTTCCTGTCCCGGACAAGGACGAGTATTCACCTCACCACCTTAGCCCTTCCTTGCTGCAGTAAGCAGAGTACTTATGTCTCAATGAACCTATGTCAATTTCAATTTCAAAATGACACGATGGGCCAATGGATATCCGACTGACAGATGTAAACCTGATCACAAATCGTACAAAGTATTTGGTGTACACTGATACTTTCTTCCTTGGTTTACCAAAACATCAAGGTACTTTTTTTTATTTTTTATCAACATATTCTTCCCTGTTCTCACGTTATTAAAACATAACATCAATCATAAATACCCTAAGAGAGAGAGAGAGAGAGAGAGNTATGCAATTAATGTAATGTAATTATCAAAAGAAGGCACCAAACCGGGAAGGCTATGTAGCACCATCAAAGTGCGAAATAATCAGAGGGCGCTAAATATTACTAAGAAAGCCAATACGAGAACAAAAACGCATAAGGCGAACGATATCAAAAGTATCCGATTCACCTAGAATTCTATCGAGGAACAAGTGACCGCGAGGGACGGTCGGAAAGCAAGACACACGCTCGTCCTGGAAGGCAGGACATTCAACAAGGATATGCATAACCGTAAGAGGGACAACGCAATTCGGACAACAAGGAGCAGGGCGGCGCTCCATTAAGTGACCGTGGGTTAAGCGAGTATGGCCAACCCGCAGCCGTGCTAAAGCAGTTTCCCACCGCCGATTACGGTGGTAGGAGGAAGGCCACGGGGACACACTACGTTTGACAGTACGCAGTTTGTTACCAACCACAGAGGACCAACAACTCTGCCACCGGGCAAGGATAGAGGAATGAATAACCGGATAAAAGTCAGAATAAGGAAGACCCTTACGGGAGATGGGACAAGAACGGATGGCATCCTTAGCGGCAGCATCTGCACGCTCATTCAAAGAAACCCCAATATGGCTGGGAACCCAGCAAAACTCTACCGATTTAAACTTGCTAGAAATAAGAAACAGCCATTGCTGAATCTCGATGACCACTGGGTGGACAGGATTAAAGGACCCAAGAGCCATTAGGGCACTACGAGAGTCAACGACAACCACAAAGGAGGAATGAGAATGAGAAAGCAAGAGACGGAGAGCATAGAGAATAGCATAAAGTTCCGCCGTAAAGACGCTAGCCTCCGAAGGGAGGCGACACATATAAGTACGGTCAGGAAAAACAACAGAGTAGCCCACACCGTCCGCAGACTTAGACCCATCGGTAAAGATGGAAATAGAGCGGGAGTGCGAAGAAAAGTGCTCAAGGAAGAGGCTTTTCAGAACTGAAGGAGGGGTAAAGGCTTTAGTAATACAAGTCAAGGACGTACAAAACTTGGGAAGGGGGACTCTCCACGGAGGCAGGAAGGAACAATACGAGGAGAAACATTAGAAAGACGAACAGAAAGAGAATCCTGCAAGCGAGATAACCGGACAGAAAGTGGGAGACAATGAAGAGGAACAGGAGCTACAGGAGGAGAAAAAGTCAAAGCACGACAGAGGCGAGAGGAAGGATGCTGTAAGGACCGCGCAAGATAGCGAAGACAGTAGCGGTCACGGCGGTCCTGGAGAGAGAGAAAGCCAGTGTCAACATACAAACTGAGGGCGGGAGTCGAACGAAAGGCACCAGAGCTGAGACGCAACCCAGTATGGTGCAAAGCATCAAGACGGCGAAGAGTAGAAGGAGAAGCAGAAGAGTAAGCAGGGCAACCATAATCGAGTTTAGACAGGACGAGAGAGGAGTGCAAATATAGGAGCGTGCGTCTATCTGCTCCCCAAGAAGTATGGGACAAAACCTTAAGGAGGTTAAGGGCCTTAGAGCACTCAACTCGGAGGCAAGAGATATGGGCTGACCAAGACAAACGAGTGTCAAAGACTAACCCCAAGAGCTTTGCGGAATCCCTGTACACAATGGGATGACCATAAAGCGACAAAGAGGGACGAAGAACAACATGCTTCCGAGTAAAGGTCATAGCACAAGTCTTAGATGCAGAGAACTTGAAGCCATGATTGGTGGCCCACGACGACACGGCATCAATCGCAAGTTGAAGCCGCCGTTGAAGGAGAGGTGAATCATCACCCTGACAGCAAAGGGTAAGATCATCAACATACAGAGCAGAGAAGACACCAGAAGGAAGAGAAGAAAGAAGACCGTTGAGGGCAACTAGAAAAAGAGTAGTGCTCAGAACACTACCCTGGGGTACACCCTCATACTGCCGAAAAGGGGCAGAGAGAGCAGTACCAAGCCGCACACGAAAGGAACGACGAGAGAGGAAGCTCTGGAGGAAGAGAGGGAGGTTCCCACGAAGGCCAAAAGAATGAAGTTGAGACAGAATGTGATACCGCCAGGTAGTGTCGTAAGCCTTTTCTAGGTCAAAAAGGACGGCAACAACGGAAGTCTTCGCAGCAAAAGCAGTACGAATATAGACCTCCAAGTTTACCAGGACATCCGTTGTGCTGCGGCACTTGCGAAAACCAAATTGAGAAGGAGAGAGGTGGTTATAGTGTTCTAAGAACCACATCAAACGAACGTTAACCATACGTTCAAAGAGCTTGCAGACACAACTCGTGAGGGCAATAGGGCGGAAGTCCTTGGGGGATGACCCGAGAGACCCTGGTTTCCGAACAGGGAGGACAACAGCATCGAGCCAGTCTTCAGGGACTGACGACGACTCCCAGACCCGATTGTACAGACTCAGTAAATACTGAGACGTGCACGGAGGGAGATGGCGGAGCATTTCATAATGAATGCCATCAGAGCCCGCTGCCGTAGAACCACAAAGGGCTAGGGCAGATTGAAGTTCAGAGAGAGAGAAGGGATCATTATAGGGAAGGTGGAGAAAAGTACAGAAATTTAAAGGACGAGACTCAAGGAGAGGCTTACGAAGAAGGAAGGATTGGGGGAGATGAGAACCAGAACTAACAGAGGAGAAATGGGAACCCAGTTCGGTCGCAACCTGCAACGGGTCCGCCACAAGAGCACCATGGAGGCGAAGGACTGGGGAGACATCGGGAATGAACTTGCCCGCAATCTTGCGGATACGCTTCCAGACCAGCGGAAGAGGAGTTTCGGAAGTAACGGTAGAGACATAAGTCGCCCAGCAAGCACGTTTAGCCGCACGGATGGTCCTACGGGCCACCGCACTCGCCTTCCGAAACAAAAGAAAAGACTCAACCGTCTGCCGGCGGCGATGTCTCTTCCAGGCTGCACGCTTACAGCGGACAGCCCGAGCACAGTCCAAATTCCACCAGGGAACGCACTTTCGCGTTCCCCGAGAGGAAGAGCGAGGAATAGAGTGCAGGGCAGCGTCAAAGATAGTGTCATGAAAAAGAAGGAGGGCGCGAGGGAGAGGTAAAACGGAGAGCTCGGAAATAGTAGCACGGAGAGTAAAAAGGCGCCAGTCAGCCTCGGCAAACCGCCACCGAGGGAAGGAGAGAGGAGGGCGAAAGGAGAAAAAGTGACAAGGATAGGAAAATGGTCACTGCCATGGAGGTCATCAAGGACTCGCCACCCGAAATCTAAGGAAAGGGATGACGAGCACAGAGAAAGATCGAGACAAGAAAGGGAGCGAGTCCGAGAGTCCAAATGAGTGGGCTCACCAGAATTAAGAAGGGATAGGGAAGAAGAGAGGATGAAAGGTTCAAGTAGGCGACCCCGGGTGTTTGTCAGCACATCACCCCAAAGGGCATGACGACAATTGAAATCACCCAGCAGGAGCACAGGCTCCGGCAAGGAGTCTAGGAGGTGTTTAAGATCGGGAAGAGAAAGTGGGACAGTGGGGGGAAGATAAATGGAACAAACCGTGTACCATCTACGCACAAAGACACGGGCGGCAGAACAGTGGAGAGGCGAGGAAAAAAGTAAGGGGACAAAGGGAACATCGGAACGAATCAAGAGAGCAGAAGAATTATGGACCCCAGCGACAGCTGGGGGAGGGAGAGAAAAGAATAGCCACGGAAGCGACCAGAACGAGAACCAAGCATCGGCTCCTGGAGACAGACACAAAGGGGCGAAAACTGTGAGATGAGAAGTTGAAGGTCAAGGAAATTGGCGTAAAATCCACGGATGTTCCACTGAAGAAAAGACATCACGAGCTTAGGATGCAAATACGAGAACACAATGCAAGCGATCTATATCAAAGGCATCACATTCACCAAGGACTGTATCAAGGGACATCAGGAGAGCAAGACAACTTTAAAATCTATACATTGTAAAAGGTTGTGCACGATCAACTGGAACAATGTATTTTGGACAATAAGCAGGAGTGTAACAATTAACTGCCCGAGAGTTAGGCACGCTGGCTAATACCTAACCCAGCCAGAGCCGTTTCCTTTCGTCTATAATAGGACAAATAGGTTACCTTTAAAAGAGTGCAGTTTGTGGCATTTAACTCTATACCAACAGTAGCAGAATGAGGAATGAAATAAGATAGGCATGAAAATGAATAAGGGATGTGCCTTTTTAGGAAATAGGACAAGTGAAGATAGCATTAACGGCAGTGTCCACATTCATTTAAGGTAGCAATATATTTCAAATCCAACAAAATTCAGTCTGAATCTACTAAAGATTTTTTTCCAACCATCTCGGGTGCTTGGTATATGAAGCCCGTCTTCCAGACAGACCCAAAAGTGATTGCACGCACCAGCCAAACCGTTTATGAATGAAAAACGGTTTACACTAAATTGAGATTCGAACACTTCCTGAAAGTGCTTCACTAATTTTGTTCGAACCACAACGTTGTAAGTGCTTCACCCACGTACTACACATAATCGCCAACAGAACCTAAACACCTAACCTAAATATGCACAAAGATATAATTTATATTTAAGAAAAATTCCAGTTTTGAATGAACGGCATGTAAAAATTCATGAATGAGTGGGGTCAACCGCTGGATGGAATGGACTGTTGTATGACCCGAGCCACGAGAGCCCAAGGGCCAGAATCACGAAAGAACTTACGCAGCACTTACGAACGTGTACATCTTTCCTCAATATTTGACCGCTTTGGTTACATTTATTAAACAGTTTACAAGCATGAAAACTTCCCAACTGTTATAAACAGCCTCCTGGTGCTTCTGAGCTCATTAACCTGTTTAACAATTGTAAAAAGCTGCCAAAGATTGAGAAAAGATGTATAGGTTCGTAGGCGTTTGCGTAAGCGCTTTCGTGAATCTGGCCCCAAGTCTACCAGTGAGCAACATTAACCTCTGAAGAGCACACAAAACCGCACGAAGTTCAAAAGGTGAAGACGCTAGTCTCCCGAGGTAGGCTGGAGTACATATTGGCCCAGGAAGGCTAACTAGTGGCAGGCACTCTGCACAAGCTTGTGCCGAGCAATGAAGACAAGGGTTGGGGAGATTTGAGCAAGTTTCGCCTCTAATTATCCAAAGAAGGCACCAAACTTTGAAGGCTATGTAGCACTATCAAGTATGCGGATAATCAGGGCCCAAATAGTTTCGCCTCAAGGTACCAGCCACTAATTTAGGGAATCAGTGTTCAATTTGTCAAGTACAGCAACTGTATAGTTAATATTTGGCATTTTTTCCCGCGCGTTTAGTGATTTTTTTCCAGCATTAAGCTGCGGCACCACTTTGAACTTTTTGGCCACTAACACCATTTGTATTCAAGTTTGCCTCTACTAAACCTATGTCAAACTTATTTTTGAATTAATGAGCCAAATCTACCAACTTGGACCGATATACATCTAAACTTATTATTAGGTTAGCGAAAAGTATTTTTGGAAGGTAGACGCAAGGTTAGTCAGAGGCATCACGCGTTAAAAACTTTCAGTAATGATGCAACGCCGCCATTATAGGAGTAACGTTCGTGTCTTAATCATTCAGCACCGATTCGAGCAACAGCATAGCAAACTACCATCTGCAGTCAAGTGCAGAAATAACCTATTGGTATAGGTTACCGTCATAGTTAAAACCGATTTCTCCAAAGCTAATAATACCCACGAATAGAAAACTGTCAATGTAGCAAGTTTTTTCCCCCCCCCCCCACTGGCATAAGACTTAAAATCTCCCCATAATTGTTTACAGAGGACAGGTTGAATGTTGTTAGTAAACGCGTAGTCTGGTAGTTTTAAGCCGTGAACGAGACCGCCCACTAATACCTGCGGGTAGCATGCTCTCAAGGGGTTTATAATGAATTATTAAGTCATTTACCGCAAGAGGTTGCACGTGCATGAATAGCCCGCAAGTGGTAGACGTTTAGTGAAGTCTTTTCCTTTTCAACATTTTTAAGAGTCTTGGCATTCGTCCCCCCCCCCCCCACCCTCTTTAGGCCTTTACAGTTATATAATTACCCAACTTAAGTTTCATCGTTTCAGATTCATCAAAAGTTTACGTGGCACGGGCTATGGCGAGTCCGTAGTAGTTTATTTTCCCTAGAATACTAGGTGCCATAAATGAGGCAGATTTGTGTAAGTAACCTTTGACAATTTTCGTAACTAAAAAAAAACTAGTCAACACCAGAGTTTGTCAATATTATCCGAAAGGCATAAAGGCCAAATTCTTTCCACTAGTAGAATCAAAAGAAAGCCTGGAGAATTCACTTTTATTAAAGAACCAAATTACTATACCGTTGTATTTTAACAAATTACTAAAAAGCCTGGAACTAAAAAAAAAAATTTAGTCTAAACTAGTGTACAGAAGTACCAATCTTAGGTATACATTTTACAATATTACTATCAGTTTTATCATAAACCTTTCCAATAATCTATCTTAACACATTTCAAGAAGACCAAGGACAAATACTAGTTACATTAACTATTTGTAATAAGCTAGAATGACATTTTACACCGAGAAGACTTAAGAGTTCCAGTACCATGAGAGTGTAGCGAGGCGTCTGGGGGCCTGCATCTATTTCCTTTGTTTATGCAGCGGTAAACAGCTACCCAGGGTAAGAATTTGGGAGCATCCTGGTGTAGCGAGGGTAGAAGAGCTTCCCATCCACACGCTCCCCTGTCAGAATAGGATCAGGTTAAGGAAATAAGGTTAAGGTGGAAAATTTTTGATCAACTGAAGGTTTTAGGAGCAAGGGAGAGCGAGGCAAATACAGTGAACAGGTGTCAGTATTAGCAATCATTTCAGTCTAAAGCCTTTTTTTTTTTTTTTTTTTTTAAGAAAGGTGGTAGTTGAAAAAATTCCTGCAGGTGGACTCAAGATAATGGTAATATTAAAATTTGAGTCAGAGTCCAATACAACCTTTATTTAAGAAGACTAATGCAGTGGTAACTACCACCGTGAAATATACATTCTCAAGATACCCAAATATCTAAACCTCAATTTAAGATCAAGGGGATCTTTAGATTAATATCTGGTAGATTTAATGAAGCATTATATTAAAAAAACTTACAAGTTAATGAGCAGTTGCCGTCTTCAGGAGGTACACTTGTGTTCCTTCAGCCATCACGTCAGAAGAACGGCCGCAAGAACTCGCCAAGAGTTCAAGCTGGGAGACGAGGTCAGTTGCGCTAGCATCTTCCTGCAAGGATACTTCCTGGTCAGCCAGTTAGATGGCTGGTGAGCAAGGCATTTACACAGTCATAAAACTAACCTGATTCGAGGTAGTTTTATAGACAAAGTCTAAAGAGATCGTCAAAATAAAGGCCCCCCCCAGTCTTAGTATTAATTATATTAAGAGGGCCAGTACAAGGAGACTGCAAGTTCGCGTCTATTGTCAGATTATTTACGGAAGTTTGAGTGTTACATTCACATTTGTTCATCCATCATAAGATACTGAACAAGAAACAGCTCAAGACCAACATGGGTTAAAGTCTCTCACCATTGCCTTCGTTCAGGGTCCTGCAGGTCGTTTTGGAACTAATTAACACTTCGGTTAACGTCCCTCAGCGAGTCTACAGATATTTTTTTTAGAGATTTGTACGTGATAAATCTACACTAACGTGTAGAGTCAAGGATTGCAGTATCTGGGAGTGGTATACAGTGCAATGAATAAAGTTAGGAACTTTATTCCAAGTTGCTACTGTAGGTACATTTTACAAGTTTATAGTATTAAAACCAAGTGTTGGTAGTTTTAGAAACTACTACACTTGAAGCTATGGCGTTAGTATTGCGTTCAACATACACATGTATGCGTTACTTTAACGCATACGTTATTAGTTACATACATATCACAGTTAATGAGATTAACTTAATAAGGTACTAGTCAGCTTCGTGCAGCTGTCAAGCTGGAAAGCTTCGTATAGTTGTAACAGGATTCTAACGTCTTTATTTTAACTATTTCCTTCCATTCAAGGGAAGAAGTCTGTTAAAATCAAGTTTTAATAATAAATTTTCTCCAAACGAAAATTTGGGGAAAACATTAACACAGTTTTTATACTAAAATTACACAAACATAACACTAAAATTAAATTGAGCACCTTACTTAATAAACACATAAGCGTTGAGAATCATACAAGCTCACCTCTTAACGAGTTTGACCTCCCAATCACCTGTCAACACCCAATCACCAGGACACACCAGATCACACTGACCTCCCACTCGCCCGGCCCAACCCACGTTAGCTATACTGAAGCATTATACCTGCTTCACTCCATGCGAAATGTCTCGAAGTCTTTCTCACTCGCAGAATTCAAAGCGCGGTTCCATTTCTTTGACAGAACGAGACGTTTGGCCTCGTTCCCTGCAGACAGTCAACGTAAACAGTGACCACATGTTCGTTAATCTGGGGCCAGATTCAGGAAGCAGTTACGCCAGCACTTACGAACCTGTACATCTTTCCTCAATCTTTGGCGGCTTTGTTTACAATTATTAAACAGGTAATGACCTCCGAAGCACCAGGAGGCTGTTTATAACAATAACAACAGTTGATTGGCAAGTTTTCATGCTTGTAAACTGTTTAATAAATGTAACCAAAGCTGTCAAAGATTGAGGAAAGATGTACACGTTCGTAAGCACTTGCGTAACTGCTTCGTGAATCTGGCCCCAGGTCGTTAAACTCCAGGTTATTATTGTTGTTTTTTCAATAAAAAAACACTTTACAGACAACCCACAACTGATGATGTTCGGTTTTTCTCGAACAGTGCTTCGCTTACATCCTCTGTTCGAACCACAACGCTGTAAATGCTTCACCCACGTACTCCAAATACAAATAATCGCCAACAGAACCTAAACACCTAACCTAACCTAACTATACATAGAACTTTAATATATAATAATGAGAACAAATTTATTTTAAAAACACAATAGGTTTAAATTAATGAACACATCTTAGGAAGCGGCCTCGGCTTTGACCACACCATCCTGAGGACAGGTTGAAGACGAATAATTACCAACAGAACCTAAACATACTACGCTTAAATATGCACAATATGCTAATATGTAATAATATTAATTTATATTTGAGAGCAATTCTTTCCACACTCGTAGGTCGGCCGCATGCTGTGAACAGCATGCGTTTTGAATAGCGTTTTGAATAGTATGTTTTGAAGCGTTTTTGAGTAGCGTTTTGAAGACATTCTTATCTTGGATTGCGAAGGCTGGTTGGATGGCCCAACCTGCCCTTATAATAGAACGTCGCATTTTGACGTATACTCTACCTAAGGTAAATAAATTGTCGTACTAGAAAATGGCATACTGTCCCGTTTTCTGTTTTGGGTCCTCTGGTAGGTTAGGATAAGGGGCACTTTAGTACGACGGTTTCTTGACGTTGGTAAACCTTAGGAGGACATGCTAATATTTACCAACATTTCACATGTTCTACAACCTCCTCTCATTGTATGACCTTGCATTTGCTGAGGTTAAAGTTTAGTATCCATCTGTTCGACAACGCCTGCAGTCTTTAGACCGAGGAGCATTTGATTGTCCTGTTGATTCTCCTCGTCAACTTTGCATCATTACCCGACAGTTGTTCAAAGGAGATAAATTCCTTTGAATAAGCCTTGTGAAAATTCCACCAAATTCTGTTCTTTATCTCTGTGTCGTCCTCCGCAATCTACCTAACATTCTTGATCGTGAAATAACAACCCAATATTTTGAAAACATGGGGAAATGTAGACTCTATAGTTCGATCCCAACACGGTATTCCTCTTTGGCATTCTACATTTCCTCAGAAATATACAGGGTACATTTCCTCGTGTTTATAAAACAGTGGGGGGGGGTATTATTTTCATTGATTACTGCGCTATTGCATTTTATTCTCATTCTTTACCATGTATACGTGCAATAATGTTGGTATATGCAGGCATATATATGAATATGCATGTATGTATTTAAATCATACGTGAATGTAATACCATGTTTGACATGCGAGGTTTATG
>WNGS01163947.1:18625321-18637470 GCA_020271785.1 Procambarus virginalis | reverse complement strand
TTAACTAGGACACGTTTATTTTATTTTCTTATTTATATCCCCCGGATGGTTTACAGTATTAGGCATCTCCATTTTTTTTAGTAAAGAGGAAGGGGGGGGTGGAAATAGGTGAAGGGGAAGTTTAGAAATGGGATATACCTTGAAAGTTATGATAGCAGGCGGGCTGTCCGCCTTGCTGACACGGTGTGTGGGTGCTGGGGCAGCTAAGGTAAGCTGGCTGTCTCTTGTCAGGGAGCTGTGAGTGTGTGAGAGGTGCCACTGTGTCCAACACGAGTGGCCGGAGGCGCCTGGCAGCTGAGTGGACAGCACTTCGGATTCGTAGTCCTGAGATTCCGGGTTCGATACCCCGGTGGAGGCGGAAAAAAATGGGTAAAAATTTTCTTTCATCCTAATGCCCTGTTACCTAGCAGGAAATAGGTACCTGGGAGTTTGACGGTTGCTACGGGCTGCTTCCTGCAAGATTGAACCAGTGAAGAGCAGAGGTGCCATGGGCACAATCAGAGAACACTGTATAAACATCAGAGGTCCGCGGTTGTTCAACGTCCTCCCAGCGACTATAAGAAATATTGCCGGAACACCGTTGACATCTTCAAGAGAAAACTAGACTGTTTTCTAAGAGTTCCGGATCAGCCGGGCTGTGGTGGGTATGTGTCCCTGCGGGCCGCTCCAAGCAACAGCCTGGTGGACCAAACTCTCACAAATCAAGCCTGGCCTCGGCCGGGCTTGGGGAGTAGAGGAACTCCCAGAACCCCATCAAGCAGGTATCAAGCAGGTTCCTGGGTGGTGTGTAGCAAAAAGGAGAGGACCGGCCGCGGGGACGCTAAGCCCCGAACGCAAGGCCATGTGCCCTGCCCTGTTTCACTTCCCCCACCCGCCCACCCCGTCCCTTCTCCCGTCTCACTCCCGTCTTGTGTCCCTGCCGTCAGCCAGCAAGTGCCAGTGTGTGTTCCCTGGCTCTCTCTCTGGCCCGTTACGTAAGGTTCAACGAGGCTTTGTTGGGGTCGCTGGAGACGTTTTGCCAGACGCGGCCGTCGCCTCTTTTAAGTTTAGGTGCTGACATTTCTTGGCGACGCGTTATTTTTAATGTGTGTGTGTGTGTGTGTGTGTGTGTGTGTGTGTGTGTGTGTGTGTGGTGGGGTTGAGGCTTGTGCCCCCCTCCTCCCCACCCACTCACCCTCTCCATGTTTTAAGGTTCCTTGCACCGTCAACTTATCATTTAGTACACCGTAGGGGAGTGCCAGGAACCCTGGCACCCTCCTCGACACGTTGCAACTGTCTGGGTGTGGTTCGTACACATCCTCATTTTGGGCACTGTATGGTAGAAAGTTGAGTGACGTTGGCAGTTGAAACACTTATTTTTCTTCAACCTTTTGGATAATCACGTTTAGGTTATGTTTAAAGTGTTAGGTTATAAGTGGCGCCGTGGGTAGTGGTGGTGATGTATTGACACACTGACACACTGCCAGCCAGTCTGCTAGTGTGGCTTCAAGGACCCGCATTATGCAAGTGTAGTTGCTGGGTTAGTGGTAGGGGTGGTGGGGGTGGTAGTGGTGGTGGAGGGGTGGTGGTGGAGGGGGGGTAGTGGTGGTGGGGGGGTGGTGGGGGTGGTGGTGGGGGGGGTGGTAGTGGTTGGTGGTGGGTGGTGGTAGTGTGGTGGGTGGTGGTGAAGGGGGGGTAGCGGTGAACACCCACGCCGCCCACAACCCATGTGGCAAGAGGAGGAGGAGAGCACATTAGACAGACTGCTGAGCACGTCAGGAAAAGCTGTGACGGCTGGAGGGAGCCATGATTGTGCTTGCTATACACCTCGCTGCTTCCTCCTGCTCGCCCTCATGCTCTTCCCTACGTGCAAAGGAAAGTGGGGAAAGCGCTAAGCCATTACGTCTATATAGCACTTGAAAGGGGAGGGTCAGGATAAGGATTTGGCGTGGGACAGGGAGGAAGGAATGGTGCCCAGCCACTTGGACGGTCGGGGATTGAACGCCGACCTGCATGAAGCGAGACCGTCGCTCTACTGTCCAGGTGACAACCGTCTCCCCCGGCAGAGGTAGGGGGGGGGACCATTCCCCACCTGAAGGGGGGCAGCCAGCCTCACGATATAGAGTTCAACCCTGGTTTAACGAACGAATTGGTTTGTGAACTGGAGGAAAGGTAAATTAAATGAACAAATCCACAAGGGCTGTGACGAGGATTCGAACCTACGTCCGAGATCATCCCAGACGCTGCCTTAATCGACTGAGCTACGACATGGTCAAAAGAGTTGAAACCGAATTGTAAAGTGTAAACGTAAATTATTTCAGCAGCAGGGGACTAGCTTCCGTTTAGTTTCATCCATAACACCTTCCATAACCTCGGTGTGGACTGCTGTAAGGGGGTTTCCACAGGCATATAATGTGATGTATAATCCGAACCTCAATACTCACTTGGTCAGATGCAACCCGTCCTCGCAAATCGTATAGTCAATATTGACTTATTAGTTACCTGCTTAGGTGATATACTAAACATAATAGTTTCCCTTGAAAAGTTTCATAGAAAACACCTACCTTACCTAACCTACTTAGTATGTTAAAATAAGCATCTTATAGCTTCGTAATTACAAGTGTTACATAACCTATTATAGGTTAGGTAATAATTGTAATTACGAAGCAATAAGATGCTTATCTTAACATACTAAGTAGGTTAGGTAAGGTCGGTGTTTTCTATGAAGATTTTCAAGGGAAACTATTATGTTAAGTGTCACCTGTGCACTTATTAAATAAGTCAATATTGACTATACGAATTTGCGAGGACGGGTTGCCAGATGACAGCGGTAATGATAGTGTCTAATATAAGGCGCCTGACAGCTGAGTGGACAGCGCTTCGGATTCGTAGTCCTGAGGTTCCGGGTTCGATCCCCGGTGGAGGCGGAGACAAATGGGCAAAAAGTTTCTTTCACCCTGATGCCCCTGTTACCTAGCAGTAAATAGGTACCTGGGAGTTAGACACTTGCTACGGGCTGCTTCCTGGGGATGTGTAACAAAAAGGAGGCCTGGTCGAGGACCGGGCCGCGTGGACGCTAAGCCCCGAAATCATCTCAAGATATACACCAGGAGGTTAGTGCCTGCCTCTCCAACCCCAAACATTGATATCATGGTCAAAGTTTAGATATTTCTAACATGGAAGGGATGGATACCTGTAACAACTTGGCTATCAGTGACTACGGGGAAGTGAGGTCCTAGCTCTTTGCCCCCGTCTACCAGCCTTGTTCTACCTGTTGTGTTATAATTCAACCTTCTTGACGTTCAAGTTTCTCGCCTTACCTGTGTCAGGTTTCCTCAGTGGAGAAGTTGGAAGCCGTGCTGCTGGCTAAGGTACTTGTTACCTAGCAGTAAAATAGGTACCTGGGTGTTAGTCAGCTGTCACGGGCTGCTTCCTGGGGGTGGAGGCCTGGTCGAGGACCGGGCCGCGGGGACACTAAAAAGCCCCGAAATCATCTCAAGATAACCTCAAGATAACCTGCTTGATACCCGCTTGATGGTGTTCTGGGAGTTCTACTTCCCAAGTCCGGGCCGAGGCCTGGCTCGACTTGTGAGGGTTTGGTCCACCAGGCTGTTGCTTGGAGCGGCCCGCAGGCCCACATACCCACCACAGCTCGGTTGGTCCGGCACTCCGTGGAGAAAATGGTTTTCTCTTGAAGATGTCCACGGTTGTTCCGGCAATATTTCTTTTATTCGCTGGGAGGACGTTGAACAGCCGGGCTGTTCCCCGGTCTAAGGTAAACCATAGGTAATGTGACGGGGTTTACCTGGAATGGGTTTAATGTGTGTTACTCTGTCAAAGCCGACTTTGGGCTGGCTTATCCTCTGATAACTTGATCTGTAGATTGGTACCTGGAGCGGCTCGTAGACCTACGTAGCATTACAGCCTGGTTGATCCGGCACTTCCTGCAGGAACTTGTCCTGCACCCACCTGAGGACCTGTACTGGTGGGTGGGGGGGTGTTCACCTAGTTGTGCTTGCGGGGGTTGAGCTCTGCTCTTTCGACCCGCCTTTCAACTGTCAATCAACTGGTTTCTACTACTATTATTTTTTTCCCCACACCACACACACACACCCCAGGAAGCAGCCCGTGACAGCTGACTAACTCCCTGGTACCTATTTACTGCTAGGTAACAGGGGCATAGTGTAAAAGAAACTCTGCCCATCGTTTCTCGCCGGCGCCCGGGATCGAACTCGGGACCACAGGATCACGTGCCCAGCGTGCTGCCGGCTCGGCCACCGGCTCCAAACACACACACGTGTGTGTGTGTGTGTGTCTTACCATAAAGGTAGAGTGTAATGTGCTGATGCTGGGAGGGAGTATTGCGTAATGTAACATTATTAAACCAAACATTACGTCACTCAAGCTGACGAGGTTGGTAACGTGGGAAGTGTGTGTGCTGGGGGGGGGGGGAGGCAAGATTCCAACTTCAGGTACAACCCGTCTTCGCAAATTTAATAAGTCAATATTGACTTATTAGTGGCGTGCATAGGTGACATACTTAACATAATAGTTTACCTTGAAAATCTTCATAGAAAACACCGACCTTACCTAACCTTGTTAGTATGTTAAAATAAGCATCTTATAGCTTCGTAATTACAATTGTTACTTAACCTATTATAGGAATAGGTAATAATTGTAATTACGAAGCAATAAGATGCTTGTCTTAACATACTAAGTAGGTTAGGTAAGGTCGGTGTTTTCTATGAAGATTTTAAAGGGAACTATTATGTTAAGTATGTCACCTATGCACATATTTAATAAGTCAATATTGACTTATTAAATTTGCGAGGACGGGTTGTCAGGTAAGGTGGTACTGTCTAAGTGGTTGTCAAAAATCTTTTTTGACTAGTTGTACATGAAAAGGGCTGCAATTGTTCCCAGCTTCAGTATTGCAGCCTAAATAGAAAGGGAGAATTTTTTTTTAAAAGACTTTCACACATTTTCAGCCTCTATCTTCAACCACATTATTCTAATGAAATCATTTCTATGACACTATCACATTGGCATATAATAAAGGACCCGATTCAGCGGATTTTCCAAAATATGTGTAGTTTTACTAATACAAATAGTCAAAGTTCCCCCAAAAATATTAAATTATAGCATGTTTATTACTATTATTATAAAATCAATAAATGTGCTAAGGAAAAAAGGCTCGAACCAGATTGTAGAAACATGAACTCTACTTAAAACTTACACCTTAATGTAAATTTAATAAAAAAATGTAAATTATAAGAACGTTTATGTTACTTGGAAATAAATAAGTAACAAATAAAGTCTAAGGTGCTGCCATCTGTGGCTGAGGTTGACATCAATCAATTTCCTCCAAAATTGGCACCCTTACAGACAGGCTTTCATGCAGTCACGTGTATAAGTTTCATGGAAATAGTCGGATAAATAAGAAGCAAAAATGATTTTTTTTTTTTATTATAAAACTAATTATTAAATATTTTTATTATATGCTATTGTGATAGCTGAGAGTCAGACATGATTTCAGTTGACACTTGTGTTTAATAATTTTGACCATTTTGGAAATTTTTTGACACAATTCAATTTTTTTTCCTCCCTATTTCTGCTATGATGCTAAGCCTTGGATCAGATGAAACCCTTTTCATATGCAGCTCGTCAAAAAAGTTTGATTGAAATCGAAGTAGTTTTCATTTATTGTATATTTTTGGCATATTTGGAACTGATGCCCCATTAAAAACTAAGTGCACATTTACCCCAGGCGCCCAGAGTCTGAGCCTATCGGCACGAACCTGTAACAACGTTCTAGGTCTCTGTATTTGTTAGTTTTCTGGGTCTCTCTGAAGGTGGCCGCCCCGCCTCCCTCAGCTGTGCTGTAAGGTAGATAGGTATCACCAATGTAGATGCACAGGTGTAATCCCATACGACCTGTTTACCTTCCCTCCATGGCTGCAGGGTGACTCCATCTGGACGTTTTTGGCTGTTGTCAGGTCTGCACAACTGGGGTTCCCTTTGTGCTGGACACCCAGCTGTAACCAAACTTCTCTTGATGTCATTGACTTGAAGTTATCTCGAGATGATTTCGGGGCTTTAGTGTCCCCGCGGCCCGGTCCTCGACCAGGCTTCCACCCCCAGGAAGCAGCCCGTGACAACTGACTAACACCCAGGTACCTATTTTACTGCTAGGTAACAGGGGCATAGGGTGAAAGAAACTCTGCCCATTGTTTCTCGCCGGCGCCCGGGATCGAACCCGGGACCACAGGATCACAAGTCCAGCGTGCTGTCCGCTCGACAGACCGGTCCCCAGACTGCTTCATGTCTGGCAATCTTTCCCTGTGTCTTACGACAGATGAGACCATGGCTGCCGTATTGGTCTGCCCGTGCATAGCCCCAAATACACCGATGTTCGGTGGAGATAGTGGCGGCAAGCGCAGGGCAACACCAATACTTAGGGTCCGATGGTCCAGGCGGGTGCCCAAGGCGGAATTAGGGCTTGCACAGCTAGGAGACGCGCTCTATCCTTCTCAGAAGCTGCCTCCAGCAATGCCTTGGCGATGTTCTCCACTATGGAACTATCCCATTTGGCCTGTTTGCCGTCGTTTGGAAAAGTTGGTGGAAGGTGTGAATTGGCAAGTGTCCCTCGTGGGAGCCGGTCGGCCGAGCGGACAGCACACTGGACTTGTGATCCTGTGGTCCCGGATTCGATCCCGGGCGCCGGCGAGAAACAATGGGCGGAGTTTCTTTCACCCTATGCCCCCTGTTACCTAGCAGTAAAATAGGTACCTGGGTGTTAGTCAGTTGTCACGGGCTGCTTCCTGGGGTGGAGGCCTGGTCGAGGACCGGGCCGCGGGGACATTAAAGCCCCGAAATCATCTCAAGATAACCGTGGATGTTCAAACAGTGTTCTCTGATTGTGCCTATGGCACCTCTACTCCTCACTGTTTCTAATTTACATTCCTTTCGTATCTTTGGCTCCAGTATGTTGTTATTCTACTGTGCAAATTTGGGACCTGGTCTTCCAGTATCTTCTATGTAGATATTATATAATAGCCATCTCCTTTCCAGAAAGTACGTTTTGAGAGCCTTGAAATGGTCCTAATAATTGAAGTGCTATCGGTGCGTGCCGTATATGGTCTCAGTATTCCCTCTATTTCAGAAATCTCTCCTCATCTGAAGAGGGAAGAGAGTGCCGAGCAGTACTCGAGTCGGGACAGTTTTAATATTGTGGTGGGATCCCTGGATTTTTTTTCCACAGGTGGGTACATGAACAGAGGACTACTGACTCCTGTTAGCAGGCTGAGAGCTTTCCGTTCCCACAACTCATGGTAAGACTTGCCCACTAGTTTCCCGGGAATACAACCCGTCAATCGTATAACAACCAGGTACCCAATCACTGCTGGATGAGTAGAGGCGTACAGTTAAGGATTGGGGACTAGTCAATCCTCCCTGTACAGGTTTGGAACCTGGGCCAAATAGGTCCACTAAGCGCGGGGGCGTTCTCATACTCCATCCTGTCGTGTTCCTGGCGGACAATATATGTCAGGTCGTCAGACATCTTAATTCCAAGATCTTTTACATGTTTACCTTCAACCAACCACTTGGCCTGGACGGTAGAGCGACGGTCTCGCTTCATGCAGGTCGGCGTTCAATCCCCGACCGTCCAAGGGGTTGGGTACCATTCCTTCCCCCCCCCCCTCCCGTCCCATCGCAAATCCTTATCCTGATCACTTCCAAGTGCTATATAGTTGTAATGGCTTGGTGTTTTCCCCTTGAGGTTATTATCTTGAGATGATTTCGGGGCTTTAGTGTCCCCGCGGCCCGGTCCTCGACCAGGCCTCCACCCCCAGGAAGCAGCCCGTGACAGCTGACTAACACCCAGGTACCTATTTTACTGCTAGGTAACAGGGGCATAGGGTGAAAGAAACTCTGCCCATTGTTTCTCGCCGGCGCCTGGGATCGAACCCAGGACCACAGGATCACAAGTCCAGCGTGCTGTCCGCTCGGCCGACCGGCTCCCTATAGTTATATAGGTTATGAGTTATCTCCCTGATAGTTCACTTCACTTCTCTTCCTTCAACGGGCAGGTCTGATCGTCTTGGACCAAGTACTTCGTTGAAGATCTTCAGTTCTACTGTAACTCGGTACCTGGAACTTATCGCTGTTAGACATCGTGTTATTTTACGTTGCCCATCGAAGACTTTATTAATATCGACTTGTATTAATATTCGGTGGTTATAATAGGAGCTGCCTCGTATGGGCCAATAGGCCTTCTGCAGCTCTTATTATTATTACTATCCCCTCTACTACACCTTACTTTGCTCCTTCTCTTGCCTATTTATTGCCCGTCTCTACTTCCTCATCACAATCGACTTGAGAATGGTCCAGGACGGACCGAAACGTCGTCGTCTCTTCACCTTCTAGTGTGTGGTCTTGTCAACATACTTTAGCCACGTTATTGTGACTCATCGCCTGCTTATCGACTTGTAGGTTTTCAATCCTCCATGGTCACGCTTACCAAACGCCTGTGCAAACTCTGTGTATACAGTATCTGCGTTTTTTGTCGTCTAATTCTTCCGTGATTTTGTCATAGTTAAGAAATTGTGAAAGACAGGATCTTCCAGCTCGTAAGTCCTTGTTAACCTGGGTCGTGGAGGTCATAGTGTTCCTTCAAAGTGGAAATTTGCTAAACACTCGATTAAGAACGTGTGTGGTGTTAGTGCGCCTCCTGGTCTGTTGTTGTTGTTGTTTAAGATTAGCTACCTGGAAGAAAAAGTTGAAAGTAGCACGGGCTATGGTGAGCCCGCGCTCCTGGTCTATAATATTTACCCAGATTTATCTGCCGATTTAAATGCTTCTAATATCTCACCTGTATCCATGCATTTTCTCCATATTACGTTAATAGCTCGTGCTACTGGCATGTTGCATTTCTTCATGAATATTGAATTCTAGGACTCTGGACTCGAGGTTGTGGGCATGTTGTCACTGTTGCAAATACTGTGTGTTTGTGTTAATATCAGTTATATTAGGTAGGTTTTGGATGTTCATAAAGGTGGTGTCTGGCTCGTCCAATTCACGTCTATTGGGGTGCTAAACACGCCCTCGTGCTGGTCTTTTTAACATGTCACTAATTGCTTTATCGTCCTTTGTGTATGAACCTTCTATTGTAAGTGTAAGTCCGATATTGGTGGAGTTTTTTTATTTTGTGGAATTCACCTCGCATGTGACAACATATTTTGGGTTTTCTATATCTCTTCTATAGCTTTTTGTTCTACCTTAGTTTCTTCAGACTGGTTAGATCGCTTTAGTGTCTTTTGTAGTATTTCTTTGATCTCCCTATTTTGATTTCCATTTTCTTTGTTGTCATGTGGCCAAGGTGTTACCTGGATGATGTGGCCGGGATATTAGCTGGGAGGATGGGTTGTACTATGTGATACCCGTCTGGTCACCCGTCACCCGTCTGGTCACCCGTCACCCGTCTGGTCTCCTGTCAAGAGAATACATTTTGAGTGCTTGAAAGGTCCCAGTAATTTAGGTGATTTTTATGTGTCTGCGTGTCGTATATGTACTGTGTTCCCTCTGTTTCAGTAATCCCTTTCGTTGTGAAAGGGGAAGCGAGTACTGAGCAGTATTCACGGCGGGAAGAGCACCGGTGATGTGAGTATTGTGGTGGAATCTATAGATTTAACTGTTCTCGCACATCTTGACACAACCAGAGTGTACAGGTATGTGGGAAGAGACGTACAGGTGTATCTCGAGGTGGCCAGATGTATAGGTGAAGTTACAGATGTTGGGTGAGGTAGGCAGGTGAGATTACCGTGCCATGATTTCAGGGTTCAATGCCCCCGCGGCCCGGTCCTCGACCAGGCCTGGTGAGATGGTCACGTGTTGCCAGGGGTAACGAGGCAAGGGTACAGGTGTTAACAAGGTGATTTAAGAGTGGCCACCCGGGCTCCAGTCGTCGCCAGGTGCCATTGTAGAGCTGTCCTTTGTGTACTCACCTAATTGTTGTACTCACCTATTGTGCTTGCGGGGGTTGAGCTTTGGCTCTTTTGGGTCCGCCTCTCAACTGTCAATCAACAGGTTACAGATTCCTGAGCCTACTGGGCTCTATCATATCTACACTTGAAACTGTGTATGGAGTCAGCCTCCACCACATCACTTCCTAGTGCATTCCATTTTTAACTACTCTGACACTGAAAAAATTCTTTCTAACGTCTCTGTGGCTCATCTGGGTACTAAGTTTCCACCTGTGTCCCCTTGTCGTGTCCCACCCTGGTGAAGAGTTTTTCTCTTTGTCCGCCCTGTCAATTCCCCTGAAATTTTGTAGGTGGTTATCATGTCTCCCCTTACTCTTCTGTTTTCCAGGGATGTGAGGTTCAGCTCCTTTAGCCTTTCTCGTAGCTCAATCCTCTCAGTTCCGGGACGAGCCTGGTGGCATACCGTGAATCTTCTCTGTGTTCTGAATCTTCTCTGTGTGTCTGCCCCAGAGTGAAGGAGAGTTGTGGGCGGGGGGAGGGGTTGTAAGTGGGCGTGTAGGGGGGGCATGGGGTGTCAGTGGGGCGTGTGGGCACTGGTGATGGTTGGGCAAGGAGGTATTGGGTGTGGTGGAGGGCGTAAGGATGTGTCGGCTAACAGAGAGTATGGTGGTAGGAGCTGCGTGGGCCGGAGGAGGCCCAGGCGGAGGAGGAGAGGGGGGGTGTAGGGTACAGAGGTGGGGGTTGGGGTGGGGGGAGCGTGAGCATCAGCAGCGGCGACGTTGGCGGCATCTCTGACCTTTGTGCCGGGCGGCTGAGGAGCGTTGCCCCGGAAACGTACCGTACCTGTCTCATGGCGGAGCGGCGGCCTCGACTCCAGACGACTAGGCTCCAGTCCTCGCCTCTGTGCCGCCGCCGCCGCCATCAGGCACCTGTGCCAGCCCTGTGCCACACTGGCACTGACACTGGCGATGCCCCCGCGCGCTCCCTTACCACCGACTTAGGGGGCCACCACCATCCTGCTTAATGTTATCACTCCGTTAATGTATTGATCCGTCACACAACCACTCCCACTCGCCGCCTCCTTCCCTTACACTACTAACCCCCCCTCCCTCAGCGGCTCTCTTGCTGCCACTCTCCCCACTTATTGATCCTCCTCCTGCACCTGACAAGTCCCATAGGCCATAGTACAGTGCTAGGAGGCCAGGCGTCGCCACGGTGGGCGGGGCGCTACTGAAGGTCGGGTCAAGTGGGACTCACCATCCGCCAAGGTGTCCCTCTGGTCCTGCCTCACCTCGCCTGGTCCTGCCTCACCTCGCCTGGTCCTGTCTCACCTCGCCTGGTCCTGTCTCACCTCGCCTGGTCTTCCGTCTCTCAACTGTCAATCAACTGGTGTACAGGATCTGAGCCTACTGGGCTCTATCATATCTACATTTGAAACTGTGTATGGGGTCAGCCTCCACCACATCACTGCCTAATGCATTCCACTGTTAATTACTTTGACACTGAAAAAGTTCTTTCTACGTCCCTGTGGCTCATTTGGGTACTCAGCTTGGTGACTTAGTTTGGTTCGACTGAGTACTTGGTACTCAATTGGGTGAGGGGGGGGTGTAGCATAGCTTCGCTGAGTACACTAACTTCACTCACTTCCATAGTGTAAGTTTCCTAACTAAAATAGAAGCAATAATAACCAAAAGTAATACAACAAGTTAACATTCTGGGAATAATAGTTATGGTAGTTATCTTAATATTTTAGTTATAATATAACTAGTTATAACGAAGTTACATTAACTATTGATATTAATATTTTACACGTTTGTTCCAGGTAAGTGTCAGAGGAGCAGGAGCCGCCCCATGCAGCACCACAGTGAGTACTGACTCCCTCCGTGGTTCTACTCTCACCAATTGATGAAGATTAAGCCACCCAAAAGGTGGCACGGGCATGAATAGCCATAAGTGGTGGCCCTTTGAGCCATTACCAGTATCAAGAGCTGATACTGGAGATCTGTGGAGGTGCGTGCGACTGCACCCTGCGTGACGGGAGATTGTCTTCCGTGTTCGACTCCCACCACAACCACCAGTGCTTTTCTTGCATTCTTACGAGTAAAGATTGATTGGGGAAGATTAAGTCACCCTATATACCTCAGGGATACCTGATCAACCAGGCTGTGACTCATACGTCAGGCTTGA
>WNGS01163947.1:18586450-18604305 GCA_020271785.1 Procambarus virginalis | reverse complement strand
GAGATATTAGAAAGAACTTTTTTAGTGTCAGAGTGGTTGGTTGACAAATGGAATGCATTAGGAAGCGATGTGGTGGAGGCTGACTCCATACACAGTTTCAAGTGTAGATATGATAGAGCCCATTAGGCTCAGAAACTGTACACCTGTTGATTGACGGTTGAGAGGCGGGACCAAAGAGCCAGAGCTCAACCCCCGCAAGACAACTAGGTGAGTACACACAACACATTTAAGAACATATGGCAGTGTCAGACCACGGAGGAAAATTGAAACAGGAATTTCCTTAAGTACTTTCGTATATTAATACATCTTCAGGAGGAGTGAAGAACATATGCATTTATGCAGCTATCCTAGACCATATGAATAGACGTTCAGAGTGTCAAGAACTAGCTACTGATGATGACAATCCACATTACACAGCATTTTTTTATTAATACATTAGGGCATGTGCATTAGTGCCAGCTGCCCTCGACTATATGAAGGGGAGTACAGTGTGTCAAAAAGGTAGCTACGTGATGCTAAAAAAAATCCCCATCACACAGGATGGTTAGTCATACAGAGGCATGTGATAGGCAGTCTGCACTGGCAGACTCCGGGTGCCTTATGAGGATATCGTCAACACAAGAGTGAATAAGGGTAGCAATGATACTAAAAGTCCCCATCTCGCAGGATGGTTAGTCATACAGGGCCATATGTTTAGTAGCCTGCACTGGCAAATTTTGGGTGCATTATAAGGATATCTTCAAAAAACACGAGTGAATAAAGTAATTGCAAAGCTCAAGGTACCTCATGCCAAATGGTCTGAAGGTCTAATAACTGGGCATTCGGTGATGTAGTGTGGGAGATCATGCCGCAGTTCTGCTCACAGAGTTTGCACTGGAGTGCTAGGATTGGGGGGGATCCGTCACCCCATGTAATGATGAGAGCAGTCGACGTAGTCTAAGGGACATCTCCATTCACGTTTCAGTCAGGTCGCTTCGTGTTCTAACCCTTGCAAAAACACCTCCGCCATAACGACCAGGAGGCAGATTCACGAAGCAGTTACGCAAGCACTTACGAACCTGGGGCCAGATTCACGAAAGCACTTACGCAAACACTTACGAACCGGTACATCTTTCCTCAATCTTTGGCGGCTTTGTTAACAATTATTAAAACAGTTAATGAGCTCCGGAGCACCAGGAGGGTGTTTATAACAATACAGCAGTTGATTGGAAAGTTTTCATGCTTGTAAAACTGGTTAATAAATGCAACCAAAGCCGTCTAAGATTGAGGAAGATGTACACGTTCGTAAGTACTTGCGTAACTGCTTCGTGAATCTGGCCACCAGGGTAACATCTACAAGTCTACGAACCTCACTGGATGACCCATACAAGTTCGGTTCTTCCTGATAATAGAATGATGTAGATGAGCGACGCCGAAAAGTCAAGAAAAGATGTAAAGGTTCGTGAATAGAGAGGAAAATGCTTCTTAGATCCTGGACCCCACTAAGATCTAAGAAAGTATGTATCAAGGGAAAGTAGTATGTATCAGATACATACCCGGGAAATTATGTATCAGAGGAAAGTAGTATGTATCAGAGATACATACCCAGGAAAGTATGTATCATAGAGGGAAAGTAGTATCAGATACATACCCGGGAAAGTATGTATCATAGAGGGAAAGTAGTATGAATCAGAGATACATACCCAGGAAAGTATGTATCATAGAGGGAAAGTAGTATGTATCAGAGATACATACCCGGGAAAGTATGTATCATAGAGTCTACCGAGTATTGAGCGGACACGCTGCTTCATCCAGCCACCACCAGAGGATATACAAACAAATCACATTAGCGTGATGTATCAATTAACAAATCAACAGGAACACCCAGGTGCATACTGAAATTAAACACACATATATAAAACACCCAACCCACACATCTGAAAATATTAGTGGACACGTTTCTGGACCGTCCAAGTAAGGTCGCTACTTTAATTTCAGATGTGGGAGGTTTGGTTTGTTATTTTCAGCACCGTTATTGTCTCTTGATTGAAATTATATAGTTTTATGGAGAGACAGACTGTTAGGCTACCTTACGATGCTGTTACCTTGCGATGATTCCGGGGCTTAGCGTCCCTGCGGCCCGGTCCTCGACCAGGCCTCCTCGAAACCTGGCTATTGTACAAATGGTACACGAGATGGGGAACAGCGTTGTACAACAAGGGTCCAGTCTGCTTATACACACAGCCCCTTTACATACAAAACGCGTATCAAGGCATAAAATCCACACATGCCAACAGGCTGATGTTGACTGAACGGGCTATTGCTTGCAACCTATTTGCCAGCCTAACCTAAGTAACTCTTCATCAAGCACACAAGGCGTTTGCACGTTGTATCTCTGTAGGGCTTGCAATGTGTCCACAGTTATACATTGTTGAAATATTGCCCCTACAATACGAAGGCTCGTCTGGACTTCGTGCACAATAAAACCACAGTATCGTGAAGTATGAGAAAACCTTTGGAGTTTTCATTCTAATGTTCTTAAGTTATGTAGTTCCCGATATGAACACCAGCTGAACATTCATGTCCATCCATCTACACAAACCACGACAACGTTTTACACATTCAACTACGTAATATATGGACATAGGTATCGGTCGCAAATGTGAGTGTGTGCGTGTGCGTGTGCGTGTGTTATGAAGAGCCAGTAAGACCCCCGGAGGGTATGCCTAGCGCATAACATGTATAACTGGTACACACCTAATATAGCTCCCGCCCCGTGTTGAGCAACACTCCACACAGCCCCCTCTCTCCCCAGGTCCCACCACCCATGCCCCTCTCCACACCACCCAACGTCACCCACACCACACTTTCCTCCCACACAACCACTTGTGTCTTTCCCCCATGTACTCTGTGCACCCACAGTCGGCACCATTCCAGAGAATTTCCCCGCCACCACAGCCATTAACACACCAGAGTTCCCCGCCACAACCATCCCACCCACAAAGGCAGCAACATCGTTAGCAATAATTCCTCGCCTTGAATAACCAGTAAGTCATATCTAACAGTCTAAGTTATCCCGGTCTAAGGTATTCACTTCGAGTACATCACACCTGCCACTCAACAATTTCCCCCTCACACGAGTGTATCACCCTTGACACGCGAATTGCCCGCCCCCACAGTCACAATACACGGGTGAACTATCAACTCCTCGAGTGAAAGTGCAGATGATTTCCCCCAATAGTTTGGCTGACCCCTGACAGTGCGCACAGCCGGGTTTCCGTCCCGTCACAGGCACCCTGGTGAAGACGGTAATGTAGCTCTCTCTACGCCCCAGTACTGTCTTTAAGCTCCAGGTGGCGGGGATAGGTGGCAGCGTTCAGGCCACAGGTGGCGGGGATAGGTGGCAGCGTTCAGGCCACAGGTGGCGGCGACAGGTGGCCGCGTTCAGGCCACAGGTGGCGGCGACAGGTGGCCGCGTTCAGGCCACAGGTGGCGGCGACAGGTGGCCGCGTTCAGGCCACAGGTGGCGGCGACAGGTGGCCGCGTTCATGCCACAAGTGGCGGCCACAGGTGGCCGCGTTCAGGCCACAGGTGGCCGCGTTCATGCCACAGGTGGCGGCGACAGGTGGCCACGTTCATGCCACAGGTGGCGGCGACAGGTGGCCACGTTCATGCCACAGGTGGCGGCGACAGGTGGCCACGTTCATGCCACAGGTGGCGGCGACAGGTGGCCACGTTCAGGCCACAGGTGGCGGCGACAGGTGGCCACGTTCAGGCCACAGGTGGCGGCGACAGGTGGCCACGTTCATGCCACAGGTGGCGGCGACAGGTGGCCACGTTCAGGCCACAGGTGGCGGCGACAGGTGGCCACGTTCATGCCACAGGTGGCCGCGTTAATATTACAATGACAAACTGTAGTATGGTGTTGAGTGATAATGTTCAGGTGATGACAGCTAACAACACAATGTTTGGTGCCGTAGACAACAGATCAGTCGGGTACTGGTGATGGTAGCGGCATTGTTCAGTCAGTAATTACAATGACGTTGGTGCTTACGTGGAGGTTTGGATTTAGGCAAGTGGGGGACGTACCTTTAGGCCAGGGAAGACTTAAAGTTGAAGACAGCAGATGGGCGACTCTGGGATCCTTCTCTATTGGTGGCTGCTGGTGGCTCAGTACAGCTGCGAGCTCTGCTTTTGTGGTTTGCAGTTCGAGGTCTACCTTGACGGAGATATGCTGTGGTGGAGGAGTATACCTGGAGTGGGTTCTGGGAGTTCTTTTACTCCCCCTCCCCCCAAAAGCCAGACCCGGCCTAGCTTGAGTTGATAACTTGGACCAACAGGCGGTTGATTGTAGGGACCCGCAAGCCCACACAGCCCCACTACAACCCCAATGGTCTAAGCTTTTACTGTGTCTAATTTAATGTTGAATGTCAACATTTCTACCAATATTTCTCAGATTTGTTAGGAGGAAACTGAACAACCGTAGACCTCTCTTGTTGAACAACCGTGGACCTCTCTTGTTCATAATGTGCTCTGAGTGCGCCTATAGCATCTCTATTCTTCACTGGGCCACCAGAAAGTACCACCAGGCAGTGATGGACCACCAGAAAGTACCACCAGGCAGTGATGGACCACCAGAAAGTACCACCAGGCAGTGATGGGCCACCAGAAAGTACCACCAGGCAGTGATGGGCCACCAGAAAGTACCACCAGGCAGTGATGGGCCACCAGAAAGTACCACCAGGCAGTGATGGACCACCAGAAAGTACCACCAGGCAGTGATGGACCACCAGAAAGTACCACCAGGCAGTGATGGACCACCAGAAAGTCGACTTTTGCATTATTCAATTACAAAACATACAGGACACCGGTTTGTTCTAAGGACAACGTAAACATGAGATCGAAACATCGCCTCTCCACCGAGGTGTGGGTTGGTCACCACGGGGTTGGTCACCACGGGTTGGTCACCACGGGGTTGGTCACCACGGGGTTGGTCACCACGGGGTTGTCACCACGGGGTTTGGTCACCACGGGGTTGGTCACCACGGTGTGGTCACCACGGGGTTGGTCACCACGGGGTTGGTCACCACGGGGTTGGTCACCACGGGTTTGGTCACCACGGGGTTGGTCATCACGGGGTTGGTCACCACGGGGTTGGTCACCACGTGGTTGCGACTCATCGCCTTCACTACATACTGCTACTTTCCGCCAAATTGTTCACACAAGTACTCTCACTTCAGGAAGATGGGCGGTGGCAATTGGACAGTTCAAATTACTTTCTAGAGAATATATTTGGGTACTTTTCTAAGGGGGGAAGTATCAGGAGAAAAGCGCCAAGCCACAAGACTATACTAAGATCTACGCAAGATCTTGTATTCCTAATAGTTTGGGTGTTTTATCCTGCCTCTGTGTGCGTTGCGTGTGCGTGTGCGCGTGCGTGCGTGTGCGTGCGCGTCGTGTTCTCTGTATTGCTGAAATATATCCTGCTCCGAAAGGGAAGTACTCACCTAGTTGTGCTTGTTATTGGTCCCGCCTCTCAACCGTCATCACTGGTGTACAGGTCCTGAGCCTACTGGGCTCTATCATATCTACACTTGAACTGTGTATATGAGTCAGTCACTCCTCACCACCATGCACTTCCTAATGCATTCCATCCGTTAACAATTCCGACAGTGAAACAACGTTCTTTCTAACGTCCCTCGAGTGGGAAGCAGTGCTCAGGGGCGGGGGCAGCACCAGTGATTTTCAACAGTGGAAGCACTGTAGTGGCGTCTCTGGATTCGAAGCTTTACATAATCCATCCGCTATGACTTTGTTATGCTATCTTATCTTGACGTTATCTTGAGATGATTTCGGGGCTTTAGTGTCCCCGCGGCCCGGTCCTCGACCAGGCCTCCACCCCCAGGAAGCAGCCCGTGACAGCTGACTAACACCCAGGTACCTATTTTACTGCTAGGTAATAGGGGCATAGGGTGAAAGAAACTCTGCCCATTGTTTTCTCCGCGGCGCCCGGATCGAACCCGGGACCACAGGATCACAGTCCAGTCTCTGCTTCGCTCGGCCGACCGGCTCCCATATATGCTCGCTAAACATTCATTAATTTTTTACACATTTCATTTATTATACACCCCATACCCATGCCATGGACGGTGGTGGAAGGGTTACCTTACCTTACCTTACCTGGAGGGTTCAGAAACATTAGGTCTCCTGACATTATTCCCAGATCCATGTTGTTTCACCTTCCATGAGGAGACGTGATTGTATCTTGCATCCTGTATTTCGTTACAGTTCTTCAGATTGTACTATACCCAAGTACAGTAACCGGAATTTATCGCGTTAAACATGTTATTTTCTGTTGCCCAATCGAAAGCATTACTGATTGTAATGTCTTTGGTTGTCAGTGTCTTCTACAGGAGTTTCATGGTGATTTGTGTATTGTCCGCGAAGGATGACTTTAAGCTCTCACTTGAGCATTTATCTCTATATCTGACCGATTGCTACACTTTACCGTCTGTTTGACAGGAAATTAAATATCCATCGCCCTACCTTATTCTTACCGATCTCATTTCACGGACTTTCTGTGTATACAACATCAGGTGAAGGAGTAGGTGGTGGTGGCTGGAAGGTGAAGGAGTAGGTGGTGGTGGCTGGAGGGTGAAGGGGGTCGGGTTAGGGGGGGGGTGAAGGGGGGTCGGGTTAGGGGGGGGGTGAAGGGGGGTGGGGTGCAGCAGGGGGCGGCGACGGGGGCCGGCGACACATGGATAAAACGAAGCCAACAAAAGTCTGGCGTCGTCCGGCCGGTACTGGAACACTTGGCCTCGCTGTGGCTGGTCTCGTGTGGGCCTCCAGGCTCTCCACCACCACCACCCTCCCACCACCACGTACGCCACCACCACGTACGCCACCACCAACTTACCAACAGGCAGTAACTGACATACGCATTAACAGTGGCTCCCAATATGTTGAGTGTGGCATTAGCAGAGCAAGGCGTTGGGTATAGACTTGAGGAGCGAGCATATGACTCCTCTCATTACCATCAATGAGCGCATTAGCATCCTGCTCCCGGCCGCACACCCGAGCGGCCGCACTTGAGCAACACTTGTTAAACCATGTGGTGTAGCGCTCGGGTGTTGGGCAAGAGGACCAGGAGAATGCATATTGTGTAAGGGACTAGATTATTACCTCGGGGGACTGCCCAGTACACTGTCTCACCCGGGGCCTCCTTGCCCCCTCCGCTGGCTTCCCATAGCCCAGGGGCTACATGGAAATTTGGTTCCAGTAGCTCAATCTAAAAACAACAACAACAGCTTCTGAAGCTTGAAGGCAATTGGTGATATCTTAGGATGACAGGCACCTCGGAGGCCAGTTACCTGGAGTGATTGTGAACCATTCAGGGGTTTCTAAATCGTTTCATTAATCATTTATCAATTTCGTTAAATTGATTTCAATTATTCTAACCTTAATGATCTTGAATTGATCACGAGGGTTAATGAGACTTCCAGCGGAGACGGAAACAAGGGAACTGTTCACTACTGTAACAAGCTAAGAATATACACATGACAAATTCCCATGGGTGTAAGACGGGTTTATTTTTAGATCATAAACTTGAGTGCATTGAGCACCTTCAATTGTCTTTATATTTTCTAATTATAGAAGTAAAGGGAATTAGCAGGTAATGAAGTGAATGACGGGACAAAGCGCTTGGCTCTTTATCAGGAACTCTGGTATGGCTCCGTCAGTAGACTCAAGAGTTGAGAGAAATCGCTCTTAAGTGAGAGTTAATATTGATAATACAGACTCAATCTACTTGAGAATGGTCCAGGACGGACCGAAACGTCGTCGTCCCTTCACCTTCTAGTGTGTGGTCTGGTCAACATACTTTAGCCACGTTATTGTGACTTATCGCCTGCCTGTGAGTTAATACAGTGCCACCTGGTCTAAAGTTATTCTCGGGTACTTGTTCACTCTCAGTTCTTAGGGTGACCCCAGGGTGCCTCTTTCTGTAAGAGGCCAGTCATCTTATGGTGACCCCAGGGTGCCTCTTTCTGTAAGAGGCCAGTCATCTTAGGGTGACCCCAGGGTGCCTCTTTCTGTAAGAGGCCAGTCATCTTAGGGTGACCCCAGGGTGCCTCTTTCTGTAAGAGGCCAGTCATCTTAGGGTGACCCCAGGGTGCCTCTTTCTGTAAGAGGCCAGTCATCTTAGGGTGACCCCAGGGTGCCTCTTTCTGTAAGAGGCCAGTCATCTTAGGGTGACCCCAGGGTGCCTCTTTCTGTAAGAGGCCAGTCATCTTAGGGTGACCCCAGGGTGCCTCTTTCTGTAAGAGGCCAGTCATCAGCTCTCTCTCATACACTCTACACCTTCCTATTAAAGGAGCAGCCAATCCCGGCACGCTCTTCATGACTTGAACGACAGAAATTAATGAGAGCCAACGTAGCGTTTTCTTCAAAGTAGTTCACTGGCTTTCTTCCCTTAGTAATTACAGTGCAGTGGGCACTCTCAGAGCTCTGTTCATCAAGCCTGGCCTTATTACTGCTGGTAGTTTTGGTACACACACACACACACACACACACACACACACACACACACACACACACACACACACACACACACACACACACACACACACAGAGGCTAGTTCAGGACTATACGAAATGGAATAGTGAAGAATGGGAAGTACCTGTGATGGGCAGTACCTGTGATGGGGAGCACCTGTGACGGGGTAGTACCTGCGATGTGATAACCTGGTCGACAGAACGACCACTTTGCTTCTTGCAGGGCCAGTGTTCGATCCCCGATAGTCCGAGTGGATGGGCCAACTCTTCTTCCCCGTCCTCTATACCAGCTCCTATCCTGTCCTTATATTCCGTCCACGTGGTACTGTCATAATGGCTTATGACAATATACGTTACGATAAATTATGACAATTTCTGCTCATAATGTCCTTCCTTTGTTTATCTTTGACACGGTTAGCATGAGTGTACTAACACAGTGTGGTATGGGGTATGGAGGTTATCTTGAGGTTATCTTGAGATGATTTCGGGGCTTTTGTGTCCCCGCGGCCCGGTCCTCGACCAGGCCTCCACCCCCAGGAAGCAGCCCGTGACAGCTGACTAACACCCAGGTACCTATTTTACTGCTAGGTAACAGGGGCATAGGGTGAAAGAAACTTTGCCCATTGTTTCTCGCCGGCGCCTGGGATCGAACCCGGGACCACAGGATCACAAGTCCAGCGTGCTGTCCGCTCGGCCGACCGGCTTCCCCTTAGGAAGGAAAATGGAGGAGGAAAGGGATGCAACGGTCGGGAGAAAGCGCCAAGCCAAAACTACTATATAGCACTTGGAAGGGGATCAGGAAAAGGATTTGAGATGGGAAGGAGAGAAGGATTGATGCCCAACCACTTGTGGACGGTCGGGGATTGAACGCAGACCTGCATGTGAGACCTGGAGCATACCTGGAGAGGTTCCTAGAGTTGTTCTACCCCATGAGCCCGGCCGGGAGGCCAAGCTCAACTTGTGATAATTTGGTCCAACAGGCTGTTGCTTGGAGAAGGCCCACATATCCACTGCAACCCGGTTGGTCCGCCACTTCTTGCAAGAACCTGTCCAAGTGCCTCTTGAATACATCCACTTTCGTTCCGGCAATCTCTCTTATACTTACCGGGAGTTGTTAACAACCGTGGACCTCTATGTCCATACAGTGTTCTCTGATTGTGTTTATGGCACCTCTGTTCTTCACTGGTTCTAGTCTGCATTTTCTTCTATATCGTTCACTCCTGTACTTTGTTATTTTACTGTGCAGATTTGGGACCTGGCCCTCCAGTATTGTCCACGTATATATTATTTGATATCTCTCGTCATCTTTCTAGTGAGTACATTTGGAGAGCTTTGAGATGATCCCAATAATTTAGGTGCTTTATCGTGTCTGCGTGCCGTATGCGTTCTCTGTCTTCCCTCTATTTCAGCAATCTCTCCCGCTCTGAAGGGGGAAGCGAGTACCGAGCAGTACTCAAGACGGGACAACACAAGCGACTTGTATAATACAACCATTGTGATGGGATCCCTAGATTCGAAGGTTCTCATAATCCATGCTCTCAATTTTGTGGCTGACGCAATATTTGCTTGTACTCTGTTGAAGTTCTTAACTTCTGTTATACCTAAGTAACTGGAACTTATCACTGTTAAACATCATGTTATTTCCGTTGCCCAACGTAATTAATATCGGCTTGCTTTTCAGCGTCGTCTTCAAAAAGGTAATTTCCATGCATATTTTTCCCTCTGAAAGGATGACACGAAGCTGTAACTAATACTGTTGACTATAACTGACACGAGACTGAGAAAGCACAGTTGTGCCAGGACGGTGCCCTAGTTTAATTGCCCTTGGACTTTATTTTATTGATTGTTACTCTCTGCAGTCTGATTGACAGAAAATTAAAAATCAACGCGCAATTTTACACGTAACTTCTATTGTTCTCATTGTATGGATCTCACTCCCATGGTCATATTTATCAAAGGCCTTTGCAAGGTCCGTTTATACAACATGTACATTTTGCTTTTCTGTTTCCCCGACTGGCGCGCAGAACGGTTCAGTGTGGCTGTGATGGCTAACCCCAGTAGCAACTTAATGTGTCATCTTAAAAACTTTACCCTGTGTTCCAGCGACATTTCTTACATCTTCCGGTAGGGGGAAGGTTTGGAACCTGTACTTCCAATGCTAGCTATGAATCACAATAACCAGGCTGAAGTATGTTGACCAGACCACACACTAGAAAATGAACGAACGACGACGTTTCGGTCCGTCCTGGACCATTCTCAAGCCGATTGTGTACTGTACTTCCAATATTCTTTCACACGTATGAGAGATCTCCCTCGTCATGAACCACTTAGGCTGGACGGTCTCGCTTCATGCAGGTCGAGACGTTCAATCCCCGGACCGTCCACAAGTGGTTGGGCACCATTCCTTCCCCGTCCCATCCCATATCCTGATCCCTTCCCAGTGCTATATTGTCGTAATGACTTGGCGCTTTCTACTCGGTTCCCTTCCCTTTCCTCTTGTGTCGCCCCTCGGAGTACCATTCTGAAGCTTAAAAGACGAACCCAGTAGCTCAAGGCCTTAACCGATTCTATACAAGCAGAAAAAACATCTTGGTTGTGTTCTTGTAGAAGTATATCCTGGTCTTTACCTGCGATACTGGCGTCTCGTGGGTTGTTCCCTGCTACCTTACCTCTTGGTTACATTCTCAGGATTCCGAGGATCAGCGTCACTTCGGCCCGGTCTCCAACCAGACCACCTGCTTGGTGGTCTTGTCAACAAGCGGGCGGCTGACAGCTGAGTGGACAGAACTTCAGATTCGTAGTGCTGTGGGTTCCGGGTTCGATCCCCGGTGGAGGCGGAGACAAATGGGCAAAATGTTTCTTTCACCCTGATGCCCCTGTTACCTAGCAGTAAATAGGTACCTGGGAGTTAGACAGCTGCTACGGGCTGCTTCCTTGGGGGGGGGGTGTTGTAACAACAAGGAGGCCTGGTCAAGGACCGGGCCGCGGGGACGCTAAGCCCCGAAATCATCAAGATAACCTCAAAATAACAAGGCTGTTCGACGCGGCTGGTTGGTCGCAGCCTGACGTTCCTAGGACCTGGGTTAGAGCAGGTGTAACTAGGCCAGGTGGTAACACAGGGGGGCCGTTGTGATCAGAGTACACAGATGTGCAACTGCAGGTGTTGGGTACAAAGAAGTGGCCACTGTCAGCCCCCGCCTCTACCTACACTCTCCCTACACTCTCCTACCTACACACACACACACACACACACACACACACACACACACACACACACAGTATAAACATCAGAGGTCCGCGGTTGTTCAACACCCTCCCAGCGAGCATAAGAAATATTGCCGGAACAACCGTGGACATCTTCAAGAGGAAACTAGATTGTTTTCTTCAAGGAGTGCCGGACCAACCGGGCTGTGGTGGGCCTGCGGGCCGCTCCAAGCAACAGCCTGGTGGACCAAACTCTCACAAATCAAGGAGTAGAAGGAGTGGGGAATAGAACAACTCCCAGAACGTCATCAACCAGGTATCAAGCAGACATACGCTACAGTCACAACTTGACAACTAATCAAGTTGACCAAGGCACTAATCAAGTTGACCAAGGCACTAATCAAGTTGACCAAGGCACTAATCAAACAGATTAGTGCCAGCTCGGTGGCCTATGGACCAACTGACCAATGGAACAAAATAGTGACTGACCAATCTTCCAACAGACCAGGACACCGGCGGACCAGCCTACCAACAGACCAGGACACCGGCGGACCAGCCTACCAACGGACCAGGACACCGGCGGACCAGCCTACCAATAGACCAGGACACCGGCGGACCAGCCTACCAATAGACCAGGACACCGGCGGACCAGCCTACCAATAGACCAGGACACCGGCGGACCAGCCTACCAATAGACCAGGACACCAGTGGACCAGCCTACCAATAGACCAGGACACCAGCGGACCAGCCTACCAACGGACCAGGACACCGGCGGACCAGCCTACCAATAGACCAGGACACCGGCGGACCAGCCTACCAACAGACCAGGACACCGGCGGACCAGCCTACCAATAGACCAGGACACCGGCGGACCAGCCTACCAATAGACCAGGACACCGGCGGACCAGCCTACCAACAGACCAGGACACCGGCGGACCAGCCTACCAATAGACCAGGACACCGACGGAGCAGCCTACCAATAGACAAGGACACCAGTGGACCAGCCTACCAACAGTTGCTAACCATCCACGCACAACAAACTAAGTAGGCCAAGAAGACATCTTCCCCCCTAAAAAAAAGTAAAAAGAAATATTAACGCAGTAGGATATCCTGCTAATCCCGGAGACCTACGCCGTCGTCAACAAACCCAGCAATGGCGGCGGCAGCCATTGGCCAGGCGCTGACTCCCCGCCCACTATCTACTGACCCCCCCCCCCCTCCCCCTCATATAAGAACCCATTTTATACACATATACCCCAGCCCAACAGGCCAACCCAGCGATTAAGTTAGGGGGTGGAGGTGGAAACAAATGGGCAGTTTCTTTCCCCCCCCCCCTGATGCGCCTGTTCACCTAGCAGTAAATAGGTTCTTGGGAGTTAGACAGCTGCTACGGGCTGCTTCCTGGGGAGGGGGGGTGTAAAGAGGCCTGGTCGAGGACCGGGCCGCGGGGACGCTAGCCCCCCGAAATCATCTCAAGATAACCTGAAGATAGAAGAAGGGGGGGGGCGGGGGGTGAAGAGTTCCGGCGAGGAGAGGCAAGAAGGCAGTGTAGAATATCTGGTTGCAATTCTTATACAACATGTAACTCAATCGATTAAGGCAGCGTCTGGGATGCTCTCGGACATAGGTTCGATTCCTCGTCACGGCCCTTGTGGATTTGTTCCAGGCAGTGTAGTGTGCTGAGGCAGCAGCAGCAGTATGGCAGCGGGGAGCCCAGTATGGCGCAAGGCCCCGACCCGTGGCTGGCTGGGCCCGGCCAGAGACACACACACCGGGAATAACAAGAGTGTCGACCTCTTATTAACAAGCCTCCCACAAGACCTCGGCCACGTTTGTACATATTCCTCCCAAGTGCGCCTCGCCTTCATTGACTATGGTGTACACACACACCGTTCTTGTGCGCTTTACATCGTTTTTATTTACTAATAGCCTATTTGATTTCCCAGTACACGCGCGCCTCGGTAAGTATTCCGCTAATACACACACCTCAGCCTTCGTGCAAGTACGGTACTGAATTGACTATGAAAAATTAATATTGCCACAACTTGGAGGTTGTGACACATGTAAGGAGACTAAGCGGACGTTCCTAAGGCATGTAGTCCGAGTAGCGGAGCATCAATTCACCAGGTCATCTGGTAAATGGAATAATAAACAGCTTATGTTATGCTGGGATGAGGAAATTACAAATGGCAGCCCCGTACAGCAACCCGTCCAGTCTTGGTGGGTACACTGATGCCTGTCTGCCTCGGCTCTCACAGCCGCTGTACTGCAAGCAGGTGGTTGGCGAGGTGGTAGTTACACTGATGCAAGTGTAGTACACGTCTCAGATCACACAGTCGCCACAGTAAACACCGCCACCAAGTTGGGACAACTTGATACCAACATAAGAATAAAGGTAACTGCAGAAGGCCTATTGACTCATACGAGGCAGCTCCTATTTATAACCACCCAATCCCATATATGTCTAACCTACGCTTGAAACCATCAAGGGATGAACAAATCAGTAAGTATTAATCTAAGATGAAGACACTGCTGTACAAAATACCACTAGGACTCGACAAACGTGTGTCCAAGTTGATAATGTATCAGTGAAGTGGTGGTAAGATGGCTACAATACCATCTATACATATACAATACAGACCTCTATTGTGGCTGAGTGGGTTAAGGCAAGCGACTGGCAGTCGCTAGAACGCTGGTTCACATCCCCAAATGATTTTCACCAGTCGAGCCTGGCCTGAGGCCGGGCTCGGGGTAGAGTCGAAGAGCTCCCAGAACCCTCTCCAGGTATATACGGCTATACACCACTTATTATTTGCGAGATGAAGGTATTGCAACAGCGGCACTATCCAGGGCAGTATGGCTGTGATGCGAGACGGCGCCGCCTCTCACCATCCTTGTGTGTCATTGTCAGCCACCAATTGGAGAGCAAGGCACCACCTCCGCCTGTCATAACCCCTTCAAAACCATTGCGTCGTAAATGTGATCGTGGTTTATGTACAAAATATTCCTTAGTCGAGAATAGTAGCACTTCGGGCGTTTCTTGCCCGAAACGCTATGCGTACTAGTGGCTTTAGGTTATTTACTATCTCTATCTTTAAATCCAACATTATGTAACTCAATGTTTGTACCTTTACCTGAATACAAAAATCTAAATCTAAATCATTTGTCACTCCATCCTCGTAATAGCACGACGTCGCATTTTGACATACACCTGCTTGATGGGGTTTTGGGAGTGGTTCTACTCCCTAAACCCGGCCCGCGGTCAGGTCTTATACTTTAAGCCCAAAAATTGTCGTAGTAGATAATGTGATTTATAAATTTTTAGTAAATGACAGCCGCTGTGATTTATAGTACATCATATTTTGTCCGTTGGAGATTCTTACGTCAGAATGAGATGTAGTAGAGGTAGCCAGCTCACCCTGCAACCCGTCCTTGCAAATTCGTATAGTCAATATTGACTTATTAAATACGTGCATAGGTGACATACTAAACGTAATAGTTTACCTTGAAAAGCTTCATAGAAAACACCGACCTTACCTAACCTTGTTAGTATGTTAAGATAAGCATCTTATTGCTTCGTAATTACAATTATTACTTAACCTATACCTATAATAGGTTAAGTAACAATTGTAATTACGAAGCTATAAGATGCTTATCTTAACATACTAACAAGGTTAGGTAAGGTCGGTGTTTTCTATGAAGCTTTTCAAGGTAAACTATTATGTTTAGTATATCACCTATGCACGTATTTCATATGTCAATATTGACTATACGAATATGCGAGGACGGGTTGTACCCTGCACAGCCGACACACAAGGCGGGGGACGTAACACCTCCATAATGTTTCCTGGCTACAAACTTGTTAACAGAAACAATGGATATAAACTGGGTAAGTTTATATTCACCACAAACCTGGGTAAATATTGGTTAGCAAATAGGGTTGTTAACTTATGAAACAAATTCTCGGGTAACATATTAAGACGTGGCATAGTTTGATTGTTTGAAGCCTAAGTTAGACACGAATTAGTTTTGGTGGATATAATAGAAGCTGTCACATATGAGGGTCACTTTTACGGGCTATTCATGCCCGTGCCACCTTTTGGGTGGCTTAATCCTTATCAATCAATGCGTCACTTACATGTGCCGATTTGGAACCAGTCCCTTATATATTTTCCAGGTGTAAATTGTTATGTCTCTCACCTACACTCTCAGAGAATACCGATTACAGTTTTTTTTTTTTTAAATCTGAGAAGACTGACTAGATTAAGTGGCCGCAATAACTTAGATTCTTGAGGTTATCTTGAGATGATTTCGGGGCATTTTTTTTTTTAGTGTCCCCGCGGCCCGGTCCTCGACCAGGCCTCTACCCACAGGAAGCAGCCCGTGACAGCTGACTAACTCCCAGGTACCTATTTTACTGCTAGGCAACAGGGGCATAGGGTGAAAGAAACTCTGCCCATTGTTTCTCGCCGGCGCCTGGGATCGAACCCAGGATCACAAGTACAGCGTGCTGTCCGTTCGGCCGACCGGCTCCTCAGATGTTTTTAATCAGCGGATTCCGAGAGCAAAAACCATTGCATTTTCTCCTTGTCAACAATTTCTCCAGCTGTGAATGAGGCTGTTCGAGTGCAACACTGTTCCGCCCTAGAAAGCACTAGACTTAAAAAAAGCTACGGGCTCACCATAGCCCGTGCTACTTGGAACTTTTTGTTCCAGGTAGCGAATCTTTAACAACAACAACAACAACTAGACTTAAAGTAACATTAACTTGACATTTCTAGTTTGAAAGGTTCTTTTCATAGCCTTGTCTTTTATGTCATACATGAGGACAAGACAAAGTACCTGAGCAAGCACAGTACCCTGGGGGTGGGGGGGAGGGGGAGGACTCAGCTTTCCACGGTAGATGATATGGACTTGACAGTGCTGACTGACTATTACACTCTTGAGTTCTGTGTGTCAGGAAATTAAAGATACTTCTTCCTACTTTGTATTTCGCATTTTTTGTGCAACACCATAGTCATATTTGTCGAAAACATTAGAGAAATTTGTACAATATATATATATATATATATATATATATATATATATATATATATATATATATATATATATATATATATATATTATATATATATATATATATATATATATATATATATATATATATATATATATATATATATATATAGCAACTGTGAGAGGCAAGAGCACCTTGTTCTGAACCACTGTTGTCCAGGGTCTTTAAGGGTTTCTCACAACAGGGTCTTAAAGTTTCTTAAACTTTATTTTCTCTTTAATTTTAAGAAACTAAGTTTCTCAAAAGGTCTCAAAAGACAATTGCGTGTCTTTTGAGACCTTGCGTCTTAGCACTCTTTAAATTATTTTGATGATCTTAGTGCTATCGGTCTATATGTATTTTTCCATCTGCTTTACTACCTCTTTTTGGAGTGACTCCGCTATTTTAAATATGTCTGGGGATGACACCAGTGTCTAAGATGTTATCCATATCTCCAAATGCAGACGAGGAGTCACAATAACGTGGCTGAAGTGACCAAACCACACACTAGAAAGTGAAGGGACGACGACGTTTCGGTCCGTCTTGGACCATTCTCAAGTCGATTGTGAGTCCCAACTCCAAATGATGTTCAGGGACTGTGATTATTATTGTTTTCAACTCTTGATGAATGCTAAACTCCAGGAATCTGGGAATGGTGCAGAGTGGAGGGAATGGTGCAGAGTGGAGGGGAATGGTGCAGAGTGGAGGGGAATGGTGCAGAGTGGAGGGGAATGGTGCAGAGTGGAGGGGAATGGTGCAGAGTGGAGGGGAATGGTGCAGAGTGGAGGGGAATGGTGCAGAGTGGAGGGGAATGGTGCAGAGTGGAGGGGAATGGTGTCCATGACTACTTCAAACGCCCAGCGGGGTCAGGGTGACATCTGATCCACCTGGAGATGGTCGACATTCAGGAAGAATTCGTTTTCATCTCTGACCTTCAGCGTTTTCAGGGGTTTACACTCTAAACAATCACGCGTTCTCAGATGACAAAGAAATGTTATGTGAAAACGTTCCAGCATCCTTGTCCAAGGGCCCAATGCTGTATGTAGGTTTTGTTCTTGATTTT
>WNGS01163947.1:18576450-18581450 GCA_020271785.1 Procambarus virginalis | reverse complement strand
GTATCGTCCGCGAAGGATGACTTGAAGCTGTCACTTGAGCATTTATCTCGATATCTGACCGATTGCTACACTTTGCCGTCTGTTTGACAGGAAATTAAATATCCATCGCCCTACCTTATTCTTACCGATCTCATTTCACGGACTTTCTGCGTATACAACATCAGGTGAAGGAGTAGGTGGTGGTGGTGTGGAGGGTGAAGGAGTAGGTGGTGGTGGGTGGAGGGTGAAGGAGCAGGTGGTGGTGGGTGGAGGGTGAAGGGGGTCGGGTTAGGGGGGGGGGTGAAGGGGGGTGGGGTGCAGCAGGGGGCGGCGACGGGGCCGGCGACACATGGATAAAACGAAGCCAACAAAGTCTGGCGTCGTCCGGCCGGTACTGGAACACTTGGCCTCGCTGTGGCTGGTCTCGTGTGGGCCTCCAGGCTCTCCACCACCACCACCCTCCCACCACCACGTACGCCACCACCAACAACCACCAACTTACCAACAGCAGTAACTGACATACGCATTAACAGTGGCTCCCAATATGTTGAGTGTGGCATTAGCAGAGCAAGGCGTTGGGTATAGACTCGAGGAGCGAGCATATGACTCCTCTCATTACCATCAATGAGCACATTAGCATCCTGCTCCCGGCCGCACACCCAAGCGGCCGCACTTGAGCAACACTTGTTAAACCATGTGGTGTAGCGCTCGGGTGTGGGCAAGAGGACCAGGAGAATGCTATTGTGTAAGGGACTAGATTATTACCTCGGGGGACTGCCCAGTACACTGTCTCACCCGGGCCTCCTTGCCCCCTCCGCTGGCTTCCCATAAACCCGGGCTACATGGAAATTTGGATCCAGTAGCTGAATCTAAAAACAATAACAACAGCTTCTTAAGCTTGAAGGCAATTGTGATATCTTAGGATGACAGGCACCTCGGAGGCCAGTAACCTGAGTGATTGTGGACCATTCAGGGGTTCTAAATTGTTTCATTAATCATTTATCAATTTCGTCAAATTGATTTCGATTATTCTAACCTTACTGATCTTGAATGATCACGAGGGTAATGAGACTTCCAGCGGAGACGGAAACAAGGGAACTGTTCACTACTGTAACAAGCTAAGAATATACACATGACAAATTCCCATGGGTGTAAGACGGGTTTATTTTTAGATCATAAACTTGAGTGCACTGAGCACCTTCAATTGTCTTTATATTTTCTAATTATAGAAATAAAGGAATTAGCAGGTAATGAAGTGAATGACGGGACAAAGCGCTTGGCTCTTTATCAGGAACTCTGGTATGGCTCCGTCAGAGACTCAAGAGTTGAGAGAAATCGATGTTAAGTGTGAGTTAATATTGATAATACAGACTCAATCGACTTGAGAATGGTCCAGGACGGACCGAAACGTCGTCGTCCCTTCACTTCTTTCTAGTGTGTGGTCTGGTCAACATACTTTAGCCACGTTGTTGTGACTTATCGCCTGCCTGTGAGTTATACAGTGCTACCTGGTCTAAAGTTATTCTCGGGGTACTTGTTCACTCTCAGTTCTCAGGGTGACCCCAGGGTGCCTCGACAGGTGAGAGGCCAGTCACCTTAGGGTGACCCCAGGATGCCTCTTTCTGTAAGAGGCCAGTCATCTTAGGGTGACCCCAGGGTGCCTCTTTCTGTAAGAGGCCAGTCATCTTAGGGTGACCCCAGGATGCCTCTTTCTGTAAGAGGCCAGTCATCTTAGGGTGACCCAGGATGCCTCTTTCTGTAAGAGGCCAGTCATCTTAGGGTGACCCCAGGGTGCCTCTTTCTGTAAGAGGCCAGTCATCTTAGGGTGACCCCAGGGTGCCTCTTTCTGTAAGAGGCCAGTCATCTTAGGGTGACCCCAGGATGCCTCTTTCTGTAAGAGGCCAGTCATCTTAGGGTGACCCCAGGGTGCCTCTTTCTGTAAGAGGCCAGTCATCTCATGGTGACCCCAGGGTGCCTCTTTCTGTAAGAGGCCAGTCATCTTAGGGTGACCCCAGGGTGCCTCTTTCTGTAAGAGGCCAGTCATCTTAGGGTGACCCCAGGGTGCCTCTTTCTGTAAGAGGCCAGTCATCTCATGGTGACCCCAGGGTGCCTCTTCCGGTGAGAGGCCAGTCATCTTAGGGTGACCCCAGGGTGCCTCTTTCTGTAAGAGGCCAGTCACCTTAGGGTGACCCCAGGGTGCCTCTTTCTGTAAGAGGCCAGTCATCTTAGGGTGACCCCAGGGTGCCTCTTTCTGTAAGAGGCCAGTCATCTTAGGGTGACCCCAGGGTGCCTCTTTCTGTAAGAGGCCAGTCATCTTAGGGTGACCCCAGGGTGCCTCGACAGGTGAGAGGCCAGTCATCTCATGGTGACCCCAGGGTGCCTCTTTCTGTAAGAGGCCAGTCATCAGCTCTCTCTCATACACTCTACACCTTCCTATTAAAGGAGCAGCCAATCCCGGCACGCTCTTCATGACTTGAACGACAGAAATTAATGAGAGCCAACGTAGCGTTTTCTTCAAAGTAGTTCACTGGCTTTCTTCCCTTAGTAATTACAGTGCAGTGGGCACTCTCAGAGCTCTGTTCATCAAGCCTGGCCTTATTACTGCTGGTAGTTTTGGTACACACACACACACACACACACACACACACACACACACACACACACACACACACACAGGCTAGTTCAGGACTATACGAAATGGAATAGTGAAGAATGGGAAGTACCTGTGATGGGGAGTACCTGTGATGGGGGAGTACCTGCGATGTGATAACCTGGTCGACAGAACGACCACTTTGTTTCTTGCAGGGCCAGTGTTCGATCCCCGATGGTCCGAGTGGATGGGCCAATTCTTCTTCCCCATCCTCTATACCAGCTCCTATCCTGTCCTCATATTCCGTCCACGTGGTACTGTCATAACAATATACGATACGATAACAATATATGATTATGACAATATACGTTACGATAAATTATGACAATTTCTGCTCATAATGTCCTTCCTTTGTTTATCTTTGACACTGTTAGCATGAGTGTACTAACACAGTGTGGTATGGGGTATGGAGGTTATCTTGAGATTATTTCGGGGCTTTAGTGTCCCCGCGGCCCGGTCCTCGACCAGGCCTCCACCCCCAGGAAGCAGCCCGTGACAGCTGACTAACACCCAGGTACCTATTTTACTGCTAGGTAACAGGGGCATAGGGTGAAAGAAACTTTGCCCATTGTTTCTCGCCGGCGCCTGGGATCGAACCCGGGACCACAGGATCACAAGTCCAGCGTGCTGTCCGCTCGGCCGACCGGCTCCCTTAGGAAGGAAAATGGAGGAGGAAAGGGAGGCAACGGTCGGGAGAAAGCGCCAAGCCAAAACTACTATATAGCACTTGGAAGGGGATCAGGAAAAGGATTTGAGATGGGAAGGAGAGAAGGATTGATGCCCAACCACTTGTGGACGGTCGGGGATTGAACGCAGACCTGCATGTGAGACCTGGAGCATACCTGGAGAGGTTCCTGGAGTTGTTCTACTCCATGAGCCCGGCCGGGAGGCCAAGCTCAACTTGTGATAATTTGGTCCAACAGGCTGTTGCTTGGAGCAGGCCCACATATCCACTGCAACCCGGTTGGTCCGCCACTTCTTGCAAGAACCTGTCCAAGTGCCTCTTGAATACATCCACTTTCGTTCCGGCAATATCTCTTATACTCGCCGGGAGTTAACAACCATGGACCTCTGATGTTCATACAGTGCTCTCTGATTGTGCTTATGGCACCTCTGTTCTTCACTGGTTCTAGTCTGCATTTTCGTCCATATCGTTCACTCCAGTACTTTGTTATTTTACTGTGCAGATTTGGGACCTGTCCCTCCAGTATTGTCCACGTATATATTATTTGATATCTCTCTTGTCATCTTTCCAGGGAGTACATTTGGAGAGCTTTGAGATGATCCCAAAAATTTAGGTGCTTTATCGTGTCTGCATGCCGTATGCGTTCTCTGTCTTCCCTCTATTACAGCAATCTCTCCCGCTCTGAAGGGGCAAGCGAGTACCGAGCAGTACTCAAGACGGGACAACACAAGCGACTTGTATAATTCAACCATTGTGATGGGATCCCTAGATTCGAAAGTTCTCATAATCCATGCTCTCAATTTTGTGGCTGACGCAATATTTGCTTGTACTCTGTTGACGTTCTTAACTTCTGTTATACCTAAGTAACTGGAACTTATCACTGTTAAACATCATGTTATTTTCCGTTGCCCAACGTAATTAATATCGGCTTGTTTTTCAGCGTCGTCTTCAAAAAGGTAATTTCCATGCATATTTTTCCCTCTGAAAGGATGACGCGAAGCTGTAACTAATACTGTTGACTATAACTGACACGAGACTGAGAAAGCACAGTTGTGGCAGGACGGTGCCCTAGTTTAATTGCCCTTGGACTTTATTTTATTGATTGTTACTCTCTGCAGTCTGATTGACAGAAAATTAAAAATCAACGCGCAATTTTACACGTAACTTCTATTGTTCTCATTGTATGGGCTCTCACTCCCATGGTCATATTTATCAAAGGCCTTTGCAAGGTCCGTGTATACAACATGTACATTTTGCTTTTCTGTTTCCCCGGCTGGCGCGCAGAACGGTTCAGTGTGGCTGTGATGGCTAACCCCAGTAGCAACTTAATGTGTCATCTTAAAAACTTTACCCCGTGTTCCAGCGACATTTCTTACATCTTCCGGCAGGGGAAAGGTTTGGAACCTGTACTTCCAATGCAGGCAATGAGTCACAATAACCAGGCTGAAGTATGTTGACCAGACCACACTAGAAAATGAACGAACGACGACGTTTCGGTCCGTCCTGGACCATTCTCAAGTCGATTGTGTACTGTACTTCCAATATTCTTTCACACGTATGAGAGATCTCCCTCGTCATGAACCACTTAGGCTGGACGGTCTCGCTTCATGCAGGTCGAGACGTTCAATCCCCGACCGTCCACAAGTGGTTGGGCACCATTCCTTCCCCCGTCCCATCCCATATCCT
>WNGS01163947.1:18541572-18563623 GCA_020271785.1 Procambarus virginalis | reverse complement strand
ACGGCAAGAAGTGGGCGCTAGGATAACATGGTGGGAAAGGAGAGATGGAGGTAATGAAGAGGCGAGGGCACGGAAATACGAATTGCAGGGATAGACAAAAATAGGGACGGAGGGGGATCAGCTAAAAGATTAGCAGGGGGAAATAGGAGCGGGGATATAGATGCCCCATGAACAAATCCACAAGGGCCGTGACGCGGATTCGAACCTGCGTCCGAGATCATCCCAGACGGTACTCAGCTACCGTGTCGTAGCTCAGTCGATTAAGGCAGTATCTGGGATGCTCTCGGATGCAGGTTCGAATCCTCGTCACGGCCCTTGTGGATTGTTAATTTGATGCCATCACGCAATTGTGATTTCTGTGTGTAATAGATGCCCCATGAAAGAGGTGGGAGGGGAAGGAAGTGACTGAAAACCTGGGTTAGTCGAGGGAGATTAGGTCGACGGAGATATGGCCGATGGAGAAAAATTGACTTTTTTGAGATCTTTAATGAAATTAGAGGTGGCAGGCACTCAGCCGCCGCCACGTTAGGCTGCGAGTTAACACCCTTAACTCCCGCCTCACAATGGTATCAGATTGACTCCCCAAAATGGACCACCAGACCCTGGCACTCGGGTACCCGCCATTTTAACCACGTCTTTATTGCCAATATACCTAAGAAATTACAGTATTATTAGGCCTAATATTATTAGTAATATAATTTTTTGTTTAAAGTGGAACTAATCTACATTGAAAACTACTTTCAATCCATCCCCCGCCTAATACGTTACCTTTTTTAAAATTAAAATATACGTTACCAATCCCTTAAAATTATAACGTATTATTAAAAATGAAAGCAGTGCAATACTGACGTTCCTATGCACCGGCCTCGATAGGTTAGCTAAGTTGCCTGGGCTCATACCTTTCTGGTTGGGCAAAATTGTATTTATTACGGAGTGGCTCGTAAGAACGAGCTGGCCAGTAAGACATACCCGCTAACCTTTTGTTTTTCCGCCAAACACCTGGATCTAGTTGCTAGCCTATGATGTGGAATAAACGTACGCCAACATATTTGCTAAAAGTATGGCCGTACTTTTATTTGTAATTAAGCCTAGGAGTTATGTTATAGGCATACTTAACCTAGGTCAACCTAGCCTCATGACGTGTATTCTCCCTAAAATAGGCAACAAAATCTATACGAATTTGTAACCGCCATGATGAGTTCGGTTCCATGATATTTACGTTATTATATATTAGCTAAATTTGTAATTACAGTATATATTACCTAACTCGGAACATTGCCACCCATAGTTCTGCAGAACACTGGCGTTCTGCGAGCCAGTCTCTGGGATTCCACGAGAATTTGTTAGAGCTTACAGAAGACAAAAATACAAGCTGCCACCTTTTTTGTTTTTTAATGAGTAAAAAAAAATGGATTAAGATTTTAACATTCTTTTTTAATAAAGCAACAAAACATTCTGAAAATTAGTTAGATATAGATGTAAATCCATGGCTGGGTTAGGACGGTGTAAATTCTTAGTTAGATATTCGCGTGATATTACGCAGTAAGAGCTTTGCTTAGGAGGATAAATTTTGTCGAGGCGTAAATTTTTGTGGCGGCAAGGAATTCATTTCGCAGTAATGAACCTTGCCAGAACTCCAGCCTACTGCTACTCATCACTGTTTTTGTCTGTCAAAGTATTTCGAATTTGCCTGTTAATATTAGTCGCGAGTACAGTACTAATTTATTGCTAAACTATTGTTAAGCAAATACCTGGAAAGGGTTTCTGGAATTCTTCTACCCCAAGCCGGCCTGAGGCCAGCTCGACTTGTGATAACTTGATTCAAGAGGCTGTTGCTTGGAGCGTCCCGCAGGCCCTCATACCCACTACAGCCTGGTTGCTCCGGCACATCTTGCAAGAACCTATTCAAGTGCCTCTTGAAAACATCCACCTTCGTTCCGGATGCTGTTTACTAATGAAAGATAAATATATTTTTAGCAAACCTTTTACCCAGGCAGGGAGAGAGCCAACAATGTCTGCCCCCAACGTTCCCGCCAGTCTGTGTATAAAATCACGCATAGACAAAGCCATGTGATAGGTGTGGTTTGTATAGCAACCAAAAATGTCGTCAGTATTATCCTTATTCTTGCCTTATCATTAATTAACAATTACTTTGTCCTGGACTGATACAGTTACCTTATAATTTAAGTTACGTTTTATATTATTTACATATTGGTGGTAATCAACTCAATGCTATTCAGTCCGTCCTCTCCAGCATTAACAACGTCAATAAAATGTTGTACTAAATTGCTCGAACGAACCTAACCTAACCTAACCTAGGACCCACGAATAAAAAACGGGACTTACGTCAATTTGCGAGTTGCTGTGATTTTTAATTCCTTTTACCTTGACGATGTGGGAGTTTTACGTCAAAATATGACGTGTTATACGAGAGGACAGGTTGTTCAGCTTATCATGTACAACCAGGCAGTATATGCAGAAAACAGCAGTTCCCTCTTTTTACTTGTAATGATAATGCTGTAAAAGCATATTGGGATCAGGTATATTATAACCGGTAAGGTTATTCACTGTTATCTTTCCCCTCCAAAAAAACGCGATCTGTTGTTGTTGTTTAAGATTCACTACTTGCAGCAAAAAGTTCCAAATAGCACGGGCTATGGTGAGCCCGAAGACGGCAACCGCGATCTGCAGAGATGTAACCGCAGTCTTTGTAAGTTTGCGGGCAAAAAGCAGCCATAGGCTATCAAGTGTTTACGCACATTCCAAACAGGCTACCTATAATCTATAACTATTATTATATAGACAATTATTATCATTATTATTATTATGCATAATTGTTCTGAATACTATGATAGATGTTGTTAAAGATTCGCTATCTGGAACAAAAAGGGTTCAAGTAGCACGGGCTATGGTGAGCCCGTAGTGGATGTGATAGATAATTGCCAAATCCGTTCCTTCCCTCGTCAGCCCTACTCCTCACCTCAACCACTCATCCTGGCGCCGACGTCTCAAGGAGATTATTTAGCAAGTGTTGAGGATCATCGCACCATAGATGTAAACTGCCTTGTATAGACACTGTTGTGAGCCTCTTCTTGAATTCTCGAGTCACTTGCGATATAAGAAAAGACTGTTGATATGTAAATGTGTGTTACTCGCCTATTTGTGCCTGTAAGATCGAGCTACAGCTCTTGGATCCAGTTTTTCTAGCTTTGGCTGTCTAATGCAATGGCTCCAGGCCTATTTCCCTATCATACCTACTTTTAAAGTTATGAATGGAGTAAGTCTCTATAATCTGCTCCTTTAGGTCATTACATTTACTCACTTCCCGCACGCTAAAAGCAAACTTTCTAACATTTCTATGACACATCTGAGTCTCAAGATTCCATCCGTGCTCCCTTGTTTCTATTGATATTCACTGTAAACATTTCCTGTTCCACCTTGTCAATCCCTCTAAGTATTTTATACGTCTGTATCATGCCCCCCTTCTCCCTCCTCCTTTCTAACGTGGTCAGGTTTAGTGGCTGCTGTGGCCGACACTAGCCTAATAGCTGGCTGCTGTGGCCGACACTAGCCTAATAGCTGGCTGCTGTGGCCAACACTAGCCTAATAGCTGGCTGCTGTGGCCGACACTAGCCTAATAGCTGGCTGCTGTGGCCGACACTAGCCTAATAGCTGGCTGCTGTGACCGACACTAGCCTAATAGCTGCTGCTGTGGCCGACACTAGCCTAATAGCTGGCTGCTGTGGCCGACACTAGCCTAATAGCTGGCTGCTGTGGCCGACACTAGCCTAATAGCTGGCTGCTGTTGCCGACACTAGCCTAATTGCTGGCTGCTGTGGCCGACACTAGCCTAATAGCTGGCTGCTGTGGCCGACACTAGCCTAATAGCTGGCTGCTGTGGCCAACACTAGCCTAATAGCTGGCTGCTGTGGCCGACACTAGCCTAATAGCTGGCTGCTGTTGCCGACACTAGCCTAATCGCTGGCTGCTGTGACCGAAACTAGCCTAATAGCTGGCTGCTGTGGCCGACACTAGCCTGCTGCTGTAGCTGACGCCAGCTGGTTGCCGGTGATTGACACTAGGTGTTTGTGGATGGTGACAGCGGCTGATTGTGTTTGGGGTGGTAGGAGCTGATTGGTTTTGGAAAGGGGTGGCAGTGGCTGGCTGGCTGGTTGGTTGTGGTAGAGTGGCACTGTAACCTTGTGAGGTGTGGCACTGTGCACTTGTGAGGCGTGGCACTGTGACCTTGTAAGGCGTGGCACTGTGCCCTTGTGAGGCGTGGCACTGTGCCCTTGTGAGGCGTGGCACTGTGCCCTTGTGAGGCGTGGCACTGTGACCTTGTAAGGCGTGGCACTGTGACCTTGTGATTCGTGGCACTTGTAGCTAGGAGGAACAACTTGAGACGGCTAAAGCTGGGAGCGTGCAATACTTGACACTTCTTGCCGTAACACAGCCCTGGGCGGTGGACGAGGTGGCACTGACCCCGCTGAGGGCCACATGTAGGCACTCCCCCCACACCAAGGGTGCCCACTAACAAGCCATCACGCACACATGATAATTACTTGGCTTGTCTGGCCCGCCACAGTCTCTACTTCCATTCTCACAAACTTAACCTACCCAATCAACATATTCTCAACCCTCAACCTACTCAGTCAACATTCTCACAACCCTCAACCTACCCAAATGCCATTCTCACAACCCTGAATCTACCCAAATACCATTCTCACAACCCTAACCTACCCAAATACCATTCTCACAACCCTTAACCTACCCAATCAACATTCTCACAACCCTTAACCTACCCAATCAACATTCTCACAACCCTCAACCTACCCAATCAACATTCTCACAACCCTCAACCTACCCAATCAACATTTCACAACCCTCAACCTACCCAATCAACATTCTCACAACCCTCAACCTACCCAATCAACATTCTCACAACCTCAACCTACCCAAACACCATTTCACAACCCTTAACCTACCCAAACACCATTCTCACAACCAGTCTCGCAACCCTCAGCCTACCCAAACACCATTCTCACAACCCTCAACCTACCCAAATACCAGTCTCACAACCCTCAACCTACCCAAATACCAGTCTCAACCCTCAACCTAACCAAATACCATTTTCACAACCCTAAACCTACCCAATCAACCACACAAAAGCCTAACACAAGCAGCATAGTCAACAGTTAAGATTGTATTTAGATAGCTTTTCGAGTTGGTTTAGTTCTTTTGTTATGCACTCCACCCAGTGAGTGCATCATCAGCACTTGAAATCCGGGTCACATAATGAGGTGAGGCGTATATAACGGATTGAGGAGCTGAAGCACATAAAACCAGTTGGCTCGTTTAGCATATATATCGTCTAATATATTTTAACCTTGTTTAGCTTATTAAATCTACTACACATCTCCGTCATTCACTTGCAACACCCATTCTTCGTCATTCATTTGCAACACCCATCCCTGGTCATGTAGTGCAACACCCATTTCCCCAGTCATTCACTGCAACACCCATACCTCAAGAGCGTTCTAAGAGCTCTTTCATTCCCCAAGCCCGGCCTGAGGCCAGGCTCGACTTGTGATAACTTGGTCCAACAGGCTGTTGCTTTTAGAGAGATCAGACTACATGATACAGCGGCGCCTAACACGCTAAACCAAGCCCCAAACTAGCACGTCACAACCCTGACAAACCAGTTACAAAATTCGTTAATGAACACGAACAATCAGAATTAGGAACCTGATTCGTAACTACATAAACACATCTCTCGAGGCCAGATCCACGAAGCAGTTACAAACTGTACATCTTTCTCAATCTTTGGCGGCTTTGTTTACAATTTTAAACAGTTGATGAGCTCCGAAGCACCAGGAGGCTGTTTATAACAATAACAACAGTTGATTGGGAAGTTTTATGCTTGTAAACTGTTTAGTAAATGTAACCAAAGCCGTCAAAGATTGAGGAAAGGTGTACACGTTCGTAAGTACTTGCGTAACTGCTTCGTGAATCTGGCCTCCTGGATTGCCCGGCGTACAACTATGTAAATCAAACTTACAATTTTAAGACTTAAAAATAACATTTAGCTCACAATAGTTCCATCACTGAAACCAGCGCAAGTTGGCTAGACCCATTCTCTATTTAAGTTTTACAGGTGGTGGCAGTCGAATTACAGTACTGTAACTGTGGTTACTCCACAGTAATGTAACTGTGGTTGACTGTATGACTGTAGTCATACAGTCATCATGAGATAAATACTGTAATGTTAAATGTAATGATCGTGTAACTATATGGGCTAACTCAGTGTTTATTTTAAAGTCAAAATCTATTTTTCTCCTGGAAAATTCTTAAATAAGGTTATGACATCTGGGTGTCATAACCTTTATTAGCTAGTGTCATGAGGCTATCATAACTGTTATTAGTGTCATGAGGCTATCATAACTGTTATTAGTGTCATGAGGTTATCATAACCTTATTAGTAGTGTCATGAGGCTATCATAACTGTTATTAGTGTCATGAGGCTATCATAACTGTTATTAGTGTCATGAGGCTATCATAACTGTTATTAGTGTCATGAGGCTATCATAACTGTTATTAATGTCATGAGGTAATAATATAACCTTTATTAGCTAGTGTCATGAGACTATCATAGCCTCATGACACAAGCTAATAAAGGTTTATAGCTTCATGACACTACCTGATAAAAGGTATGATAGCCAGATGACACTAGCTAATAAACGTTATCATAACTTTTATTAGCTAGTGTCACGAGGCTANCAAGAGCGAAGAGAGATTTATACCAACAGTAAAGGGAAAAAATAAGAAGGAATATAATAACCCATGGTTTAATAGACAGTGTCAGGAAGCAAAAATGGCCAGCAGGCGGGGAGTGGAGGAAATACAGAAGACAAAGGACAGAGGACAACAGGATCAGATGCAACAGAGCTAGGAACGATTACATTAACATCAAGACGGAACACGGAAAGGGACTATGAGAACGATATTGCAATCAAAGCGAAAAAACAACCTAAGCTACTACACAGTCATATATAAGAGAAAAATGTCGGTGAACGACAAGTGACAAGACTAAGGAAGGCAGAGGGGACATATACTGAAAGTGACAAGGAAATCTGTGAGGCACTGAATGCAGTTTCCATGGAGTGTTCACTACCGAGCCCGAGCAGCTCCCATTGTTGGAAGGGGTTACCTAGATGAAAGACTATCAGAGATAGAGGTGACAGTGGAGGAGGTAATGAAACAGTTGACAACTCTAGATGCATCTAAAGCAGTAGGACCAGACAAAGTATCACCGTGGATACTAGAGAAGCAGCGCAGGCCCTCAGCGTGCCTCTGGCAATGATCTTTAATGAGTCACTTATGTCGGGAGAATTGCCCAGTTGCTGGAAGAAGGCAAATGTCGTGCCGATCTTCAAGAAAGGCGATAGGGAGGAGGCACTTAACTATAGACCTGTATCACTGACAAGCATCCCCTGTAAAATACTGGAAAGAATAATTAGGCTACGACTGGTGCACACCTGGAGAACATTAGATTGTGAACAAGCATCAACATGGGTTCTGGACAGGGAAATCGTGCCTAACAAACCTTCTGGAATTCTATGATAAAATAACGAGGATAAGACAGGACAGAGATGGTTGGGCAGACTGCATATTTCTGGACTGCCAAAAAGCCTTTGATACAGTACCGCACATGAGACTGCTATTCAAACTCGAGAGGCAGGCGGGGTAGGGGGAAAGGTCCTAGCATGGATAGGAACTACCTAACAGGAAGGAGCCAAAGAGTTACGGTAAGGGGCGAGAAGTCGGACTGGCGAACAGTAACAAGTGGAGTACCACAAGGATCGGTGCTGGGACCAATTCTATTTCTTGTATATGTTAACGACATGTTTACGGGTGTAGAGTCCTACATGTCGATGTTTGCGGATGACGCAAAGTTGATGAGAAGAGTTGTGACAGATGAGGATTGCAGGATCCTCCAAGAGGACCTGAACAGGTTGCAGAGATGGTCAGAGAAATGGCTACTGGAATTCAACACGAGCAAATGTAAAGTTATGGAAATGGGACTAGGAGATAGGAGACCAAAGGGACAGTACACAATGAAGGGGAACAGCCTACCTGTGACGACGCGCGAAAGAGACCTGGGTGTGGACGTAACACCTAATCTATCTCCTGAGGCACATATAAATAGGATAACGACAGCAGCGTACTCTACACTGGCAAAAGTTAGAACATCATTCAGAAACCTAAGTAAGGAGGCATTTAGGGCTCTTTACACTGCCTACGTGAGGCCAGTCTTAGAGTATGCCGCCTCATCATGGAGTCCCCATCTAAAGAAGCACATAATGAAACTGGAAAAGGTTCAGAGGTTTGCAACGAGACTCGTCCCAGAGCTACGAGGGATGGGGTATGAGGAGCGCCTGGGGGAACTATGCCTTACGACACTAGAAAGAAGAAGGGAGAGGGGGGACATGATAGGAACGTATAAAATACTCAGAGGGATTGACAGAGTGGACATAGACGAAATGTTCACACGGAATAGTAACAGAACGAGGGGACATGGATGGAAGTTAGAAACTCAGATGAGTCACAGAGATGTTAGGAAGTTTTCTTTTAGCGTGAGAGTAGTGGGAAAATGGAATGCACTTAAGGAACAGGTTGTGGAAGCCAATACTATTCATAATTTTAAAACCAGGTATGATAGGGAAATGGGATAGGAGTCATTGCTGTAAACAACTGATGCTCGAAAGGCGGGATCAAGAGTCAATGCTCGATCCTGCAGACACATATAGGTGAGTACATATAGGTGAGTACACACACACACACACACACACACACACACACAATTGGTACACTTTGTTCCAAACACCTGCACAAATTCTTCGAAGGAAATCCTTCTTGACAAACTTAGTTTTATAACAAGATGACGGACATCAAACAAGAGAAGGAAGGGAGGGGGTGTGTGTGGGAGGGGGGGGGAGGACGTGGGAGTAGGGGGTGATGGAGAAGAGGGGGGGGGTAGGGGGTAAGGGAGGGGGTTTAGGCTGCAGCCAGAACATGTAACAGGAAACTCAAGTCATTGAGATGTAAGAAAGAACTCCTTTAGTGCTAGAGTCAATAAATGGAAATGAACTATATCGAAATGGAGGAAAAAACAAGTGGTTGAAAGAAATTCAATACACTCTTATGAATATGAAAACCTAAGGAAACCGATAGAACACTGCGACTGTACTGAATTTACACAATGTTCAAAAGGCAGGGCTTGGGAGCTGAGACTCAACCAGACAAGCACAAGTGTGTGTGTCTGTGTGGAAAAAATTAGTAGTTAGTAATAATTGACTGATTTTTTTTTCTACCACAGACGTGGCCACACATTTACAATGCTAACCAGCATATATACATTTATTGATTGATTGACAGTTGAGAGGCGGCCCGAAAGAGTAGAGCTCAACCCCCGCAAGCGCAATTAGGTATATATATATATATATATATATATATATATATATATATATATATATATATATATATATATATATATATATAGGAATTTCCTTAAGTACTTTCGTATATTAATACATCTTCAGAAGGAGTTCATCAGAAGGAGTGATACATCACTCCTTCTGAAGATGTATTAATATACGAAAGTACTTAAGGAAATTCCTGTTTCATTTTTCCTCCGTGGTCTGACATTGTCACATTTTTAATCACGTGTTTAATTTCGTGATATATACACACACACACACACACACACACACACACATACACACATATATATATACATATATATATATATATATATATATATATATATATATATATATACAATATACACGCGCACATATATATATATATATATACATTATATATATAATATACACGCGCACACATACTTGCCATCTGGAGTACTGACCTTTGTAGATACACACATTGTATATCGGGGTAAGTCCAGCCCGGTCTGGCCAGCGTTCCCAACGTCAAGAAACTGTTGTACTAAAGTGCCTTATCCCAACCTACCAGAGGACCCACGAACAGAAAACGGGACATTACCTTTATTTCGCGACCTGATGCCCTTTTGTACGACAGTTTTTGGCCTTAAGTATACGTCAAAATGCGACGTACTATTAGGAGGACCGGTTGGGAAGTGTTCTTCCACCCAATGACTCTGTTCATCTGACGGTAAATGGGTACCTGGGAGTTAGTAGGCTGTAGTGGGTTACACTAGGATCGTTGACGAAGGAGAACCCTTATCAGCATCAAAAGCCGGAGACTTTCCAACACTCTCCCTCTACACGTAAGGAGCCTAACTGGCTGACCCCTCAGTGTTCAAGAGAGAACTAGACAGACACCTCCAAATAATACCTGATCAACCAGGCTGTGATTCATATGTCAGGCTGCGAGCAGCGGAGTCCAACAGCCTGGTCTGAGACCGGATCGCGATGCCGGTGATCCTCGCAAGCTACACACGATAAACCTCAATAAAACGTAGATGCTGAATGAAATTACAAAACACATTTTGTATGAAATACAAAGCTATTCCAAGATAATACACACAAAGCTGTACATTTTGGAATACAACGCTGTTTTAGATGCAATAGGTACCCAGAGAGAGAACTCTATCAACATCAGAGGCCCGAGACTGTTCAACACGCTTCCACTACACATAAGGGACATAACTGGCAGACCCCTCACAGTGTTTATGAGAGAACTATCAACATCAGAGGCCCGAGACTGTTCAACACGCTTCCACTACACATAAGGGGCATAACTGGCCGACCCCTCACAGTGTTCAAGAGAGAGCTGGATAAACACCTCCAAAGGATACCTGATCAACCAGAATGTGAATCATTCTTCAGACTGCGAGTAGCCGCATCCAATGGCCTGGTTGACCAATCCAGCAACCAGGAAGCCTGGTTGACGACCGGGCCGCGGGGACGCTAAGCGCCGAAAACACCTCAAGGTAGGTCAGCACCTTCAGCTTGATGTCCAAAGGGCTTGGAAAGGATGGGGGGGGGGGGTGGTAGAGGGATGGGGAGATGAAATTCAGGAAGAGGATGTGGGTGTAGAGAGAGAGGAGGATTGAAAGTTCGGTGGCCTGTCCACCATGGGTTGACATGTGTGTATGTGTTATGTTGGGTTGTCAGTACATTGGCTGGGGGGGCTAGTGTTTGTGACCTTGTTGGTGTCCTAAAGCTCATTCGCATAATTACCCTCACTGACCAATGGCTTATCAGATACAAGGTTAACCAAATCAAGGCTGAGGTCGGGACGTGGAAGTGTGTAAAGTTCATAGCCTAACCACTACCGACATTAACCTAGATATATGTAAATATTTTTGACACCAGTAAGATATAAACCGCATTCATTTTACGGGTCTGCCACAACACATGGGTTAATACTGTTATTGCAAAGACTTCTCTAATTTGCTGCTATCTTCCGTGCACGAATATTCTCTTGGAAATATAAGTGCAAGAAGGCTCGCAGCACCTATTTATATCCACCCAAACTAGTACAAATATAATATAATATAATTATACACACACGCTTTAAACAATCCATTATTTGTATTGCATTGGATTCTTACCAATGCCTGCAAATTGATGAGGCAAAATAATCCCAAGGCAAAATCTTTAATTCATTTTTAGAATTGAGACCTTGAAGTTAGAGACCTAGGCTAGCATCTACAGAATCTATAGCCTAGGCTAGTATCTACAGAATCTATAGCCTAGGCTAGTATCTACAGAATCTATAGCCTAGGCTAGTATCTACAGAATCTATAGCCTAGGCTAGTATCTACAGAATCTATAGCCTAGGCTAGTATCTACAAAATCTATAGCCAAGGCCATAGGCTATAGGCTATAGATACAAAAATAAGCTTAGCTAAGCTTTAGGCTTGGAATACAAAACAAGAATTTGTCCACAGGACTTCAAATTCGGCTATGGATAAAAAACAAAAATCTTATTCATCTTGGCAATCACAACTTACTGAATGCAAAAAAATAAGCCGTTTCTGCCATTCACACGCCGCAAAATTCATCTTAAACTCTGGCACCGTAGCCTCATTTCCTCCTTACATCCAGGCCTCATATTCCTTCCAAGTCATATATATATGGTCATATTCGCCTAGCACATACCTTACATTTTCCTTTCCCAGAAGCCAGTGTTGTCATGTTTCCTGATTATGACCAACTGATGAGAAAACCTAACCCCCACCCCCATCCCCTCTTATCTCCCATTAGGCACTCTCACATATTGTCTTCTGGGTCGTCCTCTGAAATGACGACCAGACGCCCTCTCCAACCTTTCTGTTGCGAATATTAATCTCAAGCGTTAGTGCTCCTCAAGTCCTCGTGACACCCCGGTGTAAGGGGTGACGCCGAGGAAAATAAGACTCGCGTCCCTACCAAAAACACCTGCGCCGTTTTAGGAAACTTGTCAGCCTGTGGTTAACTGCGCCGTTTTAGGCAACTTGTCAGCCTGTGGTTAACTGCGCTATTTTAGGCAACTTTGATTACCTGAACGCCCATAATCAAGTCTAATGGCGTCTTTTTCAACGCTTGCAAATACTCCTTCCTGTATTTTTCCCCCTGCAAGTATTTTTATCTTAAATATGAACTCGGTGCGGCGGGAGACACACCACCGATTTAACTATTTTTTACTTCTGAAGCACTCAAAGTAATTTAACATCGACAAACAAGAAAAGTGTTTAAGTACTTTTTAAAAAAAGTAACAGAACTCAAAAGAAGTTCCGAACACTTCCCAAGTTACCTTTCTTGATGTCGGGGAACGCCTCAGCCTGTCGTGGAGCACTTCACCGGAATAAGTTATGTAATTGGTGATCTTGATAACACTTTTAATGTGCTTGCTCCAATTTAATTTGTATTTAAGATGGTCTAGCATAAACACCTAGCATTATTGGAAGGTTTATCAAAGAGAGTTGCTACCATTATAGAAATAATGCTCGAAATTAAAGAACTAATTTTTTAATGATTCTGTTATTCAAACAATTATTCTGTTACTCAACCAAGCCGTGGCAAGTATAAATTGTCTTGTTTGGCAATATTACAATTCGTAATTTACTTAATTAAAAAAACTACTTTAATGAATAGTAATTATCCTAATTTCCAGACTAGTGAGGATTTATATAACCCGCCCTTTCAACTAGTACCTGTTATTTTGTACACTGGTCTCCCCAACGTACAAATTACAAAGTACAGTACTTTGAAAAGGAACGTCTCACAAATATCCTAGTTTTCTATACATGGTTAGGTTAGGTAGGTGACTTGGATACGTACATTTCTGTTTCAAATATAGTGACCACAGCAAGTTACAATATTCCAAAATAAAACGTAGCCTACTCCGATCCAAACTCAAAATCTCCCAATAAAGCTTAATATATTGTTTTGTCTTATTAACTACTTCAATAGGCTGTTTACTCTACATAAGATCACTAGCAACTATTACTCCTAAGTATCTTTCATTGTTTATGTTCATTAGCTCTACGGCTTCACCCAATAGCTTGCATTTTCATTTTGTCTTTCAGTATTCATAACATGTCATTTATCAGAATAAAAACTCGTCTGCAAATTTTTTGGGACTACGAGGTGTTCAAGTACGTTTAATGAGACAAAAAGATAGAGTAGCTTAGGCTATTTCTACCCTTCTATACGAGGTGTTGTTTGTTAATCGGGGAAAGAAAAAAAATTATGTATCAATGATAAAAAAAAATCTCATTGATATATCATGTTAATTTGATTTCTGTGTGCATCTGTTAACCGGTCTGATGAATGACAAGTGACTTTTAACGCACATTAAATAAAAAAAGTAACAACAAGCTGTCCGATGAACACCATAGCCTAGAGCAAACAAAAGTCAGTATAGGACTAGGAGTTACATCAGAGTAAGCATTGTACCGAGGCTGTTAAAAACTAAAAAGACTCGTAGTCTTTGTCACAATTTGTGTTGTAACTTTGCTCCATAGTTTAGTGTCATCAGTATATTGTGATACTTTACAAAAAAGCTCATTAACGATGTCAGAACATTTATAGAGTACTAACTTGTGGTAACCTACTTTTCATTTGGGTTTTCTGCATTTGCCTCCGTACCTCGCACTCCTGCTATTGTTGTAATTGTACTGCGGAGACTTTTCAACTTAACCGCACCCATAAGTGCGGGTGCGGCCGTCCATCCCGCAACGCCCGCACTCTACCACCACCCGCACTCTGCCGCCGCCCAACACCAGGACCAAAGGGCTTACAGGACAGGAGAAGAACTCTCTGCAAAAGCCGTAAAATCTCTTGGTTGCAATTTAACGGGCAGTGAGTCGAGGCCCCAAGAGGCCCACGAAGGAACGAAGAGAGAGATTAGGAGAATAAATTGTGCCGTCAGAGAGACGAGCCCCAAGAAGTAACATAGCAGGAAATGTCGATACCTGCACCTCTGTGAAGTTATTTATGAATTATTCGAGGCACGAAAACGCACGCAAACACGCAATCAAACTGTTCGGGAACCTGTACACCACTGGGAGTTTGTGAGGAAGGACACAAAAGCTACGGGAGTTCACCCAACCCTCCCCAGCACATTATCCCACGCAACATTACCATAGGTCCCAACGTTAATTTCCTTGCAAATACGGCGTGTCAGCCACCCTCACCCCCATCTCCTCTCCTATACCAGGTTTCAACTGCCCACCACCAGCCGCACTGCAGGACCAGACTGGGCTACATGTTAATTGTGGCCGAGTCCTCACTCCCCTCTCTGGTATGTGGGACCAATTGGTTTCCAGTGTAAACACCTCAGATCACGAGGGGGTCACAATGGCTTCTGACACCCAGCGCCTGCTGTTTAAAACAAATTTAATGAATGTATCTTTATATATATATATATATATATATATATATATATATATATATATATATATATATATATATATATTATTGTACACCAGTCTTTAAAAATGTAAGAAGCCGTTACGAAACGCTTTTAGGCGTCAGACCATAAATATAAAATGAGAAATGAACTTTGGAGAGTCAATATTTCAATTACCCCCGACAGTGAAGAAAAACGTAAGAAATACAGTATTGAGAAGATTCGTGTTAGAATCATTAATCTTACACTTTCGGTCATATTCAACAACAAATATAAATATATATATATATATATATATATATATATATATATATATATATATATATATATATATATATACATACAGTATATATATAATATAATGCATATTTATATTACAAATAAATTATACGAGGCAATGAATATAGCCCTACCGGCATTCATATTCTCATGAATTACTGCTAAATGAGATAATAGAGAAGAGTCTATCAGATCATCGAAGATCAAGTCGGATTCATAATTTTAAATTGATGTAAGGAGCCAGTCAGTGGGACGGTCTTGCCTTCCCTTCACCCAGGCCAATCACCCCCAAACGATCAGACATGCTCACTGGGATATCCCGATAATTAATAAAGCATGCCAATAATGCTGCTAGAATGGACACAGCATGCTTTCTAGCAGTGACAGAGCCTCATGCTGGGGTGTTTTCTCATTAGGTGTCCCTAATGCCGCCTTCACAAACGGGTTTTTCGGACAGATGGCCCTTCATATCGCCGCCTGTCACCTCATCCAATTCAGATATATCTGTTGCAGACCGGTCCGGCTTTCATGGTCTAATGTGTTAAATTCTGCTTAACACCGTTCACAGGTAGTCTATATGTATTCAAATTTTCCGTTTCAAGTGTAAATGCATTTAATTATCGACGAATATTAATTCAGAGGTTTCACCGTGTGGACATCGGTGTATATTACGACCAGAAATGTCCAATATATTCCATAAAATCCGTACACTGGGAGTCCAGCAAAATTCCTACTTGTACTGCAACGGGTCGGAAATTGCATTTTGTTTCTGATTAAAAACCTGTTTATAGCACGACGTCCTTGTTCACTGCTTTGAACCCATCGTGTAGGCATCATTTTGTGTCCAGTGGGTAGTTCGCTTGCTAATGACTGCTTGTACAGCTCTTCTCGTCTCCTGATTAGATTAACAATGGCCGTAAGCGCTATGCTCCCATCTCGTGAACTATAGACTCGAGTGCAGCCTAATGATCGTTTGCAACCCAGAGCATTGCCATTATCGTTTCTGCCAAACAGTTTGGTTTGACAGGCTAGGATATTTTAGGGTAGGTTAGGCTAAGTAATTTCAGGATAGGCCAGGTTTAAATGATTACATATTAGGCTAGGATAGGGCATGTTTGTGATAATATGTGAGGTTAGGATTGGATAGGATAAGCCGGTTTTATATAATCACGTGTGAGGTTAAGCCTATCTTAGGCAAAGCTAAGTATATACGAATATATGTTAGATCAGGCCAGGTCATGCTACGATAGAAAAGATTATTCTATAATAAGTTATGAATGGTTAGGCTACAATAGGTCTGGCTGCGCCGTATATATTATTCTCTACCATGTCTATCAGCTTTGAGTACTATCCCAAATCCTTCTCCTCATATTCCTCCCAAGCACTATATAATCATAATGGCTTGGTTTCTCCTGATTATTTACCTTTACTGTAGAACATCATGATACTGTATACAATCCACTACAGGACTTTGTGTGTATCTAATATCAGAGTATTTTACCGAAGCCACTTTCATAATTATGGTTTATGTTATCGGTATGAATAACGCGAGACTGTCTTGTGCTCTAATCCCTACCTTGAGGTTACCTTGAGGTGATTTCGAGGCTCAGCGACCCCGCGGCCCGGTCGTCGACCAGGCCTCGTGAGTGGAATGACGCACAAACGATGCGTTGGGGGTAGTGAACTTTTTTCTACACTCGTATATTATAAGGCTGAATATTCACCTCCATACATCATTTGTTACTCCTTTAGATATCGTTATAGTGTACCGAGGCCACTATTAACAAACAGCTTTGAAAGATTAGTGCACAATTTTTTTGTATTTTTGTTATAAATACGTGACTTTTGTCATGGGGTCAGTTAACTACAAGATACAGGATGTTCTTCCAAGGCTGTGTTGGCCTACGTTGAGTGGGTCATTTAGTCCTATAAAACTGAAATTATCTTCATAACGATGTTAAAGCCTGCACTGATGTGTGGTGTATTAAAGCTCGTGAAGAATATTCCACACAGTGCATTGTCTGTTGCACTGCCATTATATTATTTTTAAACCACGGTTAATATTTCATATTTTTTATCTTTATTGTTTCAGAAACGAAACAATTCAACGCAGGTATAAAAACATCATCTGCTAATAGTTTCACAATCTTCATAGTTTCACAGCCTCCCTTCATCATTCTAACTCTTCAAAATACACAATCTTCAATTAACTAAACGACAAACTAACATTTAATCATGTGAAAAATAATGTTTAAATCTCAGAGAAGCTGGAGCCTGGTATTTAGCACGATAGATAAACAAAGTACTAGGCTTGGAATTTTCGCCGATTATGTTGGGGGGGGGGGCGGTCATTATTGGGCCCGACCCTTTCTAATAAGACCAATAGGACCAACCTCAAGCAGCCAATGTTTACCCCGTATCCCAGACCATTCTATCTGCAAAGTTTAGTGGTGTTATTCCAAACAATCTGGCCTTCAACCGTAGAAACACATTCTCATGCATAAAGAATAGCCAATTATTTTGATTGATGAAGATTAAGCAACCCAAAAGGTGGCACGGGCATGAATAGCCCGTAAGTGGTGGCCCTTTTGAGCCATTACCAGTATCAAGAGCTGATACTGGAGATCTGTGGAGGTGCGACTGCACCCTGCGTGACGGGAGATGTCTCCCGTGAATTATCTTGAGGTTATCTTGAGATGATTTCGGGGCTTAGCGTCCCCGCGGCCAGGTCCTCGACCAGGCCTCCTTTGTGTTGCACATCCTCAGGAAGTAGTCCGCAGCAGCTGGCTAACTCCCAGATACCTATTTACTGCTAAGTGAACAGGAGCATCAGGGTGAAATGAACTGGGGAGAAGGAGGCGTTAGGCTAAGAGGGAGCGGGGGAGAAACGGGAGCTATGAGAAGACGGCAAGAAAGTGGGCGCTAGGATAACATGGTGGGAAAGGAGAGATGGAGGTAATGAAGAGGCGAGGGCACGGGAAATACGAATTGCAGGGATAGACAAAAATAGGGACGGAGGGGGATCAGCTAAAAGATTAGCAGGGGGAAATAGGAGCGGGGATATAGATGCCCCATGAACAAATCCACAAGGGCCGTGACGCGGATTCGAACCTGCGTCCGAGATCATCCCAGACGGTACTCAGGCTACCGTGTCGTAGCTCAGTCGATTAAGGCAGTATCTGGGATGCTCTCGGACGCAGGTTCGAATCCTCGTCACGGCCCTTGTGGATTTGTTAATTTGATGCCATCACGCAATTGTGATTTCTGTGTGTAATAGATGCCCCATGAAAGAGGTGGGAGGGGAAGGGAAGTGACTGAAAACCTGGGTTAGTCGAGGGAGATTAGGTCGACGGAGATATGGCCGATGGAGAAAAATTGACTTTTTTGAGATCTTTAATGAAATTAGAGGTGGCAGGCACTCAGCCGCCGCCACGTTAGGCTGCGAGTTAACACCCTTAACTCCCGCCTCACAATGGTATCAGATTGACTCCCCAAAATGGACCACCAGACCCTGGCACTCGGGTACCCGCCATTTTAACCACGTCTTTATTGCCAATATACCTAAGAAATTACAGTATTATTAGGCCTAATATTATTAGTAATATAATTTTTTGTTTAAAGTGGAACTAATCTACATTGAAAACTACTTTCAATCCATCCCCCGCCTAATACGTTACCTTTTTTAAAATTAAAATATACGTTACCAATCCCTTAAAATTATAACGTATTATTAAAAATGAAAGCAGTGCAATACTGACGTTTCCTATGCACCGGCCTCGATAGGTTAGCTAAGTTGCCTGGGTTCATACCTTTCTGGTTGGGCAAAACAGTTGTATTTATTACGGAGTGGCTCGTAAGAACGAGCTGGCCAGTAAGACATACCCGCTAACCTTTTGTTTTTCCGCCAAACACCTGGATCTAGTTGCTAGCCTATGATGTGGAATAAACGTACGCCAACATATTTGCTAAAAGTATGGCCGTACTTTTATTTGTAATTAAGCCTAGGAGTTATGTTATAGGCGTACTTAACCTAGGTCAACCTAGCCTCATGACGTGTATTCTCCCTAAAATAGGCAACAAAATCTATACGAATTTGTAACCGCCATGATGAGTTCGGTTCCATGATATTTACGTTATTATATATTAGCTAAATTTGTAATTACAGTATATATTACCTAACTCGGAACATTGCCACCCATAGTTCTGCAGAACATTGACGTTCTGCGAGCCAGTCTCTGGGATTCCACGAGAATTTGTTAGAGCTTACAGAAGACAAAAATACAAGCTGCCACCTTTTTTGTTTTTTAATGAGTAAAAAAAAATGGATTAAGATTTTAACATTATCTTTTTTAATAAAGCAACAAAACATTCTGAAAATTAGTTAGATATAGATGTAAATCCATGGCTGGGTTAGGACGGTGTTAATTCTTAGTTAGATATTCGCGTGATATTACGCAGTAAGAGCTTTGCTTAGGAGGATAAATTTTGTCGAGGCGGTAAATTTTTGTGGCGGCAAGGAATTCATTTCGCAGTAATGAACCTTGCCAGAACTCCAGCCTACTGCTACTCATCACTGTTTTTGTCTGTCAAAGTATTTCGAATTTGCATGTTAATATTAGTCGCGAGTACAGTACTAATTTATTGCTAAACTATTGTTAAGCAAATACCTGGAAAGGGTTTCTGGAATTCTTCTACTCCCCAAGCCCGGCCTGAGGCCAGGCTCGACTTGTGATAACTTGATTCAAGAGGCTGTTGCTTGGAGCGTCCCGCAGGCCCTCATACCCACTACAGCCTGGTTGCTCCGGCACATCTTGCAAGAACCTATTCAAGTGCCTCTTGAAAACATCCACCTTCGTTCCGGATGCTGTTTACTAATGAAAGATAAATATATTTTTAGCAAACCTTTTACGCAGGCAGGGAGAGAGCCAACAATATCTGCCCCCAACGTTCCCGCCAGTCCGTGTATAAAATCACGCATAGACAAAGCCATGTGATAGGTGTGGTTTGTATAGAACCCAAAATGTCGTCAGCATTGTCCTTATTCTTGCCTTATCATTAATTAACAATTACTTTGTCCTGGACTGATACAGTTACCTTATAATTTAAGTTGCGTTTTATTTTTACATATTATTAGACGAATATTAAGGCTAGATTATAGTGGCTTCCCTGAGATTTTATTGAATATTTCAAGGTTTTCTTCACAGGAAAACTGGTGGTAATCAACTCACATACTATTCAGTCCGTCCTCTCCAGCATTAACAACGTCAATAAAATGTTGTACTAAATTGCTCGAACCGAACCTAACCTAACCTAGGACCCACGAATAAAAAACGGGACTTACGTCAATTTTGCGAGTTGCTGTGATTTTTAATTCCTTTTACCTTGACGATGTGGGAGTTTTACGTCAAAATATGACGTGTTATACGAGAGGACAGGTTGTTCAGCTTATCATGTACAACCAGGCAGTATATGCAGAAAACAGCAGTTCCCTCTTTTTACTTGTAATGATAATGCTGTAAAAGCATATTGGGATCAGGTATATTATAACCGGTAAGGTTATTCACTGTTATCTTTCCCCTCCAAAAAAACGCGATATGTTGTTGTTGTTTAAGATTCACTACTTGCAGCAAAAAGTTCCAAATAGCACGGGCTATGGTGAGCCCGAAGACGGCAACCGCGATCTGCAGAGATGTAACCGCAGTCTTTGTAAGTTTGCGGGCAAAAAGCAGCCATAGGCTATCAAGTGTTTACGCACATTCCAAACAGGCCACCTATAATCTATAACTATTATTATAATATAGACAATTATTATTATTATTATGCATAATTGTTCTGAATACTATGATAGATGTTGTTAAAGATTCGCTACCTGGAACAAAAAGGGTTCAAGTAGCACGGGCTATGGTGAGCCCGTAGTGGATGTGATAGATAATTGCCAAATCCGTTCCTTCCCTCGTCAGCCCTACTCCTCACCTCAACCACTCATCCCTGGCGCCGACGTCTTCAAGGAGATCCTTATTTAGCAAGTGTTGAGGATCATCGCACCATAGATGTAAACTGCCTTGTATAGACACTGTTGTGAGCCTCTTCTTGAATTCTCGAGTCACTTGCGATATAAGAAAAGACTGTTGATATGTAAATGTGTGTGTACTCGCCTATTTGTGCCTCTAAGATCGAGCTACAGCTCTTGGATCCAGCTTTTCTAGCTGTTGGCTGTCTAATGCAATGGCTCCAGGCCTATTTCCCTATCATACCTACTTTTAAAGTTATGAATGGAGTTAGTCTCTATAATCTGCTCCTTTAGGTCATTCCATTTAACACTAGCATTATCCTCACTTTAATCAGACTATCAAAATCCTCAGATTAGGCAAAATTGTAATTAATTTTGTCAATAAAGATGTTAATAATAATAATTCCATTTACTCACTACCCTTACCTTGAGATACCTTGAGGTGCTTCCGGGCTTATCGTCCCCGCGGCCCGGTCATCGACCAGGCCTCCCTAACGCTAAAGCAAACTTTCTAACATCTCTATGACACATCTAAGTCTCAAGCTTCCATCCGTGCTCCCTTGTTCTATTGATATTCACTGTAAACATTTCCTGTTTCCACCTTGTCAATCCCTCTTAAGTATTTTATACGTCAGTATTATGTCCCCCTTCTCCCTCCTCCTTTCTAACGTGGTCAGGTTTAGTGTCTGCTGTGGCTGACACTAGCCTAATAGCTGGCTGCTGTGGCCGACACTAGCCTAATAGCTGGCTGCTGTGGCCGACACTAGCCTAATAGCTGGCTGCTGTGGCCGACACTAGCCTAATAGCTGGCTGCTGTGGCCGACACTAGCCTAATAGCTGGCTGCTGTGGCCGTCACTAGCCTAATAGCTGGCTGCTGTGGC
>WNGS01163947.1:18522449-18540572 GCA_020271785.1 Procambarus virginalis | reverse complement strand
GCATGGGCTATGGTGAGCCCGTAATTACCTGGCACAGGAGCGGTCAAGTAGCACGGGCTATAGTGAGCCCGTAGTGGACTTATCTGACACAGGAACGGTGCTATTGGATATGAGGAGATTGATTGATTGATGAAGATTAAGCCACCCAAAGGTGGCACGGGCATGAATAGCCCGTAAGTGGTGGCCCTTTTGAGCCATTACCAGTATCAATAGATGATACTGGAGATCTGTGGAGGTGCGAGTGCACCCTGCGTGACAGGAGATGTCTCCTAGTCTTCTATGATATGAGGAGATGTTGTTGTTATAGATTCAGCTACTCGGAACAAGTTCCAAGTAGCACGGGCTATGGTGAGCCCGTAACTTACCTGGCACAGGAGCTGGGCATGAAGCACGGGCTATGGTTAGCCTCGTGGACAGGAGATGATTGATTGATGAAGATTAAGCCACCCAAGAGGTGGCACGGGCATGAATAGCCGTAAGTGGTGGTCCTTTTAACCATTGCCAGTATCAAAAGATGATACTGGAGATCTGTGGAGGTGCGGCTGCACCCTGCTTGACGGGAGATGTCTCCCGTGTGAGTATGTTAAGATGAAGATTAAGCCATCCAAAAGGTGGCACGGGCATGAATAGCCCGTAAGTGGTGGCCCTTTTGAGCCATTACCAGTATCAAGAGTTGATACTGGAGATCTGTGGAGGTGCAACTGCACCCTGCTTGACGGGAGATGTCTCCCGTGTGTGCTCTGCCTGTCCCGTGTGATATTTGTTCGTGATGAGGAAGATTGATTGATTGATGAGATTAAGCCACCAAAAGGTGGCACGGGCATGAATAGCCCGTAAGTGGTGGCCCTTTTGAGCCATCACCAGTATCAATAGATGATACTGGAGATCTGTGGAGGTGCAACTGCACCCTGCGTGACGGGAGATGTCTCCCATGAATGTGTCCAAGATGAACATTATGCCACCCAAAAGGTGGCACGGGCATGAATAGCTCGTAAGTGGTGGCCCTTTTGAACCATTACCAGTATCAAGAGCTGATACAGGAGATCTGTGGAGGTGCAACTGCACCCTGCGTGACGGGAGATGTCTCCCGTGGTGTGGACAGGAGATGATTGATTGGTAAAGATTAAGCCACCCAAGAGGTGGCACGGGCATGAATAGCCCGTAAGTGGTGGCCCTTATGAGCCATTAACAGTATCGAGTGATGATACTGGAGATCTGTGGAGGTGCGACGGCACCCTGCGTGACGGGAGATGTCTCCCGGACCAAATGGTGTGGACAGGAGATGTCTCCCGTCTATATATATGTGGAGAGCTAGCGTCACAATTTATATGTTTGTCCTGCACACCGCTCCCCATCCAGTGGGCAGCGGTGGATAGGTTACAATCACTTAGTTACTACCTACAGTTAGCAAACTGGGGATATTTGGCTTAAATTTCTGGTAGTAGATCATTTTGAATTAAGTATTTTCACATCTCTGGAAGAGTAATATTTTACTATATCAATTAAGATTTACTATATTACTTTTATAGTCTCCGTGGTGTAGTGGTAAGACACTCGCCTGGCGTTCCGCGAGCGCTATGTCATGGGTTCGTATCCTTGCCGGGGAGGATTTACTGGGCACAATTCCTTAACTGTAGCCTCTGTTTAACGCAACAGTAAAATGTGTACTTGGATGAAAAAACGATTCTTCGCGGCGGGGATCGTATTCCAGGGACCTGCCCGAAACGCTACGCGTACTAGTGGCTGTACAAGAATGTAACAACTCTTGTATATATCTCAAACAACAAAAAAATATCACTCTATACTATATATCTTAAGATTTCTTAAGAGTGCCATGATACCTACATTTTCTTTGTTAAGTTTTCTTATATTTTTTACAGGGTAACATTTATATTTTGAACCCTGTCCAGCTCATTTTGTCCCTTTTTTTATAATTCACGTTATAAATGCAAACGATTTTGTAAGTACTTACAACAAAAAAGTTTGCAAGCAGTTAGTTTTAGTTCATTATTATGCACCCCATACCCATTCCTTGGGCGGTAGTGGAAAGGGTTACAGAGGCACATAATGGGCTCAGGGACTGAGCCCCACAATTCATTTAGCTAAGCAAGTTACAATCTTGATGAGCTAGTTACAAATTCAATATAAGTCGTCACATCAACAATGGGTTCGAGATCGACCTCAAGTACAGGTTCTAAATTAAGCAACTGACATATGTGGAGATGTTGTTGTTGTTATAGATTCAGCTACTCGGAACAAGTTCCAAGTAGCACGGGCTATGGTGAGCCCGTAACTTACCTGGCACAGGAGCGGGGCAAGAAGCACGGGCTGTGGTTAGCCTCGTGGACAGGAGATGTCTCCCGTGATATATGTGGAGAGCTAGTGTCACAATTTATATGTTTGTCCTGCACACCGCCCCCATCCAGCGGGCAGCGGTGGATAGGTTTCAATCACTTAGTTACTACCTACAGTTAGCAAACTGGGGATATTTGGCTAAAATTTCTGGTAGCATATAATTTTGAATGAAATATTTATACATCGCTGGAACATTGGTTATAGAATTGTCTCTAAATTCACGTATCTTTTCGCACTCCCTCACATAGTGACGGAGGGTGTGGGAATAATTTTGTTGACACAGTTTACATTTGGTCAGGTCTACATCTTGAGGTTATCTTGAGATGATTTCGGGGCTTTAGTGTCCCCGCGGCCCGGTCCTCGACCAGGCCTCCACCCCCAGGAAGCAGCCCGTGACAGCTGACTAACACCCAGGTACCTATTTTACTGCTAGGTAACAGGGGCATAGGGTGAAAGAAACTCTGCCCATTGTTTCTCGCCGGCGCCTGGGATCGAACCCAGGACCACAGGATCACAAGTCCAGCGTGCTGTCCGCTCGGCCGACCGGCTCGGCAGATAATGAGAATTCCCAGAGATACTTGTAACCGAGTCTAAGCCGAGCAGCAGTAACATCTAGAAGTCTGCTGATTGTATTGGGTGATCCACAGATGTGTGGCTCCTCTTGCATGATAGTATGATGATAGATGGAATTACTGGTGTCAATTCACTTTGCCTCAGATCTCTTACAAACGGTCATTTTCTTCTCCACCCACTTACCTTTTTGTCCTTCCATACTGCCCCCTTATGGCGCAACATCTTCACTCCACACCTTCGGCTGTTTGACCCTCCACTTCTCCTTTATTATAATAAGAATAATTACATGTACATCTGTAATTAGTGTACATAATTTATTTACCTGAATTTACCTGAGGGGCAACTAACACTTTAGTGACCTTGACGAGGACTAAAAGCCAGGGGCCTGTCAAAGGTCCTCCGTAAGTCATGTTTTGTCATTTCATTTCATAAGTCATTTCTGCCCGAAACGCTGCTCGTACTAGTGGCTTTACAAGATTGTAATTACTATCCTATGTATCCTCACAATCCCAATGTACCTTCTTGTATATAAATAAATAAATAAATAAATAAATAAATAAATAAATTTTATATTTAGTAACATAGCAATCTTACCATGTCCCCAGTAGTACAATCGGGTTCGTATTCTGAACCAAATTGATGATATACAGAATGCTAAGTATTCTGTATATCATACTATTATCAAACATCTAAACAATTGCATGTGGTACACTACTATTTCCTTTATTTCTATAGTTATCAATAAGTTGACACTCTAATACATAGTGATCTAAGGTGTGGGCGAGCGGCATACTACATAATTTACACTCCTTATCTTTGCCACTGACATCAACACCGTATTGCCAGATATACTTGTATCCTACTCTTACTTTCATGTAAATTGAGGCCTTCCAAGTAGACTTTCCTCTACTATAAGGACGAATTTGTGTTTATTATTGCATAATGATTTCGTGTGTTACTGCTGTCCACCATTGCCATTCAAACTTTATTTTTCATCTTCTTGGATTCTCATTATGATCTCAAGTCATTATGTGCCTCAGTAATCCTTTCCACCACTGCCGGCAAGATTAGCATAGGATGAATAGTAAGTAAATTTGTTGATTATATTAAGTCAAGCTAATCTTGACTTTCTAAAAATGCTAAGTTTTAAAATACAACTAGTTGATCATCAGTAGGCGAAACAAACGTTTAAGGTTATTTAAATAAATATATTATATAATCAGGATTTAAAAATTAAATGTAAATTTAAAAAATATTTTAAAGTTTTGAAATAGTTTTATGCATTTTAAAAACGAAAAATATTTAATCAATTTTATATAATTAAAAATATGTTTAGTTATGATTAATTTATCTTAAAAAAGTTTTTTACTTTTTAAATGACTTGAACTTACGTAAAACTTTCTTGGGACAAATATTTAAGGATATTTCTCCTTATTAATGCTTTAATTGGTATCAAGATGCTTAGGCTAACCCACCCTAACCCCTGCACTGAAGCCCTCCAAGCCTTCTTCCTTGAAGGTCAGCATCCCTCCAAATGGATTACTGTAACTGTCAATGTGCTCAGAATGTATAACTTTCATCACCCCCACCAAGAGCGACAACAACAACACTTTCCTGCCCCATGGGAGATCACTCCCTTCCAAATTACTGTTCCCCCTTTCCCACCCAAGAAGCTGATTAAAGAACAAGCCTTGCTTCGACAAGAAGCAAAGTACAATGCCTTAAGCCAAATTGATGCTTTAGTCAGAGAGCGCTCCCTTTCCCAGATTATTTACACTGATGGATCCTTGCATCAGTCCTATGGTGCAGCTGGAAGTGCAGTTGTTGTGACAGGGAGAGATGGTTCCATCTCCCATGAGTGTGGAGCGGACTAAGTAACTGGGCCTCCACTCTTCAAACAGAATTGGTTGCCATAATCCTTGCACTAGAGCGCGTATATGAATCCAAAGTTGACACGCTAATTGTAAGTGACTCCTTGTCATCCTTGACTGCCCTCAGCTCCCCAAGGCATAACTGTGACGTGCTTATCTCTGAAGCTAGACACAGATATAGTGAAATAATCAATGATGGAGTCAGAGTTTGTCTCCTGTGGATTCCTTCCCATATTGGTCTCCGAATGCATGATAGAACTGATGAGCTAGCCAAGACTTTTGCTCGTAAAGAGGGAATTGATTACCAACTTGGACTGCCTTTCAGCAGCCTGAGGGCAGTAATATCCCAGGAACATCAACTAAATTTCGGAGGCTTGAGGCAAAGTGAAATTCACACCAGTTACTCCATCTATCATCATTCTATTATGCATGAAGAACCGCACGTCTATGGGTCATCCAATAATGTTAGCAGACTTCTAGATGTTACCACTGCTAGGCTTAGGCTCGGCTACAAGTACCTCTGGGAGTTTGTAACATCTGCTGATGTAGATTTGACTAAATGTAAACTCTGTCAGCAGAACTATTCGCATACTTTGCGTCATTATATAATGGAATGTGAAAAAATTGCGGAATTTAGAGATAACACCATCAATAGTGTCCAAGAAATGTGTAAGTACTTCATTCACAATGATGTGCTGCCCGAAATTTTAGCGAAGTATCCAAAATTTGCTTACTGTCGGTAATGCATGCACATGACTGTAAAGCTGCCGCCCAGTTGGGTGGGTGTGCAGCAAGACTAGTAACTGTGTGACTCACTATAGATGTAAAGTGCCTTGTATAGTGACTTGTGAGCCTCTTGTAGTGTCACTTGTGACACCTCTTTGTGTCACTTGTGACACAAAGATTCTTGATGTGTGTATTTGTGTGAGTGATTAGATATGTATGTGTATGTATATGTGTATACGTATATATATATGTACATGTATGTATGAGGGTGTGTACATGTGTATACAACATTGATAATTTTGTAACTAGCGTCAAACATTGTTATTTGCTTAGCTAAACGAACTAGAGGGTTCAGTTCCTGAACCGATTATGTGCCTCTGTAATCCTTTACACCACCGCCCACGGGATGGGTATGGGGTGCATAATAAAGAAAGAAATTGAATTTCTTCATACACTATTCGTAAGTAAGGGATTCTGGCGAGACAAAAATAATTAGGCACGTTTCCTTACACCTAATGCCTTTATTCACCTAGTAGTAAATCGGTACCCAGGAGTTTTGAACGTGTTTTGAGGTCGCATCCTGTTGAAGGTCAATAGTTCACTCTTGCACGGCCCTCTATGAAAGCCTAAAGCATATGTATATATATATAGGCTTTCTGTCCCCAGACAAAAAAAAATTATAATGTCAAATTTATACATTTCAAGTACAATTTTGGAAACAAATGTCATGATAATTAGTTGTCTATCTTAGAATCTTTAAATCTAACAATGTTTGTACTGTAACGCTGCAACTATGTATGTACTGTTCCTAAATAAATTATTATTATATTATTATTATTATTATTATTTGTTAATATAAAACCAAAACAGGGGTTTGGTTTTATATTATTTTGGCTTTGATTTTATTTTGGTTTGGTCTCCACGCCGGGGCCTCTTGGCGTTGTGGGGCTACACAAGTCACCTCCCCCCCCTCCCCCCCGACTACAGCAACCTGTCTTCTTAAAAAGAACGTCGCATTTGGCCGTTTACCCGTATGGCCGAATTTGGACGTAATTTGAAAATGAAAAAAATATGAAAATAAATTTAGGATTTTTTTTTCAACAACAGTAAGTTAAGGGTCCTCTGATAGGTTAGGTGGGCAGGAAATTCTCATAAAGTTTCAAAACGTTATGAAAAACGTTAATTTAAAGTGTCCTCTCATAACCTCTGCGCGTACGCCGGACGACTCAAATAGAAAACGGAACAGAACGTCACTTTTGTGAGTCGATTTCATTTCAAATTACGTCTAAATTTGGCCATATCGCGCATACGAGCCAAAAGTGACGTTCTTTTTAAGAGGACAGGTTGCTCTACATGCTCTATTTAGCTTTGTTTCATCACGTCATTTAAGCGCTCATGTTAAACTTTGTTAGCTTTAGCGTGCTCCATCACTTGGCATGGGCGCTCTCTTCTATAATACGAGGTTTATAATAACATACAAAATTGTGTTATTTTTTAAATTGGTGTGACACTTTTTATTCGTCAAGTCCTTAGACACTTATTTTGTATTGTATTAGTATTTTTTTATATATATTAATATCCACAAGGGTTCTTACATTCTTGTACCGCACTTGCACGCATAGCGTTTCGGACAAGTCCTTAAATCCTAATTTTCTCACACACACAATCCCCAGGAAGCAGCCTGTAGCAGCTGTCTAACTCCCAGGTACCTATTTACTGCTACGTGAACCGGAGCATCAGCGTGAAATAAACTTTGCCAATTTGTTTTTGCCTCTGCCGGGATCGAACCCGGACCCTTAGGACTACGAACACCGAGCGTTTTCGAATCAGCCGTCAGGCCCCCTACTTGTTATCACTATATTATTTAGGCTTGTTACCAGCGGTCGCCAATTATTGTTAACTCAGTTATTCTGTTTGTGATCGTCATTAACTTCATCAGTTATATTATCATTTGTTCAACGTTAATTTACTTGTTAACTTTCTTATTTTTACATGAAGACTAATTACTGTTATTCATATTAATTATACACATTATTATCATTTATAGTTAATTTACTTATAATACTTTATATATCTTCGATGTGTAATTTACTATTAAATAATTTAACTATATTACACATAAATAATTTTACCCTAGCAATAGTTTCAGTCACCCTACCCAAAAATGACAGGTGCAGCATAATCAATATATAAAGATGGGCTCGCCATAGCCCGTGTTGCTTGGGACTTTTTGTTCCAGGTAGCAAATCTTTAACCACAACAACAACAAAATCAATAAGATCTCACAATATACTATTACTGGAATGTAAAATGTGATTAATAGTTGTGTACTATTGTACCCTTGTACTATGTGTACCCTTGGTATGTGAACCCATTCAGGGACCTTAAATTGACGAGGGTAGTAATAGCCTAAGCTACTCTATCATTTGGAGATTTACTTTATTATGTCAGTAACCTTGAACTATGGGGTTCAGTTCCTTTAGTCATTATGTGCCTCAGTAAACTGCCCATCACTGTCGCCATCTGGGGTTAAACTGGCACTTTCGCGCCATGTGTTAAGTTCAAATAAGTTTGAGAAAATTAAGTACATTTCAAAAGGATTGAGTAGCTTAGGATATTTCTACCCTCGTTTATATAAGGTCCCTCAAGGGGCTCCCAAACCCATACAGTCACGTGTCTCCAGCGAGAACACTTCATACATAATATCGGTTCTTCAACGCATTTAGCCACCTTCCTGTATCAAAGTCCCTTTAGCACACAAATTGTATCTGGACCCTCAGCCTTCAACAGGGCGACTACCTGGCCTTGTTCGTTACCACCTGCAACGTTCCTCTTCACCCACACGAAATGTTCATTGTTAACATGAAGAGACTTTGGGTCCAGATAATTTGGATACCTAAAACAATTATCTTTGTATGAGTTATTCCATTTTCTGGATAAATCGAAACAACGTTCCTAAAACCGACAGTCGTTAAATGTTCCACAGCTCCTTGTTCTGTCCCAATTGTTATGTAGGGCCGGTGAACACCTTCCTTGAACAACAGTTCATATTCACCAAATTGCTTGGCTTGTTGAACCGTCCATTCCAACTTCTGGTAACAATTCAGTACACACGTGGAAGGAAATAACAGCCGCTGCCCCTTGTTAACCTGTCCTACCTGTCCGGTGAGCTGCTCCTGTTGAGGTTGTCATTTGGGGTTGATATCCTGGTTCCTTCTGACTCCGGTTACTGCTATTCTTGGGTCGTTTGTCGTCTTGACGCCCCTCAACTGACACAATGTTGCTTTTATTATCACACAGAAGCTTTACTCATATTGTGGTATGCAATTTTGAGCTCCAAATTGTCCGTGTTGCATACGGCAGTGGTGTTAGGGAGCCGTTATTACCGAGGTGGTCATTATGCCAGTGTTAAGGTTAGGCTGCGTCCCGTCACTCGAGTACCCTCAGCTAGAGGACAGTACTGTACGTAGATTTACTTATGACCCCCTCGTAAAGTAGACAATAATCCCACTTCCATGTGTAAATACATTATCGCTTTATGTTTAATAAACATGTTAAGCACATGGTGCTTCATGAAATTCTTTCTTCCTCATTAAACAAACTATTGTTGCTGACCTCCTCTCAATCAAGTGTCTGTCTATATATTTTCCTGTTTTTCCTTCTTCCTCGACATCACTGCTTGAAATGGGCTTGAGTTACCATCTTGATTATCCTCCATGTCAAGAGTTGGAACAGTTCCTCCATCGCCCAGACAGGCAAGCCTCTTCTGCCATTTCTTACAACAAATCACTAATCAATCACGAATGACTACAAGGAGGCGACTTGGTCTGCCAGCAGGTGATCTTAAGTGTGGTCTGCCTAGCAGGTGATCTTAAGTTTGGTCTGCCAGCAGGAGATCTTAAATATGGTCTGCCTAGCAGGTGATCTTAAATTTGGTCTGCCTAGCAGGTGATCTTAAGTTTACGACTTTCAAGAGCACTCAGGGACACCTCCGTCTTCTACCAAAGTTGGGATAGGACTGCCCAGGAGTTAGTTAGCTTGTTATGGAGTTGCATCCTGGGGAGGGTCAGTAATTCGACCCCGGGGGAAAAGGATTGGGGTTTGAAAGTATATACATTGGTGATTGAGTGTTACAGTTTTGCAAAGTCAATAACACCCATTGCGTTTTGGGCATGTCCTTATATGCTAATCAATAAATGCATGGCCATTATTGATCTATATATTAACTAATATATATGCAATATAATAGGTACAGTGTAACATAATTTGAATTCAATATAATAACTACATTATAAATTAATATAATAAATTATATTAATATAATAAATTATAAATTAATTATAAAAATAAATTATTAAATAAATTATTAAAATAATTAATAATTATTAAAATAATTAAAAAATTAATTAAAAAATTAATTAAAAAATTATTAAAATAAATTATTAAATTAATTATATTAATATAAAAAATTATAAATTAATATAATAAATTATATTAATGAAGTTACATTTCTTTAGTAATAAACTGAGTGTAGCATTATAGATACTGTTCGAGTTAGTTGCACAAAGCGGAATCCAATATGGACGAAATTAGTTACTTTGTTGTTCTACTTTTGAATAGAGTATAGGCTGGTTAACTTTTTAATTCATTAGGGAGTGAGTTACATATAATAGGTCCTTTGATTTGCATGGAGTGTTTGCGCTGATTTAGTTTGGCTCATGGAATATCAGAGAGATATTGATTTATGGTATAATGTTCATGGGTTCTATTACATCTATCAAAGATGAGTTTCAAATTGGGATTTGAATCAGAGAATGAGGTTTTGCATGTGTAAACACCACAAGTGTATGAGTGGAGTATATTTAGCATGTTTAGAGATTGAAATAGAGAGGCTGTGTGTTGTCTGAAGACAAAATTTGTTATAATTGTTGGGAGATGATGGCTTGAAGTAGTTTGAAGTGGTTGAACCTTATGCAGATACCGTATGTTAGATATGAAAAGATTAGAGAATAGTATAGAGAAAGGAGAACATAGCGGGGAACAATCTGATTTTTGTTTACAGTATACCAATAGTTTTTGAGGCTTTTTGGCTATGTTTATGTATGAACTGAAGTTTAGTCTCTTATGTACAGGCCAAAGAACTGTCCCCCATTTTTACTATTAATATTGACATTGTCTATCTGAAGGTGTATTGTGGTTGACGATTTGCTTCCAAATAAAATGCAGTAGGTCTTTATGTTTAGTGTGAGTTTGTTGGTTGACATTCGTGAGTGCACTTTTTTAGTTCGTTATTTCCTATATTATTCAGAGTGTATGAGATGGGGTTAGGAGTGTAGAGTTGATGCTATTACAATAACAGTTGTGATTTGAAAAAATGAAGGTAATATCGTAGTACAAGTTTAAAAACGCTAGACACATTTGGCAAGTCATTGATGTGTCTAAGAAATAGAAGAGGTCTTAAGATGATGCCTTGTGGCACTCCCATGGTGTAGCGAGGGAGGGGATATGTCATTGATAGCAACCTAAACTGGTGTCTATTACGATATGATAGATAAAGTTCAGATCAAGCCCTCGTATTCCATAATAATGAAGTTTAAGTAAGAGGTAATTGCGGTTTATGGAATCAAAGCCTCAGCTCAATGAAGAGGCTAATTGTACTCATTTTTGTCAAGGGCTGTGTAGAATTAAATTAAGCAAATTAATAATAGCATCATTGGCTGTGATGATTAAATCAAGCAAACTAATAATATCATCATTGGTACTTTTAGGATCAGAAGTCAAACTGGTTGGGACTTGAGATGTTGAATTTTACAAGGTAGTAGTAGAGCTGTTTGTAGGCTTCTGTCTCTCTCTCTCTCAGGCCGTCTACGAAATCAGCATTAGAAAACATGCACATTTTTAGTGAAACAGTTCATATTGTGTACAACCATCCATAGTATTGCAGGAACTATCATGTCTGGATGACAGGTTGAACTATCCCTCATTTTATATCACCATAAAATCAACAAATCGAGACAACTCTATCACCAATAAAAGAAAACAATCAAATACTTCAGAGCGGCGTTGAAGTCTAATAGGCAAAAGAACCGCGTGTTAAATTCCTGTGAATCAGCCCTCTCCCCCTCCCCAATTCCCTCACCCACGGGGCGTACCTCGGGACGCAGGCGAGTACTTACTTGCGTATGACCAGTTTTTTTACGCTGATGGCCAAGGTCATTCGCTGCTCTGCCAGACATAATAACAAACTTTCTCGCGTTCACTCATTTCTACGCAACGGTCGCTCTCCTGTTTATCTGCACTTGATGGAGAATTTGTAGCGATACAAATGAGTTAGATATGCATTGATGTTTTGTATTCCACTCTCTGATAAGTCTGGTATTATATTATTTCCCGACTCATTTGGAATTGCGTTACAGGAGACTATATACAACCTGTTGGATCGCACGCATCCTATTGACGCCCACACTCGGGGCGTCGTTCCAGGCGCACTTTGTTGTTAAAGGTAATCTCTGAAATGAAATGTTCACCGACTGTGAAAGGTAATCTACAATGGAATGTAAAGTGTCAAAGCGAATCTTCGTAAATAGCTAGTTACTATTTGGCCCAGGAGAATCAATGGCTACTGCGCAAATGTCGTACTGAAAATGGAGTTTACGCTGGGAGATGACGGGGCGGGCGCACGAATAAACTTGTAATCAAATATGATATGTCAAGAAATCACAGAAGCCTGTTGTAGAGCATCTAGTAAACATAAATGTTGTATAAATAATAGTCTCTATTTTCATATACATGCAAACAAAGCTGACAAACAAATTACCATTCAAGTTAGAAATCCTGGACTGGCAACCCACCGACGGCAGCGAAGAACACCCCAAACACCCGAGATCTTGTCAACTGATCAGTGTGAATCTTGCCGTGCGTGGAGGCGGTGCGTGCTGCTCAAATAAACATACATATCACTCGCCTCTTAAGTGTCATTGCGATCGCGTTCGCTAACCCATACATATCCGGCCTCAGGATCAGTAGTGTAGTGTTAGATAGTGACTCGTTAGCGTGTTTGAAAGTTCCTTGGAGTACCGCAACGTTGGGATATAGTGCGTTTAATTACCTGCCAGCAGAACCCACGTGTATCTTCAGGGGAACAGGTAAGATGATGCTGCCTGCCTCCTTGTTCTTCCATGTTCTGTCTCAAGTTTGATGGCCGAGACGTTGTTTAATCTTGGATTAACCGCACCTTCCTTGCTCAGAAAACTCAGTTCGAGGAGGTACTACGGTTATCAAACCGAAACGAGGGGGGGGGGGATTTTAATGTTCTTGAAGATCTTTGAATCACTGATTAGTTTCCATGTTGAGTGATTGGCAGCCTGCTGTAACTAGCTAACGATGACAGCCTTATGTCACTAGCTAATATAGGTTATGACAGCCTGCTGTAACTAGCTATCGGTGACAGCCTTATGTCACTAGCTAGTATAGGTTATGACAGCCTACTCTAACTAGCTAACGATGACAGCCTTATGTCACTAGCTAATATAGGTTATGACAGCCTGCTGTAACTAGCTATCGGTGACAGCCTTATGTCACTAGCTAGTATAGGTTATGACAGCCTACTCTAACTAGCTAACGATGACAGCCTTATGTCACTAGCTAGTATAGGTTATGACAGCCTACTCTAACTAGCTAACGATGACAGCCTTATGTCACTAGCTAATATAGGTTATGACAGCCTTCTCTAACTAGCTAACGATGACAGCCTTATGTCACTAGCTAATATAGGTTATGACAGCCTGCTCTAACTAGCTAACGATGACAGCCTTATGTCACTAGCTAATATAGGTTATGACAGCCTGCTGTAACTAGCAAATAAATGTTATAGCCTCGTGACACTAGCTAATAAAAGTTATGATAACGTTTATTAGCTAGTGTCATCTGGCTATCATACCTTTTATCAGGTAGTGTCATGAAGCTATAAAACCTTTATTAGCTTGTGTCATGAGGCTATGATAGTCTCATGACACTAGCTAATAAAGGTTATGATTACCTCATGACATTAATAACAGTTATGATAGCCTCATGACACTAATAACAGTTATGATAGCCTCATGACACTAATAACAGTTATGATAGCCTCATGACACTAATAACAGTTATGATAGCCTCATGACACTAGCTAATAAAGGTTATGATAACCTCATGACACTAATAACAGTTATGATAGCCTCATGACACTAATAACAGTTATGATAGCCTCATGACACTAGCTAATAAAGGTTATGACACCCAGATGTCATAACCTTATTCTTAAGAATTTTCCAGGAGAAAAAGATAGATTTTGACTTTAAAATAAACACTGAGTTAGCCCATATAGTTACACGATCATTACATTTAACATTACAGTATTTATCTCATGATGACTGTATGACTACAGTCATACAGTCAACCACAGTTACATTACTGTGGAGTAACCACAGTTACAGTACTGTAATTCGACTGCCACCACCTGTAAAACTTAAATAGAGAATGGGTCTAGCCAACTTGCGCTGGTTTCAGTGATGGAACTATTGTGAGCTAAATGTTATTTTTAAGTCTTAAAATTGTAAGTTTGATTTACATAGTTGTACGCCGGGCAATCCAGGAGGCCAGATTCACGAAGCAGTTACGCAAGTACTTACGAACGTGTACACCTTTCCTCAATCTTTGACGGCTTTGGTTACATTTACTAAACAGTTTACAAGCATAAAAACTTCCCAATCAACTGTTGTTATTGTTATAAACAGCCTCCTGGTGCTTCGGAGCTCATCAACTGTTTAAAAATTGTAAACAAAGCCGCCAAAGATTGAGAAAAGATGTACAGTTTGTAACTGCTTCGTGGATCTGGCCTCGAGAGATGTGTTTATGTAGTTACGAATCAGGTTCCTAATTCTGATTGTTCGTGTTCATTAACGAATTTTGTAACTGGTTTGTCAGGGTTGTGACGTGCTAGTTTGGGGCTTGGTTTAGCGTGTTAGGCGCCGCTGTATCATGTAGTCTGATCTCTCTAAAAGCAACAGCCTGTTGGACCAAGTTATCACAAGTCGAGCCTGGCCTCAGGCCGGGCTTGGGGAATGAAAGAGCTCTTAGAACGCTCTTGAGGTATGGGTGTTGCAGTGAATGACTGGGGAAAATGGGTGTTGCACTACATGACCAGGGATGGGTGTTGCAAATGAATGACGAAGAATGGGTGTTGCAAGTGAATGACGGAGATGTGTAGTAGATTTTAATAAGCTAAACAAGGTTAAAATATAATTAGACGATATATATGCTAAACGAGCCAACTGGTTTTATGTGCTTCAGCTCCTCAATCCGTTATATACGCCTCACCTCATTATGTGACCCGGATTTCAAGTGCTGATGATGCACTCACTGGGTGGAGTGCATAACAAAAGAACTAAACCAACTCGAAAAGCTATCTAAATACAATCTTAACTGTTGACTATGCTGCTTGTGTTAGGCTTTTGTGTGGTTGATTGGGTAGGTTTAGGGTTGTGAAAATGGTATTTGGTTAGGTTGAGGGTTGTGAGACTGGTATTTGGGTAGGTTGAGGGTTGTGAGACTGGTATTTGGGTAGGTTGAGGGTTGTGAGAATGGTGTTTGGGTAGGCTGAGGGTTGCGAGACTGGTTGTGAGAATGGTGTTTGGGTAGGTTAAGGGTTGTGAGAATGGTGTTTGGGTAGGTTGAGGGTTGTGAGAATGTTGATTGGGTAGGTTGAGGGTTGTGAGAATGTTGATTGGGTAGGTTGAGGGTTGTGAGAATGTTGATTGGGTAGGTTGAGGGTTGTGAGAATGTTGATTGGGTAGGTTGAGGGTTGTGAGAATGTTGATTGGGTAGGTTGAGGGTTGTGAGAATGTTGATTGGGTAGGTTAAGGGTTGTGAGAATGGTATTTGGGTAGGTTGAGGGTTGTGAGAATGGTATTTGGGTAGATTCAGGGTTGTGAGAATGGCATTTGGGTAGGTTGAGGGTTGTGAGAATGTTGACTGAGTAGGTTGAGGGTTGAGAATATGTTGATTGGGTAGGTTAAGTTTGTGAGAATGGAAGTAGAGACTGTGGCGGGCCAGACAAGCCAACAGTAATTATCATGTGTGCGTGATGGCTTGTTAGTGGGCACCCTTGGTGTGGGGGGAGTGCCTACATGTGGCCCTCAGCGGGGTCAGTGCCACCTCGTCCACCGCCCAGGGCTGTGTTACGGCAAGAAGTGTCAAGTATTGCACGCTCCCAGCTTTAGCCGTCTCAAGTTGTTCCTCCTAGCTACAAGTGCCACGAATCACAAGGTCACAGTGCCACGCCTTACAAGGTCACAGTGCCACGCCTCACAAGGGCACAGTGCCACGCCTCACAAGGGCACAGTGCCACGCCTCACAAGGGCACAGTGCCACGCCTTACAAGGTCACAGTGCCACGCCTCACAAGTGCACAGTGCCACACCTCACAAGGTTACAGTGCCACTCTACCACAACCAACCAGCCAGCCAGCCACTGCCACCCCTTTCCAAAACCAATCAGCTCCTACCACCCCAAACACAATCAGCCGCTGTCACCATCCACAAACACCTAGTGTCAATCACCGGCAACCAGCTGGCGTCAGCTACAGCAGCAGGCTAGTGTCGGCCACAGCAGCCAGCTATTAGGCTAGTTTCGGTCACAGCAGCCAGCGATTAGGCTAGTGTCGGCAACAGCAGCCAGCTATTAGGCTAGTGTCGGCCACAGCAGCCAGCTATTAGGCTAGTGTTGGCCACAGCAGCCAGCTATTAGGCTAGTGTCGGCCACAGCAGCCAGCTATTAGGCTAGTGTCGGCCACAGCAGCCAGCAATTAGGCTAGTGTCGGCAACAGCAGCCAGCTATTAGGCTAGTGTCGGCCACAGCAGCCAGCTATTAGGCTAGTGTCGGCCACAGCAGCCAGCTATTAGGCTAGTGTCGGCCACAGCAGCCAGCTATTAGGCTAGTGTCGGTCACAGCAGCCAGCTATTAGGCTAGTGTCGGCCACAGCAGCCAGCTATTAGGCTAGTGTCGGCCACAGCAGCCAGCTATTAGGCTAGTGTTGGCCACAGCAGCCAGCTATTAGGCTAGTGTCGGCCACAGCAGCCAGCTATTAGGCTAGTGTCGGCCACAGCAGCCACTAAACCTGACCACGTTAGAAAGGAGGAGGGAGAAGGGGGGCATGATACAGACGTATAAAATACTTAGAGGGATTGACAAGGTGGAAACAGGAAATGTTTACAGTGAATATCAATAGAACAAGGGAGCACGGATGGAATCTTGAGACTCAGATGTGTCATAGAAATGTTAGAAAGTTTGCTTTTAGCGTGCGGGAAGTGAGTAAATGTAATGACCTAAAGGAGCAGATTATAGAGACTTACTCCATTCATAACTTTAAAAGTAGGTATGATAGGGAAATAGGCCTGGAGCCATTGCATTAGACAGCCAATAGCTAGAAAAACTGGATCCAAGAGCTGTAGCTCGATCTTACAGGCACAAATAGGCGAGTAAACACACATTTACATATCAACAGTCTTTTCTTATATCGCAAGTGACTCGAGAATTCAAGAAGAGGCTCACAACAGTGTCTATACAAGGCAGTTTACATCTATGGTGCGATGATCCTCAACACTTGCTAAATAAGAATCTCCTTGAAGACGTCGGCGCCAGGGATGAGTGGTTGAGGTGAGGAGTAGGGCTGACGAGGGAAGGAACGGATTTGGCAATTATCTATCACATCCACTACGGCTCACCATAGCCCGTGCTACTTGAACCCTTTTTGTTCCAGATAGCGAATCTTTAACAACATCTATCATAGTATTCAGAACAATTATGCATAATAATAATAATGATAATAATTGTCTATATTATAATAATAGTTATAGATTATAGGTAGCCTGTTTGGAATGTGCGTAAACACTTGATAGCCTATGGCTGCTTTTTGCCCGCAAACTTACAAAGACTGCGGTTACATCTCTGCAGATCGCGGTTGCCGTCTTCGGGCTCACCATAGCCCGTGCTATTTGGAACTTTTTGCTGCAAGTAGTGAATCTTAAACAACAACAACAGATCGCGTTTTTTGGAGGGGAAAGATAACAGTGAATAACCTTACCGGTTATAATATACCTGATCCCAATATGCTTTTACAGCATTATCATTACAAGTAAAAAGAGGGAACTGCTGTTTTCTGCATATACTGCCTGGTTGTACATGATAAGCTGAACAACCTGTCCTCTCGTATAACACGTCATATTTTGACGTAAAACTCCCACATCGTCAAGGTAAAAGGAATTAAAAATCACAGCAACTCGCAAATTGACGTAAGTCCCGTTTTTTATTCGTGGGTCCTAGGTTAGGTTAGGTTAGGTTCGGTTCGAGCAATTTAGTACAACATTTTATTGACGTTGTTAATGCTGGAGAGGACGGACTGAATAGCATGTGAGTTGATTACCACCAATATGTAAATAATATAAAACGTAACTTAAATTATAAGGTAACTGTATCAGTCCAGGACAAAGTAATTGTTAATTAATGATAAGGCAAGAATAAGGATAATACTGACGACATTTTTGGGTTGCTATACAAACCAC
>WNGS01163947.1:18497090-18514903 GCA_020271785.1 Procambarus virginalis | reverse complement strand
TGTGTAATCTTTCATAGAATAGGGTAGCAGCACATTGCTGCGTATACCTAAGCTTGTAATAAAAAAAATATTCCTTGAAATTCTTCCCCAATACTCTGTAAGTTCAATTCAACCATCATTATCTCAATCATATTCAGTCACTCAATTCAATTTCTTTCTTTATTATGCACCCTATACCCATCCCGTGGGCGGTGGTGTAAAGGATACAGAGGCACATAATCGGTTCAGGAACTGAACCCTCCGAAGATTAGTATTCTCATGGGTATGAAATGCAAAAAAATATTATTTTACTATTAAGTCACGCTTATGTTGACTTTCCAAAAATGTTAAGTTTTAAAATCTATCTGGTCGATCAAATCATATTGTATCAATCTTTTCAGCCTATTGCAATAATCATATTAAATAATCAGGACTCAATATTTAAATGTAAATGTTTAACAAACATTTAATATTTTGAAATAATTTTAATATTTTATCGAAAATAAATAAATATTAAATTAACTTCATAAAATTAAAGATAATTTAAAAATAAGATTTTATCATTCATTTATCTTAAATTACTTTTTGTTGACGTTCAAATTTCTTACGCTTTCATAAACTTTCTTTGGACAAATATTTAAGGATAACTAAAATAAAATAATGAATAACATATTGCCAATTATTTCTACATATATTATTCGTAATTGAGAGATTCCAGGAGGGACAGAAATAGTTAGGCACGTTTCCCTACACCTAATGCCTCTGTTCAACTAGCAGTAAGGACACCTGGTTCAACCTTGACGACGAGCGGACGTCTGGACGCCTCCTCCGCCTGGGAACCGCCGGATCACGTTCTGTTTTCGGGTTTTGGCTTTGCTACTGTCGTTTGGCATCCCTATTCAACGGTCCGGTTGTACGACGCCTGGCGCACATATCTCCTTGGGTCACGGGATTGTTGATAGATTTTGTTTTTGACGTGTTCTGGCTGGTTCTCCCGGCGGGGTGACGGTGTCCGGCGCCGGCTTGGCCGAGAGGTGCCGGGGGTTGGCGGGTCTTGGTGGGCTCCTGGTGTGCCCTCAGCCGTGGTGGGCGGACGGCTTCTGCTCTTAGGCATATTAGTTTTCAGTGATTGGCGTCACTCGTTTCGCGATTAGGCTTGGCGTTTCACCTTTCCAGGCTTCGTGATTCACCCATCACGGGTCCGCCGGGGCGCATCCGAGCCCACGATCGTCGTCGCCCCCTAAATCAACAACAACAACAAAGGTACCCAGTTATTTGTTCAAATTATGCTTTTTACGTCTCACTTTATTTACGTCTTGCCAGATTTCCTTCAAGTTTCTGTTACTCCCAACTTTCTATGCAAACTCCTGCCAATACTTGCTCCTAATTTTCTTTCTCTTCGCCCCACACAGCCTAGCAACTGCCAGCAAAGCATTTTCCCTTATAAATTGTCATCCACACTTCCGTGGACATAAAAAAAATCCCTTTCTGTTCTAATCCCTATCTCTTAAATTCTCCTTGTTAATGTCCACCCCCTTAGCATCTTAGCATTAAATTAATATTTACTTAACCCCTTGATCCTAAAGCTGGATGTCTGGCATTAAAATCTCCTACCACAAGCGTATCTTCAGAAAAGAAGGAATCTGGCTAATATCTTAAATCAAAGGAGTTATCAGAGATGTATAGATTAATGAAATTTAACTCCCAGTCTTGTAATTGTATCCGTAAGATAATGCTCAATATCTCTATATCTCTCGGGTATCTCAGTTATCTCAGCAGGTATGGTACTCTTGACATAACACGAGACCCCTAATTCCTCCAAGAGCTGTGGGAAAATCTACCAGTGAATGATTGCTTTATATTTATTTGAACTATTTTAATTATTATTCAATTAATTTATTAAACAGTCTGTATATTTTATTATTTATTTTCACTGATATTTGTTCACTACACACAACTTGGGGGGTTGTGTGGTATTATATTAATCTAACCGTAATTAGACGGTAGATCTAATTTCTAATGGGTTAATCTTGACTACTAAGTATTAGTAAAATTTGAAATATTCTCAGGTGTTTATGTATTGTATACGCTGATATATATTCAGCTAGTTGTGATGTGGGAGGCTCAGTATGTTGGCACTAATACCACACGATGCTCTCCAGGGTAAGTGCACGAATGGCGACCGCTCCTCCTCCTTCCCTCCTCGTGTGTCGAGTGATAGATGAAGATTAAGCCACCCATGAGGTGGCATGGGCATGAATAGCAGGTAAGTGGTAGATTTTTTTTGAGTGAATGTGATCTTTGGTCGTGAAAGGATATAATGCGTGTGTAACGGTTCTATTGTTACGTAAAGTATGGTGACACAAATACGTATAACCTATTTTTTTATTATTTTGATTTTGAATAGATTTTGTTTTTTTACGTGTTCGGGCTGGTTCTCCCGGCGGGGTGACGGTGTCCGGCGCCGGCTTGGCCGAGAAGTGCCGGCCGGGTTGGTAGGTCTTGGTGGGCTCCTGGTGTGCCTACCACTTACCTGCTATTCATGCCCATACCACCTCGTGTAACCTGTCTAACTTGGTGGCCTGAAGATACCATATTGCAGAGGGCGAACCTTCAGCTACTCTCTGGTGTAAGTAGGCTTTGTTGAGGTGGGAGTGTTTTGGTGATGGTATTGTTTGTGTACTCTAGGCTGTGTTGAATTGTTTAGTGGATCACTGGATGACTAGTTGCTAATTTAGCAGTTTCATCGGCTTTCTCATTTAATGGGATTCCAACATGGGATGGGATCCAGTTTAGGGTGATGTTGAGTCCTTAAGGGGGTAGAAATAGCCTAAGCTACTCTATCCCTTTAAGATGTATTTTCTTGTCTCGACAAACATACTTGTACACGAGTCCTTTGCCTTTAGCTCACAAGTTACAGCTCCGCTCCTGTGCCAGGTAAGTCCACTACGGGCTCACCATAGCCCGTGCTACTTGGAACTATTTGTTCCTAGTAGCGAATCTTAAACAACAGCCTTTAGCTGCTGCTCCTAGGAACAAAATTGTCGAAATTATTCCACAATTCTCAGCGAGTCTTTTCACTGCTCTTTTTTTCTAACATTTGAAGTGCAGCTTTTAAGTCTGTGTGTAAGATTGCATTTTGAGTGTTTTGTGCAATCACAAACCCGAATGCCTGTTGTATGGCAAACAGCTCAGTTTGGGTTGATGTTTCTGGTCTTATCTGTATGATCACTGTAGCAGTTGAACACTATCTAGGAGGATTCACAACACGACTGCAAGCCACTACTGGTTTTGGGATTAGACTTGATAACTTTGTTTATAATCAAGTAGTAAAAGTCAAGTATATCTTGACCTTACAAAAATGTTAAGTTTCAAAATATACCTGGTTGATCGAATGTGAACGTAGCAACCGTTTCCGCCTATTGCAATATGCGTATTACATAATCAAGACTCAAAAATTAAATGTAAATTTTAAACAAATATTTACTATTTGTAAATAATTTTATAAGTATTGAAGAATAAAACAAAATATTTAATTAATTTATGCAATTAAAAATAATGTAAATATAGAGTTTGGATATCATTTATTTATCTTAAAAAACAATCGTTGTTGACGTTCAAATTACTTGAGCTTACATAAACTTTCTTTGGACGAATATTAAGGTTAACTATAAAATAATGAATAAAAAAATTCCAATTATTTCTACGTATATTATTGTAATTGAGAGATTCCTGACGAGAGAAAATAATTAGGTACGTTTCCATGCACTTAATGCCACTGTTCAACTAGCAGTAAATAGGTACCCAGTTATTTGCAAACTGTTGTGAATTCAAGTTTATGTACGTTTATTGAGACAATAAGATACATCTCAAAGGATAGAGTAGTTTAGGCAAGATGGGTATGGGGTGCATAATAAATGAACTAAAACTAAAACTAACTCCTCTACTTCAGGTCCCTCAAGGGGATCACAAATCTAGTGAGTACAAATCCACAAATCGCAGGACATAACTCATATTTCACATTATACATTAAAATAGTCACATTGCAGTTAAGTGTTACCCTCGGGCAGTGCCTGTACCTTCTAAGCATTCTTCTGTCTATCATACCATTATCACACATTCAAACAATTTGACGCGACACTATTTATTTCCTTATTTCTATAGTTATCAAGAAGTTTACACTCTAATACATAATTTACGTGAGAGCCACTAACACTAGTGGCTTCGATGTGGACAGGAAGCCGTAGGTTTGTCGAAGGTCCCCCTATTTGCCTTTATGATGCTTTCCAGCTGTACTTTAAATGTTAACAGAGTTTTCGCATTTATGGCTTCGGCGGGTAGGCAGTTCCATTTCATGGGTGGCAAGTAGGTGGTTTCATTTCAAAATCCTATTTAGATCGTCTTGAAGTGATAGTCTTTTTCCGTGTTTATTTCCCTCTCGGTTTTCGTATCATCGGCAAATTTGCAATTAGTGCTGTTCAAATCTAAATCTAATTCATTTATATATATGAATCACAGAGGTGCTAGGACAGAGCCTTGAGGCACTCCACTTACAACATTTTCACACACTGACTTAACTCCCTTTATAATAACTCTTAGTTTCCTTTGGTATAGCCATGCCCTAATCCAACTTAATATAGCACCCCAATACCGGCACTGTATTAAAAGCTTTGCTAAAGTCAAGGTACATAACATCACAAATCTTACCACTTTATTCCAGCATAGCCTCACTATGCTGGAATAAAATTATAAGAAATTTGTTAAAGATGAACGGCCATTTGAAAAACCATGTTGTGAATCATTTAGTAATTCATGTTTTTCAAGATGAAGACGAATCGTATTTGCAATTATCGATTCAAGTAACTTTCCCACAGTAGAGGTTAGACTAATTGACCGATAGTTTGACGCAAGTGATCTATCTCCTTTCTTGCAAATTGATACCACATTAGCAACCTTCCACGACTCTGGCACTCTGCCTGACTCTAATGATTTATTAAATATGGTAGACAGTGACTCGCAACGCTCCTCTTTCCATTTGTTAACCACCCTGGCAAACTCTTCAACCGGCCCTGGGGATTTGTTTGGCTTGAGTTTCACTATTTGTTAATAACATCCTCCCTGGTAACTACTAAACTAGTCAACTTAGCCTGTTGTTGTTGTTAAAGATTCGCTACCTTCGCTACGCTACTACCACTTTAGTAAATACCGATATAAAATATTTATTAAAAATACTACTCATCCCTTCGTCATTATCAGTTATCTGACCTGTCTCAGTTTTTAATGGACCTATCCTTTCCCTAAACTTTTTTCGATATAACTGAAAAAATCCTTTAGAATTTGCCCTGCTATGCGAACTTCATAGTTTCTTTTTGCCTTCCTTACTTCTTTTTTAACATTTCTAGCCAGTTGGGTGAATTCTTGTTCTAAACTGACTTCCCTATTCTTAATCCTTTTGTACCAAGCTCTCTTTCTACCTATAAGGTTCTTCAGATGCTTCGGTATCGATTTTGGGTCATCATTATTATTCGATCTGTTCAATTTGTATCGTATACTACGTTCCTGTGCTCTGCTTAGAATATTTTTAGATAAGTTAAATTTTGAATCCACATCGAAATCCTTTTTTACATTACCCATCGCTGGGTTCACGACTCGCTTCAAGACCGCCCCACCCCCCATGCCTAAGACTTTCCAATCTATTTCTCCCAAAAATATCTCAAGCCATTAAAATCAGCTTTTTTAAAATCTGGCACTTTAACATAATTTCCTCCTACGATTCTATTCCATTCTATGCTAAGTCTGAGTTCATTGTGATCACTGTTCCCTAGCTCACTCCCTATTTCCATGTCATTAATTTGCGTTTCCCTGATAGTTACACTAAGTCTAAAATATTTTTTCAATGTGTTGGTTCCTTAATAATGTGTTGCTTAAGGAAGCAATCGTTAATTAATTATATAAAATCTTCTGCTTCATTGTTCCCTGTTCTGTTAAGCCAGTTTATTCCACTAAAATTAGTCACCGATGACACAAATACTGTGACCTAGATGCTCTAGATATTTCATCTCATAGATGCTTTGCTGCCATTCTGTCTATGTTTGGTGGCCTGTATATAACTTCTATTACAAGATTTTTAGCTTTTTCGTTTAATTCTGGCCAAATAATTTATGTTTGTGGCTCAGTTTTGATTTCTTCTTTGAGACTACATTTCAAATTTTCCCTAACATATATGGCCACTCCCTTGTCTAATATATCTATCTGTGTGAAATAGTTAAAACTGTTTATTTGATATTCAGCTAATAGTTCTCTGTTTTCTACAATCATCCATGTTTCGGTAAGTGCGATAATATCTATGTTTCTGTGCAGACAAGAGCATTTAAATAATTTATTTTGTTTCTTAGACTCCTACTGTTCGTGTAGTATACCTAAGTGTATTTATATTTTGAGGTCCTCCTTCCCTTGTTCATTCTGCCATTCCCCCCCCCCACCCCCCACCCCCCCACCAACACATACTTTTATTGCTTCCTTTCTCCATATCAATTTCCATACCACTATCTACCAACACTTTAAACCCAAATAAACCGTTTGGGCTCCCGCCACAGGTTCCAACGAGTTGGCAACAGCAACAACCCCAGCCCGAGATAAATGCACCACATCCCGAGCATACATGTTATTCCTTCCATAGAAGTGTTCCCAGTTATTAGTGAATGATATTGCATTTGATTTACAATATTTGTCCAATCGGCAATTGACACCAAGTGCCCTCGACAACCATTCATTTCCAACTCCCTTTCTTGGAAGAATGTCACATATGATCGAGATTCCTCCCTTGCTCCTAACTAATTCTATGGCTGTCTTAAAGCTCTGTATCAGTGCCTCACTCCTAACTCGTCCTACATCATTTCCACCTGCACTGATACAAATAATGGATTTGTTCCCATTTCAAGCCATTATATCATTCATGTTGTTTACTATATCACAATTCCTGCTCCTGGATAGCAAACCCGTAACCTGTTCCCCCCCTTATCTCTAGCACAAAAAGCTCTATCCAAATACCTCACCTGGGAATTTTCAACAACCAAAATTCGCTTAGCTACTCCCTTTACTTTGTGAGCACCTTGAAGGGCCGGCGGTCCCTTCGTTGCCTTGCATTTCAAGTGAACTGCGGGCTCCCTACAGCACTCGTCTTCCAACACGGTGAATGATTGATTGTTTGATTGATAAAGATTAAGCCACCCAAGAGATGGCACGGGCATGAATAGCCCGTAAGTGGTGGCCCTTTTGAGCCATTACCAGTATCAAGAGATGATACTGGAGATCTGTGGAGGCGCAACTGCACCCTGCGTGACGGAAGATGTCTCCCGTGCACGGTGAATGGGTTGGAAGTCTTTATGACATCACAGAGGCTGCATATATATCTGACATTCTCTTCCCAATACTCTCGGGAAGAGAATTTCAATTCCATCTTCAATTATCTCAATGATAACATTTCTTTGGCATCCTAAGCTTATTCTCATGGCTTCATTTTGTACCATCTCTAACTTGTTCAGCCTACCTTTACCAAAACAAGAAATGACAAGTGCATCACAATCAATTAGATCTCACAGTATACCATTGTCATTGCTACTGGAATGTGAAATGGAAAATGTGATTAATATTTGTATGGATATGCAAGTCCATTGAGGGACCTTAAATAGACGAGAGTTGAAATAGCTTCTTCCTTCTCAATTCTTTTAAGATGTATTTTATTATCTCGCTAAACTTACTTGAACTATGAGTTCAATTCCTAAAGTCATTATGTGCCTTATTAACCCTTTCTACCACTGCCCGGGATATGCTTTATAAATAAATAAATAATATGTTTATTCAGGTAAGGTACATACATACAAGAGATTTTTACAAAAATTTATAGGTTATAGATAGAGCTAGTACATACAATGCCTAAAGCCACTATTACGCAAAGCGTTTCCGGCAGATTCTATATAATTTTGTTGATACTATCAAGTCAAGCTTATCTTGACTTTCTAAAAATGTTAAATTTTAAAATCCAACTGGTTGATCAATTAATTTAATAAGTTGCACCAATTGTTTCAGCCTACTGCAATAATCCTAATAAAAAGTCAAGATTCAAAAATTAAATGTAAATTTTAAACAAATATGTATTACTTTTAAATAATTTTAAATTAATTAAAGAAAAACACAAATGTCTAATTAATTTAATAACATTTAAAGTAATTTAAATATAAGATTTTATTATAATTTGTCTTCAAATTATTTTGTTGATTTTTAAATTACTTGAGTTACGGCTACTTTCGACAAATATTTAAGGTTTACTATAATAAAATACTAAATAACGGTCAATTATTTCGTTCACTATTCGTAATTGATGGATTGCGGACGGGATAGAAATAGTTAGGCACGTTTCCGTACACCTAGTAATATATAATTATATTCACAAAATATATTTATCAGACAAATAAAGAAAAAACATCAATCATGTATTTATCAATTAAGAAGTTAAAACACTTAGTGCTCACAAAAACCAACCAGTGAGAAGTTTCACAATAGTTTCCACAAAGGATCAGGTGTGAGATGTTTTCTAGGGACTGAAGCAACTCCTGTCTTAGTGTCATCTGCTGATCTGTGGCACCGCAGCCATGATATGGCATATGGCTCAGGATTCCAATGAATTTGAGGAGGTCCATGTAGTTTAACAAACATAACTGCTGATACGTACATGATTTATGAGCATACTTGAGCGTGTTGTTGTTATTGTCGGGTTCATGTAACTGAATCCCCTCTCACACTCACCAGTACTAATAGGAATAACTTGTCAACAGCTCAGTAATGGGTTTAAATCTTGAGGGATGCGGCGTCCATGATCCTCCACACACAGTCTGTAAAGGCATTTAGTGCAGAGTAAGAAGAAAGTTTACATCTCTTACAGAGATAATATTTCAGCTTCTCCGTAATTAGGTGATATTTCATCAGCCCAGCCGCTAGTAGTCTTTTTAAAAGAACACACATTTCACTTAGCAGTAATTTATACATACTTTGAAGTTCAGAAGTTTAAGAGCCTTTTATGGATGTTGTCGTGAACATACGGTGCTGCAAATTGTTCGCAAAACTAGTAAGGAACTGATGATAATTAATGGGGACAATTTTCTTGTTGCTTGTTTATGATAATTCCTCCAAACTTTCCCTTTTCAATTGCCTTTTGAGCTTCTAAAGTACTAGTGCCAGGTTTCTCTTTTAGTCCATGCAATTAATTACCTTATGCTCCGTTGAATCAGTTTGTCTTCATGCACAATCAAAGTAATGCGTTTCTGTATACACTCTGACAGTAAACCAAGTTAATGCAACGTGTCATATATTAGAGCTAAATCCAATAGAAACTATTTTGAAGTTAGTTTTTTCTGCACACCTTCATAGGGTTTTCTATCACATCCTAATCTTCCTAATTATTAAGTACTTCATAATTTGCCCACATTACTGAAACTGATCGAAATGAGCTGGCCACCCACCTGGTGCTCAGAACACGGCCTATTTTGCAACTCTGTTGTTCAAGCTGATAGCCGCATTCCGATATGTAGCTGAATCTAAAACAACAAAGAGGGGAGCAGCCTAGTGTACACTCTAGCGCTACCAATTTTGCAGGGATATTCCTGCGCGGGCCCGAAGCCTCTGACTGGTCCGCTAACTGTTGAGATCTATGGCTATTAGCACCATACACGGACTGCACATCCTTCCACCGACACTTCCTGCTCTGGAATGGCCCACACTTTTTATTTATTTATTTATTATATATACAAGAGTTGTTACATTCTTGTACAGCCACTATAGCATGCATAGTGTTTCCGGCAAGTCCTTAATCCTATGTTCCCTGGAATACGACCGCCAAATCGTTTAACAATCAGGTACCCATTTTACTGTTGGGTAAAATTAAGGTACAGTTAAGGATTGACGCCCAGTAAATCTTCCCAGGTCAGGATACGAACCCAGGATAAAGCGCTCGCGAAACACCAGGCCACTACACCACGGGGACTGCGCTCTTACCTGTTTCCTCCGGCAGGAGGAAATCCAAAAGATGACGGCTACCGCTTCCACCACCACCATACTTGGACCCACTCCCGTTGGAATTCTCAGTCTTAACCGGGAATTCCGAGAACACGCAAGATTCCCTCACCACTGCCCGGCCCCCCCCTGTGGACGCCGTACCCAGCCGACCACACCACCACCATTAGCCCAGCCTGCAGCCTCCATCAAAATCACCCTTTTACCCGTCTTCCTTCCCCTCGCCGAGAAAATGGCGGGCAACGACATTACTTGCTACATAAAAGTTATCAACAGGCTGCTCGTCGCGTATGGACTTCCGACAGCTGCTGTACCCCATGACCTACCAGCTTCCACAAGTGCTGTGGACCCTCCACTCCAGGAACCCTTGAGCGGACCCCCAAGAAGCCCTCACCGTCCGGCCACAACGACTCCGCAGTCCCCGAGCTTGTCCCACTGACAGGACGGCAGTAGCCCCTAGGATAGCCAAGAATAGGATAGCCCCTAGAATGGCCGGTTCAGCCTTCGGTAGGTAGGGGCAGGAAAAGGAGCCGGGGCGATGTTGACTTCCCCAAAGTTATCTTTTTGCTGAGTACTTTGGTTGGTCGAGGAGGGCCCCAAGCATTTAGCTTCCAAATTCTAACAGAATGGCATTCTTTTTATATATATGTGCGTATGTGTATAAAAAATGGTGTAACTAGCTTTGCAAGTTTGTTACTTAGTTAAATGAACTCTGAAGTTCAGTTCCCGAATTAATTATGTCTTAACTCTTTCCACAGCCGCCCACGGGATAGATAATAAATATTTTGTAGATACTATTAAGTCAAGTTTATCTTGACTTTCCAAAAATGCTGAAATTCAAATCCAGCTGGTTAATCGAAGAGGTTATCATCAATCGTTGCAGCCTATTATAATAAGCTTATTAAATAATCAGGACCTGGAAATTAAATGTAAGTTTTAGAAAAATATTAAATATTTTGTAATATCTTTAAATCTGATAAAGAAAAATATAAATATTTAATGAATAAAATTAAATTATGTTAAAATTAACATAAAACTCTGTTATTTATAAATACAGTTATTGACGTTTAAATTACTTGAGTTTACATTCACTCTTTTTTTTTAGACAACTATTTAAGGTTAACTATTATAAAAATTATTATTACCTTTCAAATTATTAATAATAATAATGATCTTTATTCAGGTAAAAGTACATTCATGCAAAATGAGTTACAAACAGAATGTTGGATTTCTAGGTAGAGTCAGTATATACTATGCCTTAAGCCACTAGTATGCTCAGCGTTTGAGCATTTCTTTATACATTTGGGGTCCTGGTAGCTGAGCAGACAGCACACAGGACTCGTAATTCTGTGGCCCGGGTTCGATTCCTGGACCAGGCAGAAACAAACGGGCAACGTTTCTTTCACCCTGATGCTCCTGTTACCTATCAGTAAATAGGTACCTGGGAGTTAGACATCTGTTACAGAGTCGCATCCTGGGTGTGTGTGTGTGTGGGGGGGGATTAGTTAGCAGTTAGTTACAGTTGATTGACAGTTGAGAGGCGGGCCGAAAGAACAGAGCTCAACCCCCACAAGCACAACTAGGTGAATACATTAGCCGCAATTGGCGATTTCCTTGGGAAGTGAACATAAATGGTTTGACTCGTTTCCTTTCACCTATTGCTGCTCTTTTCACGGACGGCGAACAAGACCAGTATCATCAACCCATAACTCGTCATCCAGTGATCCACAAAACAATCCAACCCAGCCTAGAGTACATAACACCATCACCAAAAAACTTGCGCACCTCAAACCCTTCCTACACCAGAGAGTGGCAGAAGGTTCGCCACCTGCAATACGGTATCTTCAGAACCACTAAGTTAGACAGGCTATATATTCCAAAAGGATCCACAGGGAAATAGCAGTTCGGTTATATATACTACGTCTTGGTTAAACATGCAATTGAGAAATTAGTGAACTCCAGTGAGTGGGAATGCAGAAAAGCCACCACTTCGGATTTGTTCGCATTTGTGTTCCTCACATGTGCCCCAAAGAATGAGGTGATTTGATAAAATACCATGCCCAAGATTACCATCAGAGTGCCGGTGGGGGGATGAGGAATTAGTCTTGGCTACCATCCTCTTTTGTCCGGTCGTGTTGGTCGAGTGATTAAGGTGTCCTGTACGCCAGATGCACAGTGCTCCTGGCAGTATGGGTTCGAGTCACTTCTGGGGTGTGAGTTTTCAGTTATATATATATATATATATATATATATATATATATATATATATATATATATATATATATATATATATATATTACTAAGAACTCTTTGACCCGGCCAGGATTCGAACCCATGCCGTCCAGGATCACCCCTAAACGTACACAGTACCGTGACCACCGCACCAATGATCGTCTATAGACGATCGTTTGGTGATAATAGACGATCATTGGTGCGGTGGTCACGGTACTGTGTACGTTTAGGGGTGACCCTGGACGGCATGGGTTCGAATCCTGGCCGGGTCAAAGAGTTCTTAGTGATATATGGCTTGCGCGTTCATGCAGCTTTCTCACATATATATATATATATATATATATATATATATATATATATATATATATATATATATATATATGTTTCTAAATTACTTGCATTTATATTTATTTTTCTTTGGACAACTATTTTGTTTAACAGTCGTTGCAAATAGTTCCTTTGTTTCGAGTCACAGTCAGGGATCTCGGGTTCGAGACAGAAGTGGTGGGTGCGTTTGCTATCACGTAGTCCCCTAAATAGTTCATTTATTATGCACCCCATACCCATCTTGTGGGCGGTAGTGGAAAGAGTTACAGAGGCACATAATGGGCTCAGGGACTGAACCCCACAATTCATTTAGCTAAGCAAGTTACAATCTTGATGAGCTAGTTACAAGATTCAATGTGCATCGTCACATCATCAATGGGTTTGAGATCGACCACAAGTACAGTTTCTAAATTAAGAAACTGATATATGAGGAGATGTTGTTATAGATTCAGCTACTCTGAACAGTTCCAAGTAGCATGGGCTATGGTGAGCCCGTAACTTACCTGGCACAGGAGCGGTCAAGTAGCACGGGCTATAGTGAGCCCGTAGTGGACTTATCTGACACAGGAACGGTGCTATTGGATATGAGGAGATTGATTGATTGATGAAGATTAAGCCACCCAAAAGGTGGCACGGGCATGAATAGCCCGTAAGTGGTGGCCCTTTTGAGCCATTACCAGTATCAATAGATGATACTGGAGATCTGTGGAGGTGCGAGTGCACCCTGCGTGACGGGAGATGTCTCCCGGTCTTCTATGATATGAGATGTTGTTGTTATAGATTCAGCTACTCGGAACAAGTTCCAAGTAGCACGGGCTATGGTGAGCCCGTAACTTACCTGGCACAGGAGCTGGGCATGAAGCACGGGCTATGGTTAGCCTCGTGGACAGAAGATGTCTCCCGTCTATATATATGAGGAGAGCTAGCGTCACAATTTATGTTTGTCCTGCACACCGCTCCCCATCCAGTGGGCAGCGGTGGCTAGGTTACAATCACTTAGTTACTACCTACAGTTAGCAAACTGGGGATATTTGGCTTAAATTTCTGGTAGCAGATCATTTGAATTAAGTATTTACACATCTCTGGAAGAGTAATATTTTACTATATCAAGTAAGATTTACTATATTACTTTTATAGTCTCCGTGGTGTAGTGGTAAGACACTCGCCTGGCGTTCCGCGAGCGCTATGTCATGGGTTCGTATCCTGGCCGGGGAGGATTTACTGGGCACAATTCCTTAACTGTAGCCTCTGTTTAACGCAACGGTAAAATGTGTACTTGGATGAAAAAACGATTCTTCGCGGCGGGGATCGTATTCCAGGGACCTGCCCGAAACACTACGCGTACTAGTGGCTGTACAAGAATGTAACAACTCTTGTATATATCTCAAAAAAAAATATATATATATCACTCTATACTATATATCTTAAGATTTCTTAAGAGTGCCATGATACCTACATTTTCTTTGTTAAGTTTTCTTATATTTTTTACAGGGTAACATTTATATTTTGAACCCTGTCCAGCTCATTTTGTCCCCTTTTTTATAATTCACGTTATAAATGCAAACGATTTTGTAAGTACTTACAACAAAAAAGTTTGCAAGTAGTTAGTTTTAGTTCATTTATTATGCACCCCATACCCATTCCTTGGGCGGTAGTGGAAAGGGTTACAGAGGCACATAATGGGCTCAGGGACTGAACCCCACAATTCATTTAGCTAAGCAAGTTACAATCTTGATGAGCTAGTTACTAAATTCAATATAAGTCGTCACATCAACAATGGGTTCGAGATCGACCTCAAGTACAGGTTCTAAATTAAGCAACTGACATATGTGGAGATGTTGTTGTTGTTATAGATTCAGCTACTCGGTACAAGTTCCAGGTAGCACGGGCTATGGTGAGCCCGTAACTTACCTGGCACAGGAGCGGGGCAAGAAGCACGGGCTATGGTTAGCCTCGTGGACAGGAGATGTCTCCCGTGACATATGTGGAGAGCTAGTGTCACAATTTATATGTTTGTCCTGCACACCGCCCCCATCCAGCGGGCAGCGGTGGATAGGTTTCAATCACTTAGTTACTACCTACAGTTAGCAAACTGGGGATATTTGGCTAAAATTTCTGGTAGCATATAATTTTGAATGAAATATTTACACATCGCTGGAACATTGGTTATAGAATTGTCTCTAAATTCACGTATCTTTTCGCACTCCATCACATAGTGACGGAGGGTGTGGGAATAATTTTGTTGACACAGTTTACATTTGGTCAGGTCTACATCGGCAGATAATGAGAATTCCCAGAGATACTTGTAACCGAGTCTAAGCCGAGCAGCAGTAACATCTAGAAGTCTGCTGATTGTATGGGTGATCCATAGATGTGTGGCTCCTCTTGCATGATAGTATGATGATAGGTGGAATTACTGGTGTCAATTTCACTTTGCCTCAGATCTCTTACAAACGGTCATTTTCTTCTCCACCCACTTACCTTTTTTTTCCTTCCATACTGCCCCCTTATGGCGCAACATCTTCAGCCCACACCTTCGGCTTGTTTGACCCTCCACTTCTCCTTTATTATAATAAGAATAATTACATGTACATCTGTAATTAGTGTACATAATTTATTTACCTGAATTTACCTGAGGGGCAACTAACACTTTAGTGACCTTGACGAGGACTAAAAGCCAGGGGCCTGTCAAAGGTCCTCCGTAAGTCATGTTTTGTCATTTCATTCATAAGTCATTTCTGCCCGAAACGCTGCGCGTACTAGTGGCTTTACAAGATTGTAATTACTATCCTATGTATCCTCACAATCCCAATGTACCTTCTTGTATATAAATAAATAATAAATAAATAAATAAATAAATAAAAATAAATAAATTTATATTTAGTAACATAGCAATCTTACCATGTCCCCAGTAGTACAATCGGGTTCGTATTCTGAACCAAATTGATGATATACAGAATGCTAAGTATTCTGTATATCATACTATTATCAAACATCTAAACAATTGCATGTGGTACACTACTATTTCCTTTATTTCTATAGTTATCAATAAGTTGACACTCTAATACATAGTGATCTAAGGTGTGGGCGAGCGGCATACTACATAATTTACACTCCTTATCTTTGCCACTGACATCAACACCGTATTGCCAGATATACTTGTATCCTACTCTTACTTTCATGTAAATGAGGCCTTCCAAGTAGACTTTCCTCTACTATAAGTGAAGGACGAATTTGTGTTTATTATTGCATAATGATTTCGTGTGTTACTGCTGTCCACCATTGCCATTCAAACTTTATTTTTCATCTTCTTGGATTCTCATTATGATCTCAAGTCATTATGTGCCTCAGTAATCCTTTCCACCACTGCCGGCAAGATTAGCATAGGATGAATAGTAAGTAAATTTGTTGATTATATTAAGTCAAGCTAATCTTGACTTTCTAAAAATGCTAAGTTTTAAAATACAACTAGTTGATCATCAGTAGGCGAAACAAACGTTTAAGGTTATTTAAATAAATATATTATATAATCAGGATTTAAAAATTAAATGTAAATTTAAAAAATATTTTAAAGTTTTGAAATAGTTTTATGCATTTTAAAAACGAAAAATATTTAATCAATTTTATATAATTAAAAATATGTTTAGTTATGCTTAATTTATCTTAAAAATTTTTTTTACTTTTTAAATGACTTGAACTTACGTAAAACTTTCTTGGGACAAATATTTAAGGATATTTCTTCATACACTATTCGTAAGTAAGGGATTCCGGCGAGACAAAATAATTAGGCACGTTTCCTTACACCTAATGCCTTTATTCACCTAGCAGTAAATCGGTACCAGGAGTTTTGAAACTGCTGTGAGGTTGCATCCTGTTGAAGGTCAATAGTTCGCTCTTGCACGGCCCTATATGAAAGGGAAAGCCTAAGGCATATGTATATATACATAGGCTTTCTGTCCCCAGACAAAAAAAAATTATAATGTCAAATTTATACATTTCAAGTACAATTTGGAAACAAATGCCATGATAATTAGTTGTCTATCTTAGAATCTTTAAATCTAACAGAATGTTTGTACTGTAACGTTGCAACTATGTATGTACTGTTCCTAAATAAATTATTATTATTATTATTATTATTGTTAATATAAAAACCAAAACAGGGTTTTGGTTTATATTATTTTGGCTTTGATTTTATTTTGGTTTGGTCTCCACGCCGGGGCCTCTTGGCGTTGTGGGGCTACACAAGTCACCTCCCCCCCCCCCCCAACTACAGCAACCTGTCCTCTTAAAAGAACGTCGCATTTGGCCGTTTGCCCGTATGGCCGAATTTGGACGTAATTTGAAAATGAAAAAAATATGAAAATAAATTTAGGATTTTTTTTTCAACAACAGTAAGTTAAGGGTCCTCTGATAGGTTAGGTGGGCAGGAAATTCTCATAAAGTTTCAAAATGTTATGAAAAACGTTAATTTAAAGTATCCTCTCATAACCTCTGCGCGTACGCCGGACGTCTCAAATAGAAAACGGAACAGAACGTCACTTTTGTGAGTCGATTTCATTTCAAATTACGTCTAAATTTGGCCATATCGCGCATACGAGCCAAAAGTGACGTTCTTTTTAAGAGGACAGGTTGCTCTACATGCTCTATTTAGCTTTGTTTCATCACGTCATTTAAGCGCTCATGTTAAACTTTGTTAGCTTTAGCGTGCTCCATCACTTGGCATGGGCGCTCTCTTCTATAATACGAGGTTATAATAACATACAAAATTGTGTATTTTTTTTAATTGATGTGACACTTTTTATTCGTCAAGTCCTTAGACACTTATTTTGTATTGTATTAGTATTTTTTATATATATTAATATCCACAAGGGTTCTTACATTCTTGTACCGCACTTGCACGCATAGCGTTTCGGACAAGTCCTTAAATCCTAATTTTCTCACACACACAATCCCCAGGAAGCAGCTTGTAGCAGCTGTCTAACTCCAGGTACTATTTACTGCTACGTGAACCGGAGCATCAGCGTGAAATAAACTTTGCCAATTTGTTTTTGCCTCTGCCGGGATCGAACCCGGACCCTTAGGACTACGAACACCGAGCGTTTTCGAATCAGCCGTCAGGCCCCCTACTTGTTATCACTATATTATTTAGGCTTGTTACCAGCGGTCGCCAATTATTGTTACTCAGTTATTCTGTTTGTGATCGTCAT
>WNGS01163947.1:18464894-18488904 GCA_020271785.1 Procambarus virginalis | reverse complement strand
TATATCTTGTGTGTGGTTGAGGGGGAGCGTGTACGGTTATTTGTAAACTTGGGTTGGCTAACCACTTGGAATAAGACGGTAGAGCGAAGGTCTCGCTTGTAGCAGGTCGGCGTTCAATCCCCGATCGTCCAAGTGGTTGGGTACCATTCCTTCCCTCCGTCCTTGTCATTCTACTCACATTCCTTCCAAGCACAGAACAGTTACAGCCCCGCTCCTCTACCAGGTAAGTCCACTACGGGCTCACCATAGCCCGTGCTACTTGGAAATTTGTTCCCAGTAGCTGAATCTTAAACAACAACCAACATCCTTCTAAGTGCTATAGTCGTAATGACTTAGCGCTCTCTCCTTACCTTAATCGGATTCGATAAGTTTGGTGGGTTGCTTGGTTTGTACGTTTCTGGCTAGGACAAGAGGTTTTCTTTTTAAGGAGTGACAAATCAAGAGAATGGGCTGAACAATGAATACCTACTGCAGAAAAGGAAGTTGGCTAAGGGCACATCCACTGCGGCCAGATCTACCCCTAAATGTTTATTGATTAATTGTTTAAAATGTCGAGATGTACTTCTCACGTAGGGAACATCACACTTCGAACATCTGAACAAATGCTCAACACGAGACCCAAGTTCATAAGGCGAGGAACCCCCCGCACAGGCCGGTGTTCGAGTGAACCAGAGCATTGCAGATGTTTATGAACGTTCTCACTCAAGCTTGAGTTTGTACCTGTAATGTGTGCTTTCCATTACGTGATTCTCTTCGCCACTGTTAGACACACGTAGATCACAGTAGCTGGCCACTGTTAGACACATGTAGATCACAGTAGCTCGCCACTGTTAGACACACGTAGATCACAGTAGCTCGCCACTGTTAGACACGTAGATCACAGTAGCTGGCCACTGTTAGACACAGTAGATCACAGTAGCTGGCCACTGTTAGACACACGTAGATCACAGTAGCTGGCCACTGTTAGACACGTAGATCACAGTAGCTGGCCACTGTTAGACACATGTAGATCACAGTAGCTGGCCACTGTTAGACACACGTAGATCACAGTAGCTGGCCACTGTTAGACACACGTAGATCACAGTAGCTCGCCACTGTTAGACACACGTAGATCATAGTAGCTGGCCACTGTTAGACACACGTAGATCACAGTAGCTGGCCACTGTTAGACACACGTAGATCACAGTAGCTGGCCACTGTTAGACACACGTAGATCACAGTAGCTCGCCACTGTTAGACACACGTAGATCACAGTAGCTCGCCACTGTTAGACACATGTAGATCACAGTAGCTGGCCACTGTTAGACACGTAGATCACAGTAGCTGGCCACTGTTAGACACACGTAGATCATAGTAGCTGGCCACTGTTAGACACACGTAGATCACAGTAGCTCGCCACTGTTAGACACATGTAGATCACAGTAGCTGGCCACTGTTAGACACATGTAGATCACAGTAGCTGGCCACTGTTAGACACGTAGATCACAGTAGCTGGCCACTGTTAGACACACGTAGATCACAGTAGCTGGCCACTGTTAGACACACGTAGATCACAGTAGCTGGCCACTGTTAGACACGTAGATCACAGTAGCTGGCCACTGTTAGACACACGTAGATCACAGTAGCTGACCACTGTTAGACACACGTAGATCACAGTAGCTCGCCACTGTTAGACACGTAGATCACAGTAGCTGACCACTGTTAGACACACGTAGATCACAGTAGCTCGCCACTGTTAGACACATGTAGATCACAGTAGCTGGCCACTGTTAGACACGTAGATCACAGTAGCTGGCCACTGTTAGACACACGTAGATCACAGTAGCTGGCCACTGTTAGACACACGTAGATCACAGTAGCTGGCCACTGTTAGACACGTAGATCACAGTAGCTGGCCACTGTTAGACACGTAAATCACAGTAGCTGGCCACTGTTAGACACGTAGATCACAGTAGCTGGCCACTGTTAGACACACGTAGATCACAGTAGCTGGCCACTGTTAGACACACGTAGATCACAGTAGCTGGCCACTGTTAGACACACGTAGATCACAGTAGCTGGCCACTGTTAGACACGTAGATCACAGTAGCTGGCCACTGTTAGACACACGTAGATCACAGTAGCTGGCCACTGTTAGACACACGTAGATCACAGTAGCTCGTCACTGTTAGACACACGTAGATCACAGTAGCTGGCCACTGTTAGACACACGTAGATCACAGTAGCTGGCCACTGTTAGACACACGTAGATCACAGTAGCTGGCTACTGTTAGACACGTAGATCACAGTAGCTGGCCACTGTTAGACACACGTAGATCACAGTAGCTGGCCACTGTTAGACACACGTAGATCACAGTACCTGCTCCCTTCAAGAGCTCCACCTTCACTTAGGAGTTACTTAGGTAACTGTGTTTTTAACATGAAAATCTGCTTATATACTTATCCTTTGAATATTTGATAAATATTCAACAGGAATATTGTGTATATATTTGAATATTTGTTGTTGCTTCTCTATATGTCTGATGACCTACCTTGCTGTGGTTCCGGGGGTCAGTGTCCCTGCGGCCCGGTCTCTGACCAGGACCAGGTACAAAGTTCATTGATGGTGTTTATAATATAATATAAATTCAAAATATATCCTTTGGTGTGAGCGGGGATGAAGGCGTTGGACATAGTATGTTTTATTATTCTATTTAATGTTCTTGTTGATTCTGTCGCGTGAATTTGCTCGTAAGGTTGGAATTTGCTACAACCGGGAAATCTGTTTTTCTGGGAGCCGGTCGGCCGAGCGGACAGCACGCTGGACTTGTGATCCTGTGGTCCCGGGTTCGATCCCGGGCGCCGGTGAGAAACAATGGGCTGAGTTTTTTTTCACCCTATGCCCCTGTTACCTAGCAGTAAAATAGGTACCTACCTATTTTATTTTTTATCATTTTTATTAATATTAGCCGCTCGGCCGACCGGCTCCCCGGTTCCAATCTGAGTATCCGGATTCACGAAGCAGTTACGTAAGTACTTACGAACGTGTACATCTTTCCTCAATATTTGATGGTTTTGGTTACATTAAACAGTTTACAAGCATGTAAACTTCCCATCAACTGTTGTTATTGTTATAAACAGCCTCCTGGTGCTTCGGAGCTCATAAACTGTTTAATAATTGTAAACAAAGCCGCCAAAGATTGAGAAAAGATGTACAGGTTCGTAAGTGCTTGCGTAACTGCTTCGTGAATCTGGGTCCAGCAGTACCCATTCACTGCTGGGTGAACAGATGTGTACAGTTAAAGATTGGCGCCTAGTCAGTCCTTCCCGGCCAGGATACGAACCCAGGCCAAATCGCTCGCGAAGCGCGGGGCGAGTGTCTTACCACTGTGCCACCAAGCAACTCGTCCTCGCAAATTCGTATAGTCAATATTGACTTATTAGTTACGTGCATAGGTGACATACTAAACATAATAGTTTCCCTTGAAAAGCTTCATAGAAAACACCGCCCTTACCTAACCTACTTAGTATGTTAAGATAAACATCTTATTGCTTCGTAATTACAATTATTACCTAACCTATACCTATAATAGGTTAAGTAACAATTGTAATTACCAAGCTATAAGATGCTTATTTTAACATACTAAGTAGGTTAGGTAAGGTCGGTGTTTTCTATGAAGCTTTTCAAGGGAAACTATTATGTTTAGTATGTCACCTATGCACGTAACTAATAAGTCAATATTGACTATACGAATTTGCGAGGACGGGTTGCACCAGGAGTAATGCCTGCCTCACAAAAGGTTATCACATGGACTTAAATAACCCTTAAAAATCGTCGGTCACTGCAGATCCCGACCGGTTACTGCAGCCCCCGGAGTGTAATTTTCCTAAGTGTAATTACCTAAGTGTAGTTACAGAATGAGAGCTACGCTCGTGGTGTCCCGTCTTCCCAGTACTCTTTGTCGTATTACGCCTTGAAACTACTGACAGTTTTGGCCTCCACCACCTTCTCACTTGTTCCAACCGTCTACCACTCTGTGAAACACAACTTTCTAATATTTTTTCGGCACCTTTGTTTCCTCAGCTTGAATCTGTGGCCTCTTGTTCGTGAAGTTGTTGGTTTCAGGAATTTCTCTTTGTCAGTTTGGTCGATTCTTGTTAGTATTTTGTAAGTGGTGATAACTTACGTATGGACAAATAAGTTGTGTGTGTGTGTGTGTGTGTGTGTGTGTGTGGTGTGTGTGTGTGTGTGTGTGTGTGTGTGTGTGTGTGTGTGTGTGTGTGTGTGTGTGAGCTCACACTGTTGTACTCACGAGGGATAAGCTTTAGCTGTTTGATCCCGCCTCTCGACACTCAATCAACTGATGTACTAGTTAAAAAGTTTATTTAACTGTCGTAGCTCCATCTAAAGCTATGCATAAGGTATGCCTCCATCACTCCATTTTTTTAAATAATTATTTTGTTCACCTCTCTGGAACTGAACTAATTGTTTCTAATGACTCCATGGTTGAGATTGAGTACCTGAACGTGCCCAGAGTTCATGTACCACCCATGCTTAATGCTATCCTTGTCTCTCCTGTCCATTCTTTCGAGAAGTCTTTGTGATTATCACGTCTCTCCTGGTTATTCTCTCTCCTGGTGACGTGAGACTTAACTACTTTAGTTTATAATTCCAGAATTATGTAACGTATGGTCCTGAACGACTGTCTCTGTTCAGACTCTCAAAGGCAGTTCTTATGATTGCGAACCTTGACTATGTAGCTGGAAATATTACTCTGATGGGGGGATTCTGATGACATGTTCCTTATAACGTCAACTATAATATTTTGTTGTCAGATTCCAGGAGGATTTTTCCCTCCCATTTGATATATTGTATTCAGCCTCATGCTTCCAACAACATTGCTTTGCACCTGCCTGAGTTAACCTCAAGTAACCACTTGTTAAATCAATCTTTCATTTTGTACAGGTCAACTTTTTTTCTGGCATTGTGGTAATCGAGTTTATGTGGCCCTTCATTTGTGCTTTTGAACTGTGCAACTATTTAAAAGCAAAACATCTAGGTGCACAAGAGTAAAAAATAGTTAAGAATTTAAATGTGAAAAAATCATATATAGTGGTCAGAGCACAGGAGGAACTCTTATATAGAGGTCAGAGCACAGGAGGAACTGGTATATAGAGGTCAGAGCACAGGAGGAACTAGTATATAGAGGTCAGAGCACAGGAGGAACTGGTATATAGAGGTCACAGCACAGGAGGAACTAGTATATAGAGGTCAGAGCACAGGAGGAACTAGTATATAGAGGTCAGAGCACAGGAGAACTGGTATATAGAGGTCAGAGCACAGGAGGAACTCTTATATAGAGGTCAGAGCACAGGAGGAACTGGTATATAGAGGTCAGAGCACAGAGGAACTGGTATATAGAGGTCAGAGCACAGGAGAACTGGTATATAGAGGTCAGAGCACAGGAGGAACTGGTATATAGAGGTCAGAGCACAGGAGGAACTCTTATATAGAGGTCAGAGCACAGGAGGAAACTCTTATATAGAGGTCAGAGCACAGGAGGAACTCTTATATAGAGGTCAGAGCACAGGAGGAACTAGTATATAGAGGTCAGAGCACAGGAGGAACTCTTATATAGAGGTCAGAGCACAGGAGGAACTCTTATATAGAGGTCAGAGCACAAGAGGAACTAGTATATAGAGGTCAGAGCACAGGAACTGGTATATAGAGGTCAGAGCACAGGAGAAACTCTTATATAGAGGTCAGAGCACAGGAGGAACTCTTATATAGAGGTCAGAGCACAGGAGGAACTGGTATATAGAGGTCAGAGCACAGGAGGAACTCTTATATAGAGGTCAGAGCACAGGAGGAACTCTTATATAGAGGTCAGAGCACAGGAGGAACTCTTATATAGAGGTCAGAGCACAGGAGGAACTCTTATATAGAGGTCAGAGCACAGGAGGAACTCTTATATAGAGGTCAGAGCACAGGAGGAACTCTTATATAGAGGTCACAGCACAGGAGGAACTCTTATATAGAGGTCAGAGCACAGGAGGAACTCTTATATAGAGGTCAGAGCACAGGAGGAACTCTTATATAGAGGTCACAGCACAGGAGGAACTCTTATATAGAGGTCAGAGCACAGGAGGAACTCTTATATAGAGGTCAGAGCACAGGAGGAACTCTTATATAGAGGTCAGAGCACAGGAGGAACTGGTATATAGAGGTCAGAGCACAGGAGGAACTCTTATATAGAGGTCAGAGCACAGGAGGAACTGGTATATAGAGTCAGAGCACAGGAGAAACTCTTATATAGAGGTCGGAGCACAGGAGGAACTGGTATATAGAGGTCAGAGCACAGGAGGAACTCTTATATAGAGGTCAGAGCACAGGAGGAACTGGTGTATAGAGTCAGAGCACAGGAGGAACTCTTATATAGAGGTCAGAGCACAGGAGGAACTGGTATATAGAGGTCAGAGCACAGGAGGAACTCTTATATAGAGGTCAGAGCACAGGAGGAACTCTTATATAGAGGTCACAGCACAGGAGGAACTGGTATATAGAGGTCAGAGCACAGGAGGAACTCTTATATAGAGGTCAGAGCACAGGAGGAACTCTTATATAGAGGTCAGAGCACAGGAGGAACTGGTATATAGAGGTCAGAGCACAGGAGGAACTGGTATATAGAGGTCAGAGCACAGGAGGAACTCTCATATAGAGGTCAGAGCACAGGAGGAACTGGTATATAGAGGTCAGAGCACAGGAGGAACTCTTATATAGAGGTCAGAGCACAGGAGGAACTCTTATATAGAGGTCAGAGCACAGGAGGAACTCTTATATAGAGGTCAGAGCACAGGAGAACTCTTATATAGAGGTCAGAGCACAGGAGGAACTGGTATATAGAGGTCAGAGCACAGGAGGAACTGGTATATAGAGGTCACAGCACAGGAGGAACTCTTATATAGAGGTCAGAGCACAGGAGGAACTCTTATATAGAGGTCACAGCACAGGAGGAACTCTTATATAGAGGTCAGAGCACAGGAGGAACTCTTATATAGAGGTCAGGCACAGGAGGAACTCTTATATAGAGGTCAGAGCACAGGAGGAACTGGTATATAGAGGTCAGAGCACAAGGAGAACTCTTATATAGAGGTCAGAGCACAGGAGGAACTGGTATGTAGAGGTCAGAGCACAGGAGAAACTCTTAATAGAGGTCGGAGCACAGGAGGAACTGGTATATAGAGGTCAGAGCACAGGAGGAACTCTTATATAGAGGTCAGAGCACAGGAGGAACTGGTGTATAGAGGTCAGAGCACAGGAGGAACTCTTATATAAGGGTCAGAGCACAGGAGGAACTGGTATATAGAGGTCAGAGCACAGGAGAACTCTTATAGGGTCAGAGCAGGAGGAAGTGCTCTTTATATAGAGTCCAGCACAGGAGGAACTGGTATATAGAGGTCAGCACAGGAGGAACTCTTATATGAGTTCAGAGCACAGGAGGAACTCGTATATAGAGGGTCACAGCACAGGAGGAAACGGTATATAGAGGTCAGAGCACAGGAGAACTGGTATATGAGGTCGAGCACAGGAGGAACTCTCATATAGAGTCGAGCGAAAAGAGGAACTGGTATATAGGTCAAGCACAGGAGGAACTCTTATATAGAGGTCAGAGCACAGGAGGAACTCTTATATAGAGGTCAGAGCACAGGAGGAACTCTTATATAGAGGTCAGAGCACAGGAGGAACTCTTATATAGGTCAGAGCACAGGAGGAACTCTTATATAGGGTCAGAGCACAGGAGGAACTCTTATATAGAGGTCAGAGCACAGGGAACTGGTATATAAGGTCAGAGCACAGGAGGAACTCTTATATAGAGGTCAGAGCACAGGAGGAACTGGTATATAGAGGTCAGAGCACAGGAGGAACTGGTATATAGAGGTCACAGCACAGGAGGAACTCTTATATAGAGGTCAGAGCACAGGAGGAACTCTTATATAGAGGTCAGAGCACAGGAGGAACTAGTATATAGAGGTCAGAGCACAGAGGAACTGGTATATAGAGGTCAGAGCACAGAGGAACTGGTATATAGAGGTCAGAGCACAGGAGGAACTCTTATATAGAGGTCAGAGCACAGGAGGAACTCTTATAGAGGTCAGAGCACAGGAGGAACTCTTATATAGAGTCAGAGCACAGGAGGAACTCTTAGTAGAGGGTCAGAGCACAGGAGGAACTGTATATAGAGGTCAGAGCACAGGAGGATCTCTTATATAGAGGTCAGAGCACAGGAGGACTCTTATATAGAGGTCAGAGCACAGGAGGAACTGGTATATAGAGGTCAGAGCACAGGAGAAACTCTTATATAGAGGTCAGAGCACAGGAGGAACTCTTATATAGAGGTCAGAGCACAGGAGGAACTGGTATATAGAGGTCAGAGCACAGGAGGAACTCTTATATAGAGGTCAGAGCACAGGAGGAACTCTTATATAGAGGTCAGAGCACAGGAGGAACTCTTATATAGAGGTCAGAGCACAGGAGGAACTCTTATATAGAGGTCAGAGCACAGGAGGAACTCTTATATAGAGGTCAGAGCACAGGAGGAACTCTTATATAGAGGTCAGAGCACAGGAGGAACTCTTATATAGAGGTCAGAGCACAGGAGGAACTCTTATATAGAGGTCAGAGCACAGGAGGAACTCTTATATAGAGGTCAGAGCACAGGAGAAACTCTTATATAGAGGTCAGAGCACAGGAGAAACTCTTATATAGAGGTCAGAGCACAGGAGGAACTCTTATATAGAGGTCAGAGCACAGGAGGAACTCTTATAGAGGTCAGAGCAGTGTAAGAGTTAAACATATGTTTTTTATGGTCTTGTCTATATATAATCCTGCGGAAGGTCCCTCAGAGCCTCGCCCTCGGGAAGGGAGGGAATTAATTATGTCGGCATCATGTACAAGTGGTGCTGGATCGGGGGTCTGCGGCTTGCATTATCTTTTATGTAAATGAATAGACGGAAACAGGCGAACATAGACAGAAACAGTGATATTGACAGAAACAGTGATATTGACAGAAACAGTGATATTGACAGAAACAGTGATATTGACAGAAACAGTGATATTGACAGAAACAGTGATATTGACAGAAATAGTGTGTGTGTGTGCACTCACCTATTTGTGCTTGCAGGATCGAATGCAAATTATGTTGCATGTGTGGCCTGAAAATGGTGATAGTATTAAAAGAATGATGTTGAAGAATGTGCTAATGTTGATAAACACTCGACTTGTAAGGGTGAAACGCATATTTAATACCGTGCTGAAACCATATCCACAAACTATCCAGTAAAACTTGCGTAATGACCAAATAGTTTAACAGGTTTCAATAATAAACTGGACGTGGGATATGGGTGAGTGGGATGGATTCACTCGGGATCCACCAAACTTAGAAGTAATATCAAATGAATCACGAGGGTGATTCCTGGTGCGCCAAGATTCACTAGAATCATTAACAGGAGGAACTAAAACTCTCCATTTATGCTAGAAGGGAAGGGAACTATCAGGAGAGAGCGCCAAGCCATTACGACTATATAGCACTGGGAAGGGGTCAGGATTAGGCACCATTTGGTCACCATTTGGTCCGGGAGTCATCTCCCGTCACGCAGGGTGCAGTTGCGCCTCCACAGATCTCAAGTATCATCTTTTGATACTGGTAATGGCTCAAAATAACCCCACTTACGGGCTATTCATGCCCGTGCCACCTCTTGGGTGGCTTAATCTTCATCAATCAATCAATCAATCAGGATTAGGATTTGGGATGGGCCGGGGGAAAGGAATGGTGCCTGACCACTTGGACGGTCGGGGATTGAACGCCATCATCTGACATCACCAGCTTTACTCTGAGACATATTATTTCCTGAGAAAATCCACTGGGGGCTGTGAGACGATTTTCTTATTTATGTATATCACGTTAGTATGATTTTCTGTGTGTAAATTATTTCCTGATTGGTGCTAACACACACCGGCTCTCTCTTTGTATGGTGAGGTATAAATGTATTCAGCTTGATCAACTTGAATATACCTTTTAAAAGCAACTTAACTGCCACTGACATCCCAGCTTAACTACAGCCAATGATGTATGAGGGTTATCTTTAGGTTATCTTGAGTTGATTTCGGGGGTTAGCTTCCCCGCGGCCCGGTCCTCGACCAGGCCTCCTTTTTGTTACACACCTCCAGGAAGCAGCCCGTAGCAGCTGTCTAACTCCCAGACATCTATTTACTGCTAGGTGAACAGTAAATCAGGGTGAAAGAAACTCTGCCCATTTGTTTCTGCCATCACCAGAGATCGAACCAGAAACCTATGATAACGAGTCCAGAGCGCTGTCCACTCAGCCGTCAGGCCCCCTTATGATACACTAGTATCATACACATCCATCACTAAGAACGGTAATGGAACTCTTGCTCTTGTAAAAGCAGTTACATTTGAAACATCTGTTTCCTCTATCAATAACCGAAGAACTCACGGCATTGTGTCAACACTGATGGTTCTTTTTACGGGCTCACCATAGCCCGTGCTACTTGGAACTTCTTGTTCCAGGTAGCGAATCTTTAACAACAACAACAAACTGATGGTTCACTCCAATTGTCACTAGGACCCACCTAACAGCGTCTTATTAAATAACTATCTGTACCTACAAAAACAAAACATAACTACACTACAAGTGGCTACTGATACATTGAAGACCTCCTACAAGGTGGTCAACAAGGGGCCCCATAATAGCAATCATACTTGCTGCACATTATAAGGATTCAGAATCTCTTTTTTATATCGATACCATTTCACACAAATGTAAACTCATCATACTGTCAGACACGACAACATGCAACAAAGGTGACGGTGAGCAAGACCCAGGTACCCCCCATCTCAGTGATTACAACTGTATTGCTCCAAATTTGAATTTGAATTTGAATTTGAAATATTCAGATCTAGCGGGTGTCGAGAAGAACTATATAAATAATATGTGATCTGTTTAGATCCAACGCATATATATATGGACAACAGAGTCTCTTGTTTCTATCATAAGCTCTTTCTCCGTTCTCTTCCCTTCACCTACTGTTGAACTACAGCCTAGAGAGCCAAATCTTCCGGGTAACGGCTTCCCGCGTGATTGTCATTGTTCGCTTGGAACTAATAACCACCATATGGCACCCTGGGAGAGTGCCTCACTCTCTAGCAGTGGTTAAGAGAAAGGAAAATCGGTTCAGTCGGCCCATCTGGTATATCGATGCCACAGTTAGTAGTGAATATTGACTTTATGTTTAAACTCGCCTGACTGTCATCCTTACTGTTTCCCCTCGTGTTAGTTGGATTTTCCTTCGCTGCCCGCTGCCTTCTTTACACTGCAAATTGCCCTCCCAACACTGACAGCTGCTTTAATAAAGCTACCACCTGCCCTCCAAACACTGTACACTGCCAGCTGCCCCTTGCAACACTGTACACTGCCCTGTTGCAACACTGCCATCTGCCCTTGCAACACTGCCAGCTGCCCTTGCAACACTGCCAGCTGCCCTTGCAACACTGCCAGCTGCCCTTGAAACACTGCCAGCTGCCCTTGCAACACTGCCAGCTGCCCCTTGCAACACTGTACACTGCCCTGTTGCAAACACTGCCATCTGCCCTTGCAACACTGCCAGCTGCCTTGCAACACTGCCAGCTGCCCTTGCAACACTGCCAGCTGCCCTTGCAACACTGCCAGCTGCCCCTGCAACACTGTACACTGCCCTGTTGCAACACTGCCAGCTGCCCTTGCAACACTGCCAGCTGCCCTTGCAACACTGCCAGCTGCCCCTTGCAACACTGTACACTGCCCTGTTGCAACACTGCCAGCTGCCCTTGCAACACTACCAGCTGCCCTTGCAACACTGCCAGCTGCTCCTATCGGTGAAGAGTGTATTAGAGTTGGAGGCATGACACGGTTGAGACCTATCTACCTCCACTCCGTCAGTGGTAACGTTCATGGAACAATTCAACAAGGTTCTGGTGTTGGAACTTCAAATAAAAGTAACTATAAAGGTTAAAATAAAAAGAAAATAAAGCAAAATATTGCTTCTATGTGCTTGTAGAGATTAAGGATTGTAAATGTTCATCTAATTGCTCTTGTGTTTTTCATATTCCCAGGGTTGTGTGGTGTTGCTGGTGGTGTTGGCGGTGTGTGAGGGTGTTCACCATCGCTGCCCACACCATCATGACCGCGTCAGACGGTCCGCCAAAGATCGCCTGGATGTTGCATCAAGGCAACCAGAAACTAAAGATGAAGTCGTTGCAGCTTCCAGTGCCCAGGAATCTGTGCCGAACGCTACTACGTCAGCCGCATCTCCATTGATGCTCCCCAGAGAAAAGAGAGAGTTTCATTGGAGATCTGCCGGCATCTGATAGCGGGCACGAATTTGACACCGACCGGAAAGGGCTTTTCTTCAACTTTCATCCACCAGTACCACGTCGACCCCGGCCGCCGCCCCACCGACCTCCAAAACGCCCACACACCTTCCACCCACCTGTGCCACGCCCACACCCATCTGGGGAACATCCCCCACTCCCTAATCACGACCCTCCACACAAACCTGACTTTCCAGATTTCGACTTTGATTTTGACCCACCGAATTTCTTCGATTCAGTAGGCCTTCCGTATCACGAAGGAGACTCGTTTGATTTGGTCCTGTATATGAAGATGTAGATTTCTTTGACGGCCCACACTCACACGAAGAGAACGTTCCTCCTTTTCCAACACACCCAGAGCAATCCCCACTCCCTCCCTCAAACTTTTTTCCAGACTTTGATAAGTTTCCAACACCCGAAGGACCTCTCCACTCCGATAAACCCTTGTCGTTCCACTCTGCCTCCTTTCCCGGCAACCTTCTCTTCATCACACAGGCCTCCATCTACAGGGACGACGTGCCCGTCAAGGAAGTTCACAATGAGAGGGACAAAATTCACCCAGGCTTGGATCCTGGGGGAGTCAAGGGACTCAACCAGATTTTCTCTTCTTTCTAGAGGAACAGACCAAGGCGTACGTCAATACAGAGCCTTCTGTGGATTTTGACTGATGCTCTTGTGTTGAATCACCTTATTATTCAATTGCAATTCTGCTTTTGTCGTGCTGCAATTCCAGATCGCCATATTAGAAATGTAAGGATTGAGTTGTAACTGTATAATGTTCACAGAAAATTAATCAGCAAAGAAAGTGCAGTTGAATAGTTGATAACCTAAATAGCTTAGGTACTGGTGAAAGCTAGGCTGTGTTTCCTGACATATCGTAGAGCAACCTGAGGACCACTGTCATTTGGTAACAGAAAGTAACATTGTCTGTAACATTCAACAGTGTTCCAGCTTACAGATATTCATGGGATTGGGGCAAGGCAGGTTCAACCTGACCAAGCCTAATCTACGCGGATTAAACCAAATTTAACGTTCGCTGAGCAAGATTTGACAACTCATTTGCAAATATAAACTGAAACTTAAATCATTTAAATATATCAAAGCAAACGGTGTTTCAGTGAAGCTGAACCAATCCTAACCTAAGAAAATTTGCTACTAAACTATAACTGATCTATTCTATATAAAGTGTTGATTGACATTGTGACCACTTCTCCCTCTGGAGGTGAACCTCGGCTTTACATCGAAATACACGTGAATATTTCCATAGGGAAAAATTCAACCCGTCCTTACACTAGGCTTGTTAAAGTAGCGGCCGTCCTCCCCAGACGCATTCATCAATTTTAACATAGTTTATTAAAAATTGGTCTGTTATCATATATAAATTAATATTATTATACATAAAAATTCCATGTATGGTTAGGCGTAGGTTAGGTTAGGTGTTTAGGTTCTGTTGCCGATTATTCATATTTGAAGTAAGTGGAATGGCTGGGCACCGATTCTCAAACGTTCGTCACTGTTCATCAGCCAGGTTATTGTTGTTGTTAAAGATTTCCTACCTGAAACAAAAAGTTCCAGGTAACACGGGCTATGGTGGGCCCGTGGTGCCTTGAGATCAGCCACGTGTTACCAGGAGCAGATGTACAGAGGTGTCACCACGAGGAGCAGGTGTATACAGGTGGTATCAGGAGCAGGTGTATACAGGTGGTATCAGGAGCAGGTGTATACAGGTGGTATCAGGAGCAGGTGTATACAGGTGGTATCAGAAGCAGGTGTATACAGGTGGTATCAGGAGCAGGTGTATACAAGTGGTATCAGGAGCAGGTGTATACAGGTGGTATCAGGAGCAGGTGTACACAGGTGGCGCCAGACTTTCCTAATTTAATACAGCCTGGTGACTCTGGTCCCAGTCTTTCCGGTTTAAAAAAAAACATATCGATTGTAGCTTGTCAACATTGGGAAGATTCCCAGGCTCAGTGTGTGATTAACTGTCATTAATGATAGCCCTCTTAAACTCAACTAACACGAACTAATCAATCTTTTTGTGTGTTCAAACCCCCCTAGAACGTTGACTGTTTTGGCAGACTTCCGGTTCGACGCCTATTCGATTCAACCGCTCAAGCATTTGTTTCCGGAAAGAGCCGTCACTTATGATTGAGCAAACGACGTACAGATTATTATCTCTTTATGTAATTATTGACACGTTAGATACCCTTAACCGAAGTGGGTGACACAAAGAACAGTCGTAGAAAAAAAATATCGTCCACATATGACAGTACATATACCAACTGTTGGTCAGACGTACAAAATTGGACTGTTTTGCCCCCAAAAAAACTCAGTTTTGTATTGTTAATCGTACATTTATATAATAAACTTCGTATACACCAAATTTCAGTACATTAGTTACATAGAGAAAGTCATACCACTAACATAAGAGGTTGTCATTACAATTATATACAGGTTGAATCCCAATAGGCTTTGTTGGGTCTTCATTATTAATATTATCTACATTAAATCGCATGTATTGAACTACTGTGATAAACAAAAGATTACCAATAACTACTAATAACATCTAGCAGCAGTAATAAAGTTAGTATCGCTGCCACAGTTCACACAGACACCATCCAAGGTTTCCAAATATTATGGAATGAATTTGCTTCCCCCCCCCCCATGAAAATAAATCTCCTTGATTTTTTTTGGGGGGAGGGGGGCATCCTTCTAATATAGCAAAAATAATGTGACTATTTGAACTCGTTGATGTATTTGTACACTTGAAAAGTGTTCTTGTTTGTTAGGTGTTTGTAACCCACTTTGCGTTCTCGGGTGGTCAAGTCCCAAGGCATATATAACTCCCCTAACATGTTTTGTTCATGTATAATACACCAAACAGGAGTTAAACGGGGTTTGTTCATGTGTAACACACCAAGCAGGTATTGAACATATTTTGTTCGTGTGCAGTGCTTCAAGCAGGTGTTGCACAATTTTTTGTTTGTCATCTGTTTCTCTTTAAGCATTTGTTATACACATATGTTCGTCGTTTGTTTTTCTGAGTTTCTTGTTGCCTATTGAATTTGTTGTTAATAAATGTGTTCAAATTCTTACTTTGATTTTATCAAGATTCCTGTTAATGCAAAACTTATGAGATTATTTAGATCAAGGATATATCTGGTTAAGATGATATCCGGCACCTCCAAAGAAGACATCCAGGACATAAAGGGAGGACATTCAATACATGAAGCAGATAATTCAAGACAGAGTAGGACCTTTAAGACATGGAGGAGGACATTCAAAAACACATAACAACAATATAAGGTGATGTGTGTCTATGTATGTATTAACACGATGTACTGAACGGGGTGAGAATAGCTTGAGCTACCTCATCCCTTTGTGTGTATTTTACCTCAATAAACTTATTTCAATTTCAATTTCATATAAGGTATCGGGAGGGGAATCAGAGGGTTCACGAATGATATGAGAGATATTGGAAACACGAAAATTATCAAAGAATTCAACTTGGAATCCTGAATGAGGTAAGGAGATAACCAGCACCACCTCAACCACAACTACCCCCACCTTCACCACTCCCCCACCACTATTAACACTGACAACACACTCACCACTACCAATCACACAACCTCAACCAACAGCCACAACCACTACTACCACCTCCTCACCCATCAAAACATCTACCACAATCAAACCCCGCCACTAACACCTACCCTCCAACAACAACATAGGAGAGGGGAAGCTGTAAACACTAATAAACATACAGGAAGACTAACAGAAGAAGAAGAAGAAGAAGACTAACATGAGAACGGGAAGACCAACAGAATAACAGGAAGACTAAAAGAAGATCAGGAAGACTAAGAGAAGATCAGGAAGACTAGTAGAACACTAACAAAGCTCACTACCGGAATAAGCAAAAAGGTAATATTGTTATCAGCAGTAGTGGCAGTGAGTACCAGCAATATTATTAGTGAAGATAGTAGTAACTATAGTGGTCAGGAGAGGCAGTACTGTACTGCCTCTCTGATGTACTACTGCAAATCTCTGAAGTATGTTCCTTTAATATTGACCCATGATAAGCAGTCTTATGGATGGAACCTATTCATTAAATTATATTTTCTATTTTTAGGAATATAGAAAAAGAAACATTTTGCATTAAATTCTAGCAAAAAAGACACAGTAAATAATATTTTGTTGTGTTTGTTCAAGTTTTCATTTAATGAGAATGATGTGCTGTTTGTTGGTAAATAATTGAGTTAATGTGGGAAATCCTAGTTCACACAACTAAGTACTAGTTATGAGACACTAGCATCAAGACAGCCTTTTTACTTAAAAGTGGAAATTCTCCTGTAACCTTAATCGAAAATGATGACAAATTTAATTGCTCAAAATCATTCTTCAATCAATGGTATTACCTATAAATATCTCCGTTTTTTTATTAACAACATATGTATAATGCATTCACAATACCTACTAACAGAATGTTATTGTTAAAGCCGACAATGAGCCACAATAACGTGGCTGAAGATGACCAAACCACACATCAGAAAATGGAGAAACGACAGATGTTTCGGTCCATCCTGGATCATTATCAAGTCGTATAATCACACGAACTGATCGGTCCAAGGACGGACCGAAACGTCGCTGTTTCTCCACTTTCTGATGTGTGATTTGGTGATCAGTTAATTGCTAAAAACCTACCTAGTTATGGGGAAAAATCGATGAAAAACGAGCAAAGCAACTGGGGAACACACACACACTTGTTGACGGGCTGTAGTTCCCGCTGTGGTCGCCAGGTCGCCTCAATCACCTGCAGCGTACCATCTTTTGTAAATTGCAATGATAAATAATGCGTGCGACTGAGATAGTTACTCTTGCTGGCTTATTTTTTTGTGGATTTTTTGTTTGTCGCGACCCATTTATTTATTCTGCGACGCACTAATGGGTCGGAACCCGCAATTTCAAAAATACAGTTGTAAAAAAGATTGGCCAGATCTGTGGCAGAGGAAAAAACACGCTAGTGGGGTCTTGTGCTACATTCACTTATAACTGCAGGAAATAGCCATTTATATTGTCATGTTAAATGTATTTGTGCTTGTAACTGAATAAGTGAAAGGAATATTATTACATAAAGTTTGTAGATTGTAAAGCTTGGACCCATATATATATATATATANCAGTGTAGCGTAACCACACACACTCAACACTAAGAAACACGATTCGCAACCAGCGGAACACTTGTACGAGTCTACAAAAGTCCTATTACGTGTGTTGGTGTGTGTGACGTCACCGTAATGGGTGAACAAAACCAGGGAGGCCTCCTCAGCGAGGCGTCAAACAGTCGCTGACCGCCGAGGTGAACACACCCTTCCTCACACGGGGTCTGTGTATGTGAGTGTGAGTGTGTGGACGCGCTCAAGCACGTTCCGTGAAGGATATTATTATTAACACATCGAGAAAGAGAATATGAAGTTAAGCGCTGTGCAGGTAAGCCGTGTGAGGTAACTTGTGCTAAGTGATTAGATCCACCTGGCGGGTACCTTCGGGGAGGCGAGTGTGCGCTGAGAAAGGGCTGTGTGAATTGGTAAAAGCTTTGGCTCCTTGTGTCAATGTTTGCGTACGCACTTACTTTCCCACTCAGAAGCGTGTCGGATTGATGCAAGGGGAAGGGATGGGAGGGGGGTTTCAAGGGGCGCCAGGGAGCGCCCAATAACTAATGTATAAATAGATAAATCTGTTGAACGCCTATTGGACTACATGAAAGCAGCTCCTATTGGCCCATGCGAGGTAGCTGCTGTTGAGACAATCTTGGAACAGGACAACGGGATCGAACCACCATACTGGGTAACCCCCAGACGCACGCCTTCACCCATGGACCACGACATGCTGAAGCTCTCTTGTTTAGTCTGGGGTACGCCCAATCTACTGGGCGTCTGGAGACATACTCTGGTGTAACCGCTCTAACAGTTTCTCACACATATATATATATATATATATATATATATATATATATATATATATATATATATATATATATATATCATGTTATATCTTGTGTGTGGTTGAGGGGGAGCGTGTACGGGTTATTTGTAAACTTGGGTTGGCTAACCACTTGGAATAAGAACGGTAGAGCGAAGGTCTCGCTTGTAGCAGGTCGGCGTTCAATCCCCGATCGTCCAAGTGGTTGGGTACCATTCCTTCCCTCCGTCCTTGTCATTCTACTCACATTCCTTCCAAGCACAGAACAGTTACAGCCCCGCTCCTCTACCAGGTAAGTCCACTATGGGCTCACCATAGCCCGTGCTACTTGGAAATTTGTTCCCAGTAGCTGAATCTTAAACAACAACCAACATCCTTCTAAGTGCTATATAGTCGTAATGACTTAGCGCTCTCTCCTTACCTTACTATGAATCGGATTCGATAAGTTTGGTGGGTTGCTTGGGTTTGTACGTTTCTGGCTAGGACAAGAGGTTTTCTTTTTTTAAGGAGTGACAAATCAAGAGAATGGGCTGAACAATGAATACCTACTGCAGAAAAGGGAAGTTGGCTAAAGGGCACATCCACTGCGGCCAGATCTACCCCTAAATGTTTATTGATTAATTGTTTAAAATGTCGAGATGTACTTCTCACGTAGGGAACATCACACTTCGAACATCTGAACAAATGCTCAACACGAGACCCAAGTTCATAAGGCGAGGAACCCCCCGCACAGGCCGGTGTTCGAGTGAACCAGAGCATTGCAGATGTTTATGAACGTTCTCACTCAAGCTTGAGTTTGTACCTGTAATGTGTGCTTTCCATTACGTGATTCTCCTTCGCCACTGTTAGACACACGTAGATCACAGTAGCTGGCCACTGTTAGACACGTAGATCATAGTAGCTGGCCACTGTTAGACACACGTAGATCACAGTAGCTCGCCACTGTTAGACACACGTAGATCATAGTAGCTGGCCACTGTTAGACACACGTAGATCACAGTAGCTCGCCACTGTTAGACACATGTAGATCACAGTAGCTGGCCACTGTTAGACACATGTAGATCACAGTAGCTGGCCACTGTTAGACACGTAGATCACAGTAGCTGGCCACTGTTAGGCACATGTAGATCACAGTAGCTGGCCACTGTTAGACACACGTAGATCACAGTAGCTGGCCACTGTTAGACACGTAGATCACAGTAGCTGGCCACTGTTAGACACACGTAGATCACAGTAGCTGACCACTGTTAGACACACGTAGATCACAGTAGCTCGCCACTGTTAGACACGTAGATCACAGTAGCTGACCACTGTTAGACACACGTAGATCACAGTAGCTCGCCACTGTTAGACACATGTAGATCACAGTAGCTGGCCACTGTTAGACACGTAGATCACAGTAGCTGGCCACTGTTAGACACACGTAGATCACAGTAGCTGGCCACTGTTAGACACACGTAGATCACAGTAGCTGGCCACTGTTAGACACGTAGATCACAGTAGCTGGCCACTGTTAGACACGTAAATCACAGTAGCTGGCCACTGTTAGACACGTAGATCACAGTAGCTGGCCACTGTTAGACACACGTAGATCACAGTAGCTGGCCACTGTTAGACACACGTAGATCACAGTAGCTGGCCACTGTTAGACACACGTAGATCACAGTAGCTGGCCACTGTTAGACACGTAGATCACAGTAGCTAGCCACTGTTAGACACACGTAGATCACAGTAGCTGGCTACTGTTAGACACGTAGATCACAGTAGCTGGCCACTGTTAGACACACGTAGATCACAGTAGCTGGCCACTGTTAGACACACGTAGATCACAGTAGCTGGCCACTGTTAGACACACGTAGATCACAGTAGCTGGCCACTGTTAGACACACGTAGATCACAGTAGCTGGCCACTGTTAGACACACGTAGATCACAGTAGCTGGCCACTGTTAGACACACGTAGATCACAGTACCTGCTCCCTTCAAGAGCTCCACCTTCACTTAGGAGTTACTTAGGTAACTGTGTTTTTAACATGAAAATCTGCTTATATACTTATCCTTTGAATATTTGATAAATATTCAACAGGAATATTGTGTATATATTTGAATATTTGTTGTTTCTTCTCTATATGTCTGATGACCTACCTTGCTGTGGTTCCGGGGGTCAATGTCCCTGCGGCCCGGTCTCTGACCAGGACCAGGTACAAAGTTCATTGATGGTGTTTATAATATAATATAAATTCAAAATATATCCTTTGGTGTGATCGGGGATGAAGGCGTTGGACATAGTATGTTTTATTATTCTATTTAATGTTCTTGTTGATTCTGTCGCGTGAATTTGCTCGTAAGGTTGGAATTTGCTACAACCGGGAAATCTGTTTTTCTGGGAGCCGGTCGGCCGAGCGGACAGCACGCTGGACTTGTGATCCTGTGGTCCCGGGTTCGATCCCGGGCGCCGGTGAGAAACAATGGGCTGAGTTTTTTTCACCCTATGCCCCTGTTACCTAGCAGTAAAATAGGTACCTACCTATTTTATTTTTTATCATTTTTATTAATATTAGCCGCTCGGCCGACCGGCTCCCCGGTTCCAATCTGAGTATCCGGATTCACGAAGCAGTTACGTAAGTACTTACGAACGTGTACATGTTTCCTCAATATTTGATGGTTTTGGTTACATTAAACAGTTTACAAGCATGTAAACTTCCCATCAACTGTTGTTATTGTTATAAACAACCTCCTGGTGCTTCGGAGCTCATAAACTGTTTAATAATTGTAAACAAAGCCGCCAAAGATTGAGAAAAGATGTACAGGTTCGTAAGTGCTTGCGTAACTGCTTCGTGAATCTGGGTCCAGCAGTACCCATTCACTGCTGGGTGAACAGATGTGTACAGTTAAAGATTGGCGCCTAGTCAGTCCTTCCCGGCCAGGATACGAACCCAGGCCAAATCGCTCGCGAAGCGCGGGGCGAGTGTCTTACCACTGTGCCACCAAGCAACTCGTCCTCGCAAATTCGTATAGTCAATATTGACTTATTAGTTACGTGCATAGGTGACATACTAAACATAATAGTTTCCCTTGAAAAGCTTCATAGAAAACACCGACCTTACCTAACCTACTTAGTATGTTAAGATAAACATCTTATTGCTTCGTAATTACAATTATTACCTAACCTATACCTATAATAGGTTAAGTAACAATTGTAATTACCAAGCTATAAGATGCTTATTTTAACATACTAAGTAGGTTAGGTAAGGTCGGTGTTTTCTATGAAGCTTTTCAAGGGAAACTATTATGTTTAGTATGTCACCTATGCACGTAACTAATAAGTCAATATTGACTATACGAATTTGCGAGGACGGGTTGCACCAGGAGTAATGCCTGCCTCACAAAAGGTTATCACATGGACTTAAATAACCCTTAAAAATCGTCGGTCACTGCAGATCCCGACCGGTTACTGCAGCCCCCGGAGTGTAATTTTCCTAAGTGTAATTACCTAAGTGTAGTTACAGAATGAGAGCTACGCTCGTGGTGTCCCGTCTTCACAGTACTCTTGGTCGTATAACGCCTTGAAACTACTGACGGTTTTGGCCTCCACCACCTTCTCACTTGTTCCAACCGTCTACCACTCTGTGAAACACAACTTTCTAATATTTTTTCGGCACCTTTGTTTCCTTAGCTTGAATCTGTGGCCTCTTGTTCGTGAAGTTGTTGGTTTCAGGAATTTCTCGTTGTCAGTTTGGTCGATTCTTGTTAGTATTTTGTAAGTGGTGATAACTTACGTATGGAAAAATAAGTGGTGTGTGTGTGTGCTCACGATGTTGTACTCACGAGGGATAAGCTTTAGCTGTTTGGTCCTGCCTCTCGACACTCAGTCAACTGATGTACTAGTTAGTTAGTTAGTTTAGTTCATTTATTATGCACCCCATACCCATCCCGTGGGCGGTAGTGGAAAGGGTTACAGAGGCACATAATGGGCTCAGGGACTGAGCCCCACAATTCATTTAGCTAAGCAAGTTACAATCTTGATGAGCTAGTTACAAAATTCAATATAAGTCGTCACATCAACTTATATTGAATTTTGTAACTAGCTCATCAAGATTGTAACTAGTTAAAAAGTTTATTTAACTGTCGTATCTCCATCTAAAGCTATGCATAAGGTATGCCTCCATCACTCCATTGTTTAAATAATTATTTTGTTCACCTCTCTGGAACTGAACTAATTGTTTCTAATGACTCCATGGTTGAGATTGAGTACCTAAACGTGCCCAGAGTTCATGTACCACCCATGCTTAATGCTATCCTTGTCTCTCCTGTCCATTCTTTCGAGAAGTCTTTGTGATTATCACGTCTCTCCTGGTTATTCTCTCTCCTGGTGACGTGAGACTTAACTACTTTAGTTTATAATTCCAGAATTATGTAACGTATGGTCCTGAACGACTGTCTCTGTTCAGACTCTCAAAGGCAGTTCTTATGATTGCGAACCTTGACTATGTAGCTGGAAATATTACTCTGATGGGGGGGATTCTGATGACATGTTCCTTACAACGTCAACTTATAATATTTTGTTGTCAGATTCCAGGAGGATTTTTCCCTCCCATTTGATATATTGTATTCAGCCTCATGCTTCCAACAACATTGCTTTGCACCTGCCTGAGTTAACCTCAAGTAACCACTTGTTAAATCAATCTTTCATTTTGTACAGGTCAACTTTTTTTCTGGCATTGTGGTAATCGAGTTTATGTGGCCCTTCATTTGTGCTTTTGAACTGTGCAACTATTTAAAAGCAAAACATCTAGGTGCACAAGAGTAAAAAATAGTTAAGAATTTAAATGTGAAAAAATCATATATAGTGGTCAGAGCACAGGAGGAACTCTTATATAGAGGTCAGAGCACAGGAGGAACTGGTATACAGAGGTCAGAGCACAGGAGGAACTCTTATATAGAGGTCAGAGCACAGGAGGAACTCTTATATAGAGGTCACAGCACAGGAGGAACTCTTATATAGAGGTCAGAGCACAGGAGGAACTGGTATATAGAGGTCAGAGCACAGGAGAAACTCTTATATAGAGGTCAGACCACAGGAGGAACTCTTATATAGAGGTCAGAGCACAGGAGGAACTCTTATATAGAGGTCAGAGCACAGGAGAAACTGGTATATAGAGGTCAGAGCACAGGAGAAACTCTTATATAGAGGTCAGAGCACAGGAGGAACTCTTATATAGAGGTCAGAGCACAAGAGGAACTGGTATATAGAGGTCAGAGCACAGGAGAAACTCTTATATAGAGGTCAGAGCACAGGAGGAACTCTTATATAGAGGTCAGAGCACAGGAGAAACTCTTATATAGAGGTCAGAGCACAGGAGGAACTCTTATATAGAGGTCAGAGCACAGGAGAAACTCTTATATAGAGGTCAGAGCACAGGAGGAACTCTTATATAGAGGTCAGAGCACAAGAGGAACTGGTATATAGAGGTCAGAGCACAGGAGAAACTCTTATATATAGGTCAGAGCACAGGAGGAACTCTTATATAGAGGTCAGAGCACAGGAGGAACTGGTATATAGAGGTCAGAGCAGAGAAGGAACTCTTATATAGAGGTCGGAGCACAGGAGGAACTGGTATAT
>WNGS01163947.1:18433002-18450948 GCA_020271785.1 Procambarus virginalis | reverse complement strand
GGAAGCCTTGAGCAATATATAAACTGAGGACGGGAGTCGAGGGAGAAAGGCACCAAAGCTGATTCGCAACCCAGGATGGTGCAAAACATCAAGACACGAAGAGTAGAAGGAGAAGACAGACGAGTGAAAGCAGAAGCAACCATAATCTAGCTTAGACAGGGCTAGAGAGGAATGTAAAGCAGGGAGTGTGCGCCTATCCGCTCCTCAAAGAAGTATGGACAAAACCTTAAGGCGGGTAAGGGCCTTAGAGCATTCAACTCGTAGGTAAGAGATATGGCCGACTATAGCAAACGAGTGTCAAAGATGTAACCCCTAAAGCTTCGTGGAATCTTTGTGCTCAAGGGGATGATCATAAAGTTACAAAGAGGGGACAAAGGAACCGGACACGCTTCCAAGTAAATGTCATAGCACAAGTCTTAGACGTAGAGAACCATAAGCCATGATTGTTGGCCCTAGACGACACGGCATCAATTGCAAGTTGAAGTTGCCGTTGAAGGAGAGGCGAATCATCACCCTGACAGCAAAGGGTAAGATCTTCGACATAGAGAGTGGAGAAGACGCTAGAAGGAAGAGAGGGGGAAAGACCATTGAGGGCAACCAGAAAAAGAGTAGTGCTCAGAACACTACCTTGGGGCACACCCTCGTATTGCTGAAGAGGCAGATAGAGTGGTACCAAGCCTCACTCAAAGGGAATGACAAGAGAGGAAGCTGACCACGAAGGCCAAAAGAATGAAGTTGGGACAGAATATGATATCGCCAAGTGGTGTCATAAGCCTTTTCCAGGTCAAAAAGGGCGGCAACAACAGAGGTCTTCGCAGCAAAAGCAGTGCGAATATAGACCTCCAAGTTCACCAGGACATCTGTTGTGCTGTGGCACTTGCAAAAACCAAGAAGGGGAGAGGTGGTGATAGTGTTCTAAGAACCACATCAGACGAATGTTAACCATATGTTCAAAGAGTTTGCAGACACAACTTGTGAGGGCAATAGGGCGGAAGTCCTTAGGGGATGTCCTAAGAGACCCTGGTTTCCGAACAGAGAGGACAAAGGCATCAAGCCAGTTCTCAGAAACTGACGACGACTCCCAGACCCCGATTATACAGTACATACAGTACTCAGACGTGCATGGAGGGAGATAGAGAAGCATCTCATAATGAATGCCATCGGAGCCCGCCACCGTAGAACCGCAGAGGGCCAGGGCAGACTGAAGTTCAGAGAGAGAGAGGGATCGTTATAGGGAAGTCTGAGATGAGTGCAGAAATCTAAAGGACGAGATTCAAGGACAGGTTTATGAAGAAGGAAAAATTGAGGAAGATGAGAACCAGAGTTAACAGAAGAAAAGTGGGAACCCAGTTCGGTTGCGACCTGCAATGAGTCCACCACAAGAGTACCACAGAGGTGAAGGACCGGCGAGACATCAGCAACGAACTTACACACTATCTTGCGGACACGCTTCCAGATCTGCGGCAGAGGAGTTTCGGACATAATGGTGGAAACAAGACTTCCAACATTCACGCTTAGCTGTACGGATGGCCCTATGGGCCACCGCACTCGCCTTCCGAAACAAAGGAAAAGAATCAGCCATCTGCCGGCGGCAGTGTCTCTTCCAGGCTGCACGCTTACAGTGGACAGCCCGAGCACAGTCCGCATTCCAGCAGGGAACGCACTTCCGTAGTCCCCGAGAGGAAGAGCGAGGAATACAGCGGAGGGCAGCATCGAAAATGGTGTCATGAAAAAGGAGGAGGGCGCGAGGGAGAGGTCAGAGAACAGCATAGAAGGTTAATAGGTTCCAGTCTGCCTTAGCAAACTGCCACCTAGGGAAGGAGAGGGGAGGGTGAAAAGAGAAAAAGGTAACAAGGATGGGGAAATGATCACTGCCATGGAGGTCATCAAGAACCCGCCACGTGAAATCCAAGTAAAGAGACGATGAGCAGAGAGAAAGAGCAAGACAGGAAAGGGTGCGAGTCCGAGAGTCCAAATGAGTGGACTCGCCAGAATTCAGAAGAGACAGGGAAGAGAGGATGAACAGTTCGAGATGGCGACCCGGGTGTTTGTCAAAACATCACCCCAGAGGATATGTCGACAACTGAAATCACCCAGCAGAAGCACAGGTTCCGGCAAGGAGTCCAGTAGGTGTTTAAGATCGGGAAAAGAAAGCGGTCCATTTGGGGGGAGGTAAATGGAACAAACTGTGTACCATTTATGCACAAAGACGTGTGCAGCAGAACATTGGAGAGGCAACGGAAAGAATAGGGGGACGAAGGGAACATCAGAATGAATGAAGAGAGCAGAAGAGGAACAGGGCCCAGCAAAAGCCGGGGTTGAGAGAAAGGAATAGCCATGGAAGCGACCAGGACGTGCACCAAGCATTGGCTCCTGGAGACAGACACAAAGGGGCGAAAACTGTGAAATCAGAAGTGGAGTTCATGGAAATTGGCGTAATAACCGTAAATATTCCACTGAAGAATTGACATCGACAAGATGAGAAAGGACAGCAACAGAGGACAATGAAGAAACAAAGGTGAAGAAGGAACACAGCACGTTAAAGAAGCGCAGGATCAGGGTCAGCGAAGTCAGGGTTAGGGGGCATGGGGAAACTGAGTAAGGATGGAGGGAAGGGAGCTGGAGGACCGACCAGAGGCAGACGAACAGGGTCCGGAGGAGGAGGAGGAGGAGGGGGGGGGGGGTGGCAACCGAGGGTCAAGGACTGCAGCAGGAGGGGCAGAAACCAGGGAGTGCACCTTAGCAAGGGCAGCAACCGAGACGGAGGCAGGGGGTCAAAGAAACCACCATTGCAGGAACAGGGGGGCGCAGCCACCAAAACGGGAGGGGATGGAGCGAGAGAGTCAGAGGTAGAGGGCAAGGAAGAAAGAGAGTGAAGCCTTCTTACCTGCCGGGAAGGAGGAAGGAGATGAGCCAGGCTTTTGCTTCTGACTCAAAGAGACAACAAGCATCCCAGCAACAACATACTGGGCAACTGATTCAAGCGTCTCAACAGGAGGAGGAGAGCAGCAAACAACACAATGGCTGCTGGGAGTGTGATGGACATCAGCCCGCACAGACAGGCGGCGTAGAGAGCCAAGAGACAGAGGAGAAGGATGGAAAGGAGGATCGGAAGGAGACGAGGAAGAAGACACAGGAGACAAGACTGACTGGGTAGAAAGAAGGGGAACTCCAGACATAGAACCATGAGGGGGGACCCCTCGGGAAAGAACTTAAAGGAACAGAGGAGGTGGTGGTGGGCGCATCTGCGTCTAAGACCTGGAAACAGTTGTGAGACTGAGGAAGGTGGGAAGGACAACGAGAGGAAGAGCACAACACGCGAGCATAAGAGACACCAGTGAAAGGGGGGGGGGAGATGGCAAACTTGGCGCCTCGCCTCAGGAAAAGACAAACGTTCCCGGTGCTTCAAGGTGAGGACGGCTGCTTCAAGTTTGTAATGGGAACACGCACGGGAGAAGGTAGGGTAGTCCTCACCGCAATTGAGGCAGTGAGCTCGAGGAGAAGTGCACTCCGACTTAGACTGACCTTTGACCCCAGACAAGTGACAGAAAGAGACAGTACTGGAGCATTGGGGGGCACCATGCTCAAACCTCCAGCACTTATTACAAAGCCGAGGAGAGGGAATGTACTCCTGGACAAAGCACCTGGCATCAGCAAGAATGAGAGGGGCAGAAGGGTCCTACCATCAAAGGTAATCTTTACAACCCGAAGGGGCTGATGGCGACGCCCATGAGGGGGACGAGTAAACATTTTCTATCTGGAGGACAGAATGGCCTGGGCTTCGAGGATATGCCGAATATCTTTGTGGCAGTCCTGTAGATTCCTAACACCAGTTGCAACGTGGGGTGGGAGGAGAACAGTGCCAACACTAGCATTTAACCGATCGTTCTTGGAGACCCGAACAGGGGTCTCATCAAGGCAGGATAAGGTGGCCAAGCGGGTGGCCGCATCCTGAGAAGGAGCAGCAATGACACGTGTACCGAGACAGGTGAGGTTGAAAGTAACAAGAGGCATCTATGGAATCAACAAGGTGCCTATGGAGGGAGAAATCGTCAGGTGTAAAATCCAGAGATAAGAGATCAAAGTATTTGGCCCACGAAGCGGGACCAAACAAGGCTTGGTACGCATCAGTATGGGAAGGGATTGAGCGAGTGCGGCTGTGGCATGGACGGCGTTGAGAACCCCCAGAGAGAGAGAGAGAGAGAGAGAGAGAGAGAGAGAGAGAGAGAGAGAGGGGGGGGGGTTAAAAGGCACACTAGTCACAATGAGACTGAGCCGTGCCAGGGGGCGAGGTGGTCACCACTGGGGGGGCTTGTGGCTCGACCCAACCACAGAGGAGGGAGGGGAGCCAAGGGGAGTAGTCAGGAGGATCAAAGGAGGAGCAAGATCGAGGCCCCAATGCAGCAGGGGTTACAGAACCCGGTCTTCCAACACAATCCGACTTGGGGGCTTATCCTGATAAGGCAGCCAAGCGGGAAGCTGCATCCTGAGAAGGAGCAGCAACGACACGTGTACCGAGACGAGTAGGGTTGAAGGTAACAGAGGCATCCACGAAATCAACAAGATGCCGATGGAGGGAGAAATCATCAAGAGGTGCAGAATCAAGAGGGAGGAGATCAAAGTATTTGGCCCATGAAGCGGGACCAAACAAGGCCTGATATGCATCAGTACGGGAAGGAATCGAGCGAGTGTGGCCGTGGCGCTGACGGCGTTGAGAACCCCCAGAAAGAGAGGGGTTAAAAGGCGCGGTAGTCACAACGAGAGACTTAGCCGCACCAGGGGACGAAGTGGTCACCACTGGGGGCTTGAGGCTCGACCCAACCACAGAGGAGGGAGGGGAGCTGGGGGAAGAAGTCAGGATGGTCAAAGTAGGAACAAGGTTGGGGCCCAACGCAGCGGGGGCTACAGAGCCCGGTCTTCCAATGCAGGCTGACTCGGGGGCTTGGTAGCCCACCCCACGAGCCTGAGAGGGTACAACAGAAACATTCAATGACATACAGACGAAGAGAGAAATTCATCCACGAATGTGCCCCCATACACACCATGGAGCCACAGTTAGAGGCAGGACACCCAACAGGAAGCTATCGGCGATCATGCCGGGGCCCCCTTGGGGTGCGTCGTGAGTATACGCCCCACAAACGCCACCTTAAGAACCGTCAGTCCGTCGAGATCGGGTTCAGCGATGAAAGGGGGATTGACAATAAAAGTATCCCCTCGCTCGAGACGCTGGGTACTAAAGTTCTACGGGTGCAAGAGTATGCCTCCTCAAGCACCCAGGCGTCAAAATAGAAGTCCTAAGGAATAAACAAAACAAGCAAAAGGTCGGCAGGAAACGACAAGCAGATAGGAGAAGAGGGGGGGAGAAAAACGAAACATAAGGAAAAGGAAAAGCGATCCGGCACAATTAGAGAAGACAGCAGCAGGAATGCAAGGCCACAAAAGGACAGAGGACTGTCCCACAGAGCATCACACTCCGGCAGCCGTCTACTAAGTCCCCTCACGGCGCCAACGGGCCGGATGGGGGATACCTTGAGGATACCTTGAGGTGCTTCCGGGGCTTAGCGTCCCCGCGGCCCGGTCATCGACCAGGCCTCCTGGTTGCTGGACTGATCAACCAGGCTGTTGGACGCGGCTGCTCGCAGCCCGATGTATGAGTCACAGCCTGGTTGATCAGGTATCCTTTGGAGGTGCTTATCCAGTTCTCTCTTGAACACTGTAAGGGGTTTGCCAGTTATGCCCCTTATGTGTAGCGGGAGCGTGTTGAACAGTCTCGGGCCTCTGATGTTGATAGAGTTCTCTCTCAGAGTACCAGTTACACCTCTGCTTTTCAACGGGGGTATTCTGCACATCCTGCCATGTCTTCTGGTCTCATGTGGTGTTATTTCTGTGTGCAGGTTTGGGACCAGCCCCTCTAATATTTTCCACGTGTAAATTATTATGTATCTCTCCCGCCTGCGCCAAGGGAATACAGATGTAGGCACTTTAGTCGGTCCCAATAGTTTAGATGTTTTACTGAGTGGATTCTAGCAGTAAAGGACCTCTGCACGCTCTCCAGGTCAGCAATTTCTCCAGCTGTGAAAGGGGCTGTCATTGTGCAGCAGTACTCCACTTTAGAGAGCACAAGCGTTTTGAAAAGTGTCATCATCGGTATAGCATCTCTAGTGTGAAAAGTTCTTGTTATCCAACCTGTCATTTTTCTTGCAGTTGTGATGACTACTTTATTGTGTTCTTTAAAGGTAAGGTCTTCCGACACGAGTACACCCAGATGCTTTAGATTGCCTTTTCGTTCTATGTTATGATTTGTCTGAGTTTTGTACGTGGTTTCCGTTTTTATATTTTCATTACTTCCATACCGCATGAGCTGGAACTTATCTTCGTTAAACACCATATTATTTTCTGTAGCCCATAGAAAGACCTGATCTACATCTGACTGGAGGTTTGCCGTGTCCTCTATGTTGCCTACTCTCATGAAGATCCTAGTGTCATCTGCAAAGGATGATACAGTGCTATAGGTTGTGTTCTTGTCTATGTCCGATATGAGGATGAGAAAAAGTACTGGAGCAAGCACATTACCCTGGGGGACTGAGCTCTTAACGGTTGATGGGCTGGATTTTATTTTGTTGACTATTACACATTGGGTTCTGTTGGTCAGGAAATTGTAGATCCATCTGCCTATTTTTCCGGTAATTCCTTTTGAGTGCATTTTATGTGCAATAACACCATGGTCACATTTATCAAAAGCTTTTGCGAAATCTGTGTAAATTACATCAGCGTTTTGTTTGTCTTCCATAGCATCTAATGCCATATCATAGTGGTCCAGCAACTGCGACAGGCAAGAGCGCCCTGTTCTGAAACCATGTTGTCCGGGGTTATGGAGATGCTGTGATTCCATGTATTTTGAGAGCTTACTTCTTAGCACTCTCTCAAGAATTTTTATGATGTGCGATGTTAACGCTATCGGTCTGTAATTTTTTGTCTCTGCCTTATTTCCTCCTTTATGAAGTGGTGCTATCTCTGCTGTTTTTAGTATATCAGGAATAACGCCAGTATCTAGGCTTTGTCTCCACAGAATGTGAAGGGCCTGCGACAGTGGTTTTTTACAGTTCTTGATGAATATAGAGTTCCAAGAATCCAGGCCTGGTGCAGAGTGCATAGGCATACTGTTTATGGCTTCTTCAAAATCCAGTGGGGATAGGGTGACATCTGATATATGATTTGATGTTGGTATCATATCCATGAAAAATTCATTTGGGTTATCGATCTTTAGTGCGTTTAATGGCTCGCTGAAGACAGAGTCGTACTGCTTCCTCAGTAGCTCGCTCATTTCTTTGTTGTCATCGGTGAAAGTTCCATCTCCCTTTCGCAGGGGCCCGATACTAGATGTGGTTTTTGATCTTGACTTTGCATAGGAAAAAAAATATTTCGGATTTCTCTCTATTTCACTGATGGCCTTTTGCTCTCTTTGCCTCTCCTGGGTTTTGTATGATTCTTGTAGCTTGAGTTCAATTGTTCCTATTTCTCTACCTAACCTTCTTCGCCGTTCTTGAGATAGGGTGCGACTCTCAAGTTGTTCCGCGATTCGTTTTCTTCGCCTATATAGGGAACGACGTTCTCGTTCCAATCTGCATCTCTTCCTCTTTTTTCTTAGGGGGATGCGGTTTGAACATATTTCTAGTGCTACTGAATTTTTTTTCCAGGCACTGGTTCAGGTTCGCATTTTCTAGCTGTTCTTCCCAGTTTATTTCTGCGAAGTCCTGGTTTATTTGTTCCCAGTTTATCTGTTTATTTATCTGGGGAGGGGGTGTAGCTGCATGAAACAATGGCTGGGTGTTGGAGTTGTCTGCCTCATGCTGTGAACATCATAGCCAGCTTTGTATTCACTAATACTGTATATCTGAACCTTGTGCATAGTCTTTATCAATCAGGATCATCTATGACACTACCATCGCAAAATAATTGCAGTTACTTATTTTATTCATCATTATTAAGTGGAACTGTGACCCCTAGCTGCACAGTGGTGCTATGAATTCCTAATGTATGCACCATCCTTGGTGGTGCATACATTAGTACTGAGGCTCTCACCTCTTAGTACTGAGGTTTCCACAGCCAAGAGAGATGCAGACTTTTTTTTTCAACATGGCATCTGCTTACTGGACCCCTGGAGAAAAGGATGTGAGCCCATTGTATCCACAGTTTTAAATCTTACACCATACATAAAAACAACCCTTGAATGATGTGCGCACCCTTCATGTAACAACCCTGGGACCAGATTCACGAAGCAGTTACACACGTACTTACGAATGTGTACATCTTTCCTCAATCTTAGATGGCTTTGATTACATTTATTAAACAGTTTACAAGCAAAAAAACTTCCCAATCAACTGTTGTTATTGTTATAAACAGCCTCCTGGTGCTTTAACTGTTCAATAATTGTAAACAAAGCCGCCAAAGATTGAGAAAAGATGCACAGGTACATAAGTACTGGCATAACTGCGTCATGAATCTGGCCCCTGGTTAATTTGAGCAGTTGAACGATTAACAGGGAAGACCAGCGTATTGGTTCATGCTGGTGAAAACAAAAACTTCCCCATTGTACTCAAGCATGGACACTTGAAACCATCCATACAGGTTTGGCTCTCAAGCGCTACTCATCCAGAGGGTTCCTGAAGGAGTTGCACAATCATGGGCACCAGAATCAGAGCATCACTTGGGTTTGTTGTTGAAATCTGCAAGGCTATATAATGATTATATCACCCAATCCCTGGTGACAAATTATAGTTGAATCATTATTTGGGAAGACAGAATTGTTTTGAAAAACATGGTCATTTTGGAGGATTTGATTATTCTGGAGAATACCAGTGCTTTGAATATGAGAATCATTTTGAATGGATGCGTTATGTTGCACAAGTGTGTCACTGGACAACACGGTTGTTGTCCCATGAACTGAATTAAGACATGAGTTGCTTGTAAATGAAGAACCAATAACTGGTGTTAATGAATGAACTGTAGAGTGCATAGTGGAAGGAACTGAATGAACAGCAGATGGTTCTGATAGTTGATTAGGCAAGACATGATGATGATGTATTGTCTCGTCTGGGATCACATTAACCACAGGAACAAGGCATGACTTGGTTTTCTTGGAAAATATGAGTTCTTGCTTTAAGGTCTTCTTGGCTGTTGTGCAAGTCTTGGTCTTCACATTTTTGGGTAGAATGCCAGGTGGTGGTAGAGGAGCAGTCTCTGGAAGGTTGCGTTTACGACGCTGTGCTACACCAATATAAACTGTCTTGTGCACCTTTTTTACATGTATTGATATACTCCCTGGTCCACTAAAACATTTACTACAATATGGACACTGGAAAGGTGTTTCTCCTGTATGCTTTCTCTTGTGATATGTGAGATGAGAAGCAACCTTGAAAGCTTTATTACAAACATTGCAAACATGTTTTCTGATATCATCATGAACAACATTAGTATGAGTTCTAAGGTCACTTTTACTACAGAATCCTTTCCCACATGTTGGACAGAGGTGCTTTCGAACTTCCTCGCCTCCATGTATTCGACGCTTATGACTTACCATATCTTTAAAACGATAAAACACCATTTTACAATCCGAACACGGATATTCAGTATCTTTAGTGTGCACAGCACTCAAATGAATTTTCATGTCTCTTAAATCCCCAAATGGCTTTCCACAAATTGAACAGGGAACTTCATTACTCCTTACTTTCAGGTGAACACGTTTCACATGTTTATGCAACTCACTTGGACAAAGGAATCTCTTTTTGCACTTGTCACACTGCAATCGTCTAACTTCTACTCCCTGATGCACTCTTTTATGGTGAGTCTGCATGTTAGTTTTCTTATTAAATATTTCACCACAGACAGGGCACTTGAAGTTAAATATCTTGTTATGGATAGTCTCTGTATGTATTTTTAATGTTGCAGAACTCGAAAATGATTTTTTACATACAGTACATAGGTGCTCCTCTTGGAGAACGCCAATGTGAACCACAAGACAATGTCGCCGTAAGTCTGTGAAAGCATCAAAGATGCTGTCACAATTAGAACATGGATAGGAGACTTCTTCTTGGTGGGCCTCAGCCAGATGGGTTGTGATATCCTGTAATACGCAGCACTGTTAGTCTTGAAACCTTCCTAACTTCATCTCCCTTAAATAGATTATGCCTTAAAGTCTTAAATACCCCTTTTCCTCCGATTCATTTATTGTATGTGTATAACATATTGCATATAAGACACTGTACATCTGGGCCAAATGATACCACAGAACAGTAGAATGCATATCCTAAAGTTGTATTAAATACTGTACCTTTGTAAAGCTATTATACCATACTACACTATCAATTACTTCAAAGTTACAACATACCATATCAACATTTGATAAAATAATGACCAAGCTAGACACAACATTTACAGCATGAATAAACAAAGCAAAGTACTGTATTTATGTATCCCAACTTATCCAAACTACTGAGGAATCCACATAAAATCACAGCTGGATTACTGTAAGAGATGGTTCACATTCAGCTCGGGTTACCCAGTGAGAACACATCTGCACTTGCACATAGCAGGCTATCAGCTGAACTTCATTTTTCTTAAAGATATATTATACTAAAACAATTCAATACTGTACATTACATATAGTAAGTCCTAATTACTAATAAATATATCACAATGAAGTTCAAATGCAATGGAAGAATTATAATCTAGTTATACCCCAATTATCCAAATTACTTATCTTGGCAAGAAACCAGCGTACAATGTAAAGTGGTGTCTCTTTCGGGTGGGTCTTTGGTGACTTCTTGAACCCACCCTACCCCACAAAGGAAGAGACCAGAGTGACCCTCCCAAACAATTCCGACAATGAAGCACCAGAGAGCAGTCAAAGTAAACAGGACCACACAGCCTGTCAAAGTAACCACAGAGCATGCCAGACTGCAGAGGACTTGCACACTGTGCTATGTGCCCAACACAGTAGACCCACCCAATAGCCCTCAGTGGCCAGGCAAGTGCTAATCACAAACCCCCATCCTAAGGCCAAGTCAGCAAAGAGATCGAGTGCAGCAAGATAGAGATGCCACAGGGGCACAACCCTGAAAAGCCTGAACAGGAAACTAATAAACCAGAAGCTGTCAAAGGACCCACAGAGCTTGAAACTCAATAATCCCTGTGGCTGTGACAAAAGGTCAGAATTTAAGAAAAAAGTACAGAACCTGGAGCAGAACCCTGCCCAGCATATATACCATGCAAGCAAATTTCAGTTTCTCATAGCATCTTAAGCCAATGGTGGGTGACCTGGGGACTTTCCACCATCAGTCAATTCACTAGAAACCCGTACCTTGGAAAACTGGGAAAGAACAGATCCTTGGCTTGCAAACACATGGACTGACTGGGAATTCAAACCAGCCAGTCGCCAAATGTAAACTAAAAAGCAAACCTCTAATACCCAAAGGTGACAAACTACCACATGCCCCAATATGGTGAACATCTGGAGATCCAGATTCAGGCCAAACACAATGCCCAGAAAAGGTAAGTCTGACACCCCCGTTACAAAACCTAACCAGTCAAGATCAATAGCTCAGGAAGCACATTCCCAAATGTCCACAGGGCACAGGCCCTGCAAGCCTGTTCTGTGATTTTCCAAGCTGGCCCATGTGCTACACCCTGCTGCCTGGCTTCCATGCCTCTTTGGCCTGCCCCTTTCTTTTTCAGCGTGTTTTCTAGGGCCAGCCCTCATGTCAAGCCTTACTGCTGGTCCTTGGCCTTCATGCTATGCATGTCCATATATTTTTCTGTGATGGACTTGTGCTACTCTTGCTGCTTGATCTTCATGTGCATCTTGGCTATTCTTAAAGGATGGAACATTATTTTTTTGGCTCTTATCCTTTAACAAGAAATGGTCTTTCACATGTGGCATTACTGAGTGAAATTCCAAAGACTATGGAAAAATGGAGGTCTAAAGCAGAAGGAAGGTGGGCACACTGAATGACCTTTCCCAGGTTATCGGAGTGAGCAATTATCATGTCCATGGAGAGTAGTTCCAAACCAGAAGAAAGGACTCATTGGAGTAAGAAAATGCCTGAGCCTTTTATATAATATTATGGTAATAAGTTACCTATTTAATAGTGTTACTAGTCTTTCCTAAAATATAAATTATTCAAATTTTGTATTATCAAATTCCTGTAACATGTTTTATAAAAACAATGAGTTAATGTAAGAGAATAATTTTTCATTGAACTTGAAGCTTTTGCATTTTACTATTATCTGTATTCTAATATTTTGTTAGTACAGTGGAACCTCGGTTGCCGAACGTCCATCTTTACGAATTTTTCAGGATTATGAGCTCAGTTTCTTCATAAAATTTGAATCGGTTTACAAGCTTTACCTCGCTTTGTGAGTTTGATGATACATGTATGGGTCGACCGAGCACGTGGTTCCTGGTGGTACGGGCGACCGTGCTTCAATTTACCGGTGCCTCCAGCCTAGTGATGATTGCGCTTGAATTCTTTGTAAAAAATTTAATTGCTTTTCAGCTTTTTTGGTTTCTAAACATAAAAGTAATTATTATATGCCAAGCTATGGGTCCCAAGAAAGTCAGTGATAAAGTTCAACCTAAGAAAACACATGTGAGGATGACCATAGAGAAAAAACAAGTCTCTATGGAAAGGTTCTTAGTGAGGCAAACAAGCTGTGAGCCACAACCAGGTCCTAGTGGTATGCAGACAAAACATAGGAGAGAGTACCCCAGAGAAGTCATCACTGCTTGCTGTTATAATGGAATGGGACTCCCCTTCTAAACACTAACACATCTCCTCTTCCCTCCTCCTCAACGTCTTCCATACGCCAACAAGTCATCAATAAAAGTAAGCTATAACTTGTACATACTATAATACAAAATATTTGTGTGTATTATGTATGAAATGTACATGTATTTTAAAGTTAATATTTTTGGGAGTATGGAGCAAATTAATTCAATTTACATTATTTCTTATGGGAAAATTAATTTCAATTTGCAAAATTTCGGTTTATGAGCCATCTCTGGGAACGGATTAAATTTGAAAACCAAGGTACCACTGTATGCAGATGAGGGGTCACAATAATGTGGCTGAAAAATGTTGACCAAAACACACACTAGAAAGTGAAAAGACGACGACATTGCGGTCTGTCCTGGACCATTATCAAGTTGACTGTGTTGGTTCACATACCACTGTACAGTATGAATGTGTAGCATAACCCCTGCACTGCGTACCTTTTAAAATGACATTCCCGTAGTGTGCCAAAAATAAATTGTTCCAAAAACTATTTTTTTTTTATTTTTTTAATTTGGTTAATTATCACATAGGAAGCACAGAAATCGAAGTAAAAAGTCTCTACCTCTTGTAGTTTAGCTGCAGTGGCCTGGAGAAGTTGCATTTTTTTTTTTTGGTATAAATTAAAATAAAATTGATTTTCAATGTTTCTCATTTGATTGATTTAGTTTTTTCACTCTAACAAGTAGTATCTATGTATAAAAGGTAGTGTTCATTATGTATAGCTTTGAAAATATACAGATACTGTACAGTGGCACCTCGACTTACGATTGCCCCGACTGACGATAATTTCGAAGTTACGATGTAAATTTGATCGAAAATGCGACTCGACTTACGATAGTGTCGTCGACTAACGATATTTGTTGGTACATGTTTGGGTCGACCGAGCGCATGGTTCCCGATCACGCGGGCCAACCTGCCTCAGTTTACTAGAGCTGCCCGCTTAGTGACGATCATGCCTATAAGAAATTCCGTTTTTGTGGTAATTTTTTGCTTTTTGAATATAAAAACTGATTATTATATATCATGCCATGGGTCCCAGAAAGTCAGTGGTAAGATTCAACCTAAGAAAATAGTTGCGAGATGAGGCAGTAGAGGATATCCCTTCCTCATTAAGAAAATGTGTGAAGTATGGGAAGAACTGCAAAATTTTGTTGAAAAAACTCACCCAGATAAAGTTGTAGCAGGCCATTGCATTGACCTTTTAAATGACAATGTGATGTCTTACTACAGACAAGTGTTAAAATGTATGAAAAAAACCAGCGTTGAATGTAATGAAACGCCATTTTCTGGGTGAGTCCCGGAGGCTCCCCGGAGCTATCCCAGGCTGATATGCTAATTTCAGACTTTGGCATCAGTCATGTGTATGGAGTTCTTAGGCCTACCGGAGACCACGGCCAGAACCGGGCCCCCTCAGAGAGGCACGGGGAGCAATGGCCTATAGAAGCCCCCGTGTGGTTGGAAGCATTCTATGTCTGCCATCGACCGGGACAGGCACCCAGAAAGGTAAGCGCCCCAAAACAAACCCCTATTCTGGTTAAAATTGCTACCAAAATCCGAACTAGTGGATAGAACTCCCAAACAGAAAAACAAGCAAACTAGTGTGACGTCACACGTCACCGCGCCGCTGTCTGCGCAGCTCCCCCCTCCCGGGAGGGGGAAGGTGGAGCCCCAGACCTCCCACGCCGGCTATCCACCCATCAGTTCTGAGGCTGGATGTCAAGACACGCGAAAAAACCGCCGACCGGAGGGAGGGAGGGTTGCCGGGGAGCCTCCGGGACTCACCCAGAAAATGGCGTTTCATTACATTCAACGCTGGTTTTCTGGGGGGAGCCCCGTCGGCTCCCCGGAGCTAACTACCCACAGAGGAAGATCAAAGGGACGGAACCGGGAGGCGGACACCACCCAAACAACCAAAACGCTAAAACCAAAGGAGCAGGAAAACACAGCGACCCGACCCCCAGAGGCAAATGCCCAAAAGGAAAAGAGCCGACGAAAAACAAACCGGAACCGAAGAGGCACTACCAACCGAGGAGAAGACAGAGCACGCTGACCAGAAACCAGGATGGTGCAAGCGGCGCACGAACAGGCCGGAGGGGAAACGAAGCACAAGACAGCTTACTAAGCGGTGTAGAAGCAAGACCGAAAGCAAGCCAAAGCGACTCCGCCAGCGCCGCACAAAAAGAGAGAGAGGCGACAGTATGTGGCACGACGACGGCCCCCAACCCCCACCAAAAACCAGGCCGACGCTAACAAGAGGAACCACCTAAGAAGGTACAGGAAAAGGAAGGACCGCCAAAACACCCCATACTGCCGCCAAGAGAAACACGCAGGTGGGACACCGACCACCAGCCGGAGGCGAGACCCCGAGGCAGACGGAAGCAGCCCCGACAAGGCCCCTCCGAGCCCAGGAAAAGGCGGAGCCGCAAGAAGATCTCGGGCGCGACCACCGAACTCAGGTGGTACAAGGAGATGGAACGTCTGCCGAACAGAAAAATCCCAAAGCAAGCAAACCCGCCAGGAGAACAAATGACGGGTCCGACGCGAGACATCGCAAGACCCCAAAAACCAAGTGGCAGGGCAAGCAAGGAAACCAAAGAAGGCGGAAGGGTTGCCGCCAGAACCCTACCCGAACCAAGAGGGACGAGCAACAGCAACAGACCGAGACAAAGAAGCACACCACAGGACACAGGCCGAAAAAAGCCCAAGAAGCCAAGGAACACACGCAGAACACCCCTGTGGCAGAGGAGGAAAGGGAACACACAAACAATGAAGTGGTGGAAACCGACCACGTCCCCCAACATAGCAGCAAGTGCAGGCAAAACTGACCAAAGGAGATGCCAGGAAAACGACTGGGGTGAGGCAGGACGAAAGAGCAGAAGCATAAAAAACCCCAGGAGTAAGGACACGCCACTGCGAAACACGGTACTAATGCACACGCGCAGTAGTAGCAACATACAACCTGGTGGATAAAGACAGGCTGTTTAACACAAGGGGCACACGCCCTAGGGGACGCAGGTGGAAACCGAATGCCCAAATGAGCCACAGAGACAGTAGAAAGAACTTTAGTGTCAGAGTGGTTGACAAATGGAATGCATTAGGAAGCGATGTGGTGGAAGCTGACTCCAAACACAGTTTCAAGTGTAGATACGATAAGAGCCCAATAGGCTCAGGAAACCGTACACCTGTTATAAGATTGACGTTTGAGAGGCGGGACCAAAGAGCCAGAGCTCAACCCCCGCAAGCACAACTAGGGGAGTATACACCACCGCAACATGCCACAGGTAAGAGCAACTCGCTCCGGCAAAGGCAGAGAACGTAGCAGATAGACCCCAGACAGGGCCCACTGAGACACGACAGAACCCAGCAGGCCCAGGAACCCGCCTACCAGGCGACCGACGGCGGAGAAACCCGCTCAAAACCGGCTGGATGGGAACCGGGAGCTCATGTACACCCAAGCCGGCCAGAGGCCAGGCTAGACCGGCCAAAGGGAGGCCCACCAGGAAGACGCATGGGGCGGCCTGCAGGCAACGAGGAGATTTAAATCAGGGGAGGGAGTTGGGTAAATGAAACAGCCCTATAAGTGCAATTTATGCAATGTGTATGACAGTAAGAAAGTGTAATTATTACACTTAGTATTAAATTGTACTGTCCAATTCGGAGGATGGGTTGCATAAACTACATGATCACTTGTAAACCCACTGTTGAATGATACAACTTTGTGATCTGTATATGCCCCTGCATAATTTACAATTAAGGCGGGGGAACGGTAATTCTGGGAGCGAGAATAACATATCCGCAGCGCTCAGGAGAGATGCGCGCGCCGTGGGGGGGGCGCACATTTTAGCACGCTGACGAGCAGTTTCTCCCTCTTTCCACTAGGCTCCGCTACGCTTCACAGGAAACACCCGCCCTCCCTCCCTTGAGCTGCAGAACTTCTTATGGCTCTCCGAGCCCCACATGTCTCGCCTACGCTTCTCTTTAAGTTAGTAATTTGGGGGGGTGCTGCGCCGGATCCCCAAGTTTAGGGCTGCCCGCAGCTACTTACCAGATGTCAAGTGCTCACTACTGGTGCAAGTTGGGGGGTTGCAGACTTTACAAGTACTAGGCACTAGAATGTCATTACCCCTGGAAAATCATCTTTTTCATGCCCTCTGCGTATGCCCAATATATTTTATACCATACTGTACTGGCTGTGCCAATCATTGATCTCTGGCATTGTTTAATTTAGCATTACGCTATTTTACCTTGGAAATCTTCATTATTCTTCCTATTGCCCTCTGCGTATGCAGAATATTTTATCATACTGTACTGGCTTTGCCACTCATTATCTCTGGTAGTGTTTTAATTATAGCACTACGCTGTTTGCGAGTACTGCAACATTGCTTCGGCTAGCCGACTCTAGGCACGATTAACGTCCTATGACTTTTCCCTTAGTTGCATCTTTGCAGTACTGACATGCTACTCAGTCATGTTACGATTTCATTTATTGTGGTACAGCAGTCGCTCCTGTAAAATATTAATTAATAAATAAGGTCCCCCCGCTCCTTTATTGTTTTTCTCTCCGCCCAGAATTAATGTTCTACTGCTGGGACACTGTAACACGACACACAGTCTTACAATACACTCACGTCTTGTATTTCATCAATACATAACTTGAGTAACGTGTTTCAAGTTACAGAATGACGTGAGGTTTTGTGTATTTTCCAGTCATCAGTAATGATCCTTTTTATCGATTTTGGTTTTGAATAATATTTTAGTTCATTTTTTTTTACTGTTTAGCAGAAACAAGTTTTTTTGTGTGTATCAGTTTTGCATATTTGTATGATTGAGGTTAGGCATTGTTGTTGATTGTAAAGGTGTTGTTGGTTTTGGTATCATATTGTTAAGATTTCATGAAATGTATTTTATGATCCAGGTTTTTAAATACATTTTGTCACAACGTTTGTTCGTTTTCTTGCAAATAATATTACATTTCTCTTTGGTTACCCCTTCTCTTGTACCGTTACTGTAGCACCTGTCACACCTCCCACTGCCCTTACACACGGGGAGTTAGAGGAGGGCCACAGTGAGCCAGATGCCACAGAGCAGACCACAGGGAGCTAGAGGGGTCACA
>WNGS01163947.1:18411305-18425453 GCA_020271785.1 Procambarus virginalis | reverse complement strand
GCTAGATGATGGTAGCTGAGACTAATTCCCCTCAGCCCGCCGACACTCTGATGGTACTCACCTTGATGATGTGAATTAGCACTCGGCTACCATCTCATTTTGTCTGGACGTGATGGTCGAGTGGTGAAGGGTGCCCGTATACCCAGTTGCAGAGTGTTTCTGCGAAGTCATGGGGTTTGAGGCACTTCCTGGGGTGTGAGTTTTTGAGCAGTTCTATAGTATATATTAAATATATCACTCGCACATGATCCTGCAAGTCTCTCCGAGCAACATAACTAGTGTTTACCACAATTTTCACAAATCATGCACCCGAAGCTGTTCAATAAACTTGTTCATGCCTCGTTCGCATAACTTCATTACTGTGTTCGGGGAGAGCTGCAGGATCACGTGTGATGGTCAGTATAACTCCCCGTGCTGAATTCCTTTTACCATATGTGGCTAGTCGATTATGGCGCAGTCTGGGATCCTCTCGGGCGTAAGTTCGAACCCTCACTCACGGCCCTTGTGGATTTGTTCATTCTGAGCATCAACGCTATTGTGATTTGTGTGTGTAACTCCTAGATCTTTCTCTCTGTCCGTGTCATGAAGGATTCATCTCCATTTGGTATCCTGTGTCTAGCCTCTTGTTTCCACCGCCTAGTTTCATTACCTTACATTTACTCGGGTTGAACTAATAGCCATTTGTTGGACCTTTTGTTGTGTATGTGTGTGTGTGTGTATTTGTTTTTGTTGTGTTTGTGTGTTTGTGCGTATTTGTGCGTGTTTGTGCGTATTTGTGCGTGTTTGTGCGTATTTGTGCGTGTTTGTGCGTTTTGTGGTGTTTGTGCGTGTTTGTGCTTGTTTGGTGGTGTGCGTGAGGGGATAGGAAGAGAGGAAATATCCAGATCCAGCCAGCTATAATAGCGAACACCTGCCTGGCAACCCTGGAAACACAAACCGTAACTGTCTCTATTTTCCGCTTGTTACAACTTGTAATAAAGTTGATACATCTTGGCTTAACGTGTTTATGATGTATTAGAACGTTATTACAACTTGCTATATTGGTTGTTATAACTGGTTAGGTGTTAAAGCTTGTTCGAACGTTGTACCAACGTCGTAGTTTCGGTGTGTGTTGGGGGGGGGATATATACAAGTTACAGTCCTGCTCCTGTGTCAGGTAAGTCCACTACGGGTTCACCATAGCCCGTGCTACTTGCCCCGCTCCTGTGCCAGGTATGTCCACTACGGGCTCACCATAACCCATGCTACTTGCCCTGCTCCTGTGCCAGGTAAGTCCACTACGGGCTCACCATAGCCCGTTCTACTTGCCCCGCTCCTGTGCCAGGTAAGTCCACTACGGGCTCACCATAACCCGTGCTACTTGTCCCGCTCCTGTGCCAGGTAAGTCCACTACGGGCTCACCATAGCCCGTGCTACTTGCCCCGCTCCTGTGCCAGGTAAGTCCACTACGGGCTCACCATAACCCGTGCTACTTGTCCCGCTCCTGTGCCAGGTAAGTCCACTACGGGCTCACCATAGCCCGTGCTACTTGTCCCGCTCCTGTGCCAGGTAAGTCCACTACGGGCTCACCATAGCCCGTGCTACTTGCCCCGCTCCTATGCCAGGTAAGTCCACTACGGGCTCACCATAGCCCGTGCTACTTGTCCCGCTCCTGTGCCAGGTAAGTCCACTACGGGCTCACCATAGCCCGTGCTACTTGCCCCGCTCCTGTGCCAGGAAAGTCCACTACGGGCTCACCATAACCCGCGCTACTTGCAACTTTTGGTTCCCAGTAGCTGAATCTAAAATAACAACAACAACAGGCTATGTAATGAGTCGTACCTGCCACACGGTGTTGTAGGTTGGTGACACCGCCGCGTGAGTACTCTGGCACAGTGATTAATGCACCGGAACACACTTCATTGTTCCCGGTGTAACAGTGATTCACGCTGTCGACTCGCACCTGATTCGTCCATGTGCAATTTACTTCTGCAATGATTAGGATGAGTCAGTCTAAGCATTTGTATACCAGTTAGACAGTTAATTGCAGTAACATAATCAATGACGCTCGGAATATTAAGTTCCTTTCTCATGTTAAGTGTTTTTGTAGTACAACAGAACCCAAGGATAATCCGCAAGGCTTCGTTCTGCAATTTTTCAAGTCTCTAAGCTTTATTTCAGGCACCAGAGCAAGCAGAGGTGCAGCATAATCCACTAAAGGTCTGATGTATGCATGGTACATAACTTTTAACAATTGTAACATTGACACCATAGCTTGAATGATGCCATGCAACAGCCTTGAGAGCCTCTGTTTATACTGACGACAGTCTGATCATATAGACCAATAGGCCGTCTCTAGTTTCCCCTACTCATATAAAAAAAACATAAGAATAAAAAAACCGGCGTAAAGCCTATTGGCGGCCCATACGCTCCAGCTCATGTTTATATCCACTCAATTTATTTCCTACACCTGTCTAATATATAAATAAGCTTGAAACAATCCAGCGATCACACGTTTATTATACTACCCGGCAATTTGTTCCACGTCAACAAACTTGTTTCCAAACCAATATATATATCTAGATGTTTCCTAAATCTAAACTTACACAGTTTATATTTTTTGTTGACACCCAGTCTACACATAGGATCCCGGACGGACCGAAGCCTCATCATTTTCATTTCTTTTCAAATGTGTGTATGAGGTTGATTATCAGCCGCATTTTTGTGACTTACTTTCCGGATATATCGATTGTTCTTGTGTCGTCTGGTGCAGGGGTGTGTGTATAGAGACCGGAGAATGCAGCGAAGGTCGCAGGTTGTGGTTGGGGTGGCTGTGACGACTGTGGCGGCGGCACTGTTAACAGTAAGGAGCCTCGGCTGGTGTACCAAGCCCGCTACCAGCCCCCACTATCAGCCTTCCGCCCTCAGGGCACAGTACACCCGCTGGCCAGCGTTCACTAGCAGAGGAAAGCACTCTAAGGTAAGAGACCCCTCCATTATATTTGACGCTGGGTCCTGGTTACGTCACAGTGATAAGTTTATGAGTATTCCAGTCCCTGATGGTTATCATAAAAGTTTTGATATATCTTTTTTTTAGGAATGTGTAGTATTTAACTCAATTTACCGAGGGCATGTCAAAGGTACCAGAGTAACCGTTGTACACAGTTTAATTCATTTATTACGCATCCCATACCCATCTTGTGGGCGGTAGTGGAAAGGGTTACAGAGGCACATAATGGGCTCAGGGACTGAACCCCACAATTCATTTAGCTAAGCAAGTTACAATTTTGATGAACTAGCTAGTAACAAAATTCAGTATAAGTCGTCCGTTGTACCCTGACCATTTTTTTCCAACTGGATTTTAAACCATCTATAGCAAATTACCTCCGAGTAAATTCTTTTAAATAAGCTTAAGCCCTATAGTTTTGTGTTGTGATGAGCGAACAAATAAATAAACAAAGTTTCACTAATTAACACTTTCCTCCCCCCCCCCGGACATAACCTTATGTCCATTTTCGTCTACCCGCTTCTGCACAAAAGACATAAAATTATGTCTCCATAAAAAATAATTGTATAAAATTGAATTTTAATCCGATTTACTTTGGGTTTGTTTCAAACTGCGCGCCATGAAGTTCTCTTTCTCTCCACTAGGCCGCATGGCACGTCGGCCTACGCGGTCACGTGACCGGCCCATTGTTTCCTTGTCACGTGTAGTGGGTCGATCACGCTCCCCTCGCGCGCCAAACTCGAGCGGTTTTCAGCAGTTTTACCCGTTCCCGTGTGTATTATACCCAATACATTCATCAACAATGGATCCAAGGCAAGGCCCAAGCCTTTCTTACTTTCTTTCCCAGTGAATTTCCAATAAAGATGTATTAGGCTCGTCGAGGCACAACCGACCATCCCCAGGACGCAGGTACCCACAGCAGGTAACTCTAAAGTACCTGTTTATTGACCCGTAAACCATTCTCAAGGATGTAACCCCACAACAGTCTACTAATTCCCATGTACCTTTTTACTGCTAAGTGAACAGAAGCATCAGGTGTAACGAAACGTTCCTAGATGTCTTGCCCTGCCCAGGAATCGAGCATGGGACCAGTCGGTTATGAACCGCCTATGCTCACCTAACCTAACCTAACCTAACACCTCTTGGCAATCTGATCCACCCAACTTGCCCTTGATATCTTACTCGCAAACAACAGCTCCAAATATCTTCCTCTCGACAGGAATGGTACGTTGAGCACTGCTTTGGCGGCAAATTCTCAGAAGAGACAGAAGACGTATTCTTCCAGGACATCCCCAGGTGGTCGAGGGCCACGGACGAAGACTGTGTCGATGTTTACCAACAGTTCGACACGCTGTTCGAGGTCCACCACCGCTACACCCCCAAACTCACCTTCCCGCCAGCCTTCGCAGAGCGAGTGAAGGTCTGGCTCGGAGGAGACCCGATCCTCCTTCAGAAAGTTCATCACCAGGTGGGGATCAGCTGTCCCTGGAAATAGTACTAAGGCAACGTATTCTCTATCAAATATTATTATACCTTTTAGCTATATTTCTTTAATTAGCTCCATAGTTCTTAGAAATGTTAGCACAGCTCCCGTATAAGGAATTTATCTGATTTCCAAAAATATATTTATATCTATTATATTTACATGTTAAAACCTATTCTTCTTTGGTTGTCATATTTTGCACAAGTTCTTAGTTAAAAGTTGACCAGACCACACACTAGAAGGTGAAGGGACGACGACGTTTCGGTCCGTCCATTCTCAAGTCGATTGTGATCAAGTCGACAATCGACTTGAGAATGGTCCAGGACGGACCGAAATGTCGTCGTCCCTTCACCTTCTAGTGTGTGGTCTGGTCAACATACTTTAGCCACGTTATTGTGACTCATCGCCTTCTTAGTAATTGTTCTAAGTTCTTAGTCTACTGTCAGACATTAACCTTCACATATCTTGCTAGTATTTTTCTCATTGTCCATTCCGGGAGGAATTAAGATACTTTTCGAGAACCCGGAAAATAAACAAATTCCGGTTTTCATGGGGTTGTTGGCACGTTTATTGAGGAAAATTTGCAACATGGACTGCAGATTATGTCGCAATAATGTAGCTGTAAACACAAACCATACCTAGAACATGAAAGTGCAAACATTTTTTAACTGTTTTGGATCCTTGTCGGTCCGTCCTGGATGCTTGTAGGTCCTCGTGGACGCTTGTCGGTCCGTCCTGGATGCTTGTCGGTCCGTCCTGGATGCTTGTCGGTCCTCGTGGACGCTTGTCGGTCCGTCCTGGATGCTTGTCGGTCCGTCCTGGATGCTTGTCGGTCCGTCCTGGATGCTTGTCGGTCCTCGTGGACGCTTGTCGGTCCGTCCTGAATGCTTGTCGGTCCGTCCTGGATGCTTGTCGGTCCGTCCTGGATGCTTGTCGGTCCTCGTGGACCTTATCGGGTCAATTCTCTATCGCGTGAAAAAGGTCGTGTAAGAGTGACGTAAACAATAATGTTCATAAATCCGACAAAAAATCTAAATCCGAAAAAATCCAAATCCACCAACAATAAAATTGCAAAACCGCCAACAACACCTTTAGTCAGCCACTAACAATGTATGAGTGAGTGCATCATCACCTTCAGTCATCTACTAACAATGTATGAGTGAGTGCATCATCACCTCCAGTCATCCACTAACCAGACGGTGATCTCGCCAGCACATCATCCACGTGTTCCAGCCACTAACTGGGGAACAGTGTGTGTACAACCCCGTGCGGAGCAAGCGTCCTGGGCCCCTCGTCCCCGTCAACCTGCACGCGTGGGTGGACCGCCAAGCCAGGGAGACCCGCGCCTCCTGCGACTTCTGTAATCTCAAAAACATGACAGCCTCTGACATCCTTGGCAGGTAGGACCGTCGCAGGCCTCTACTTTAGAGGAACCTTTACTATGGGTTCCAGTGTCACTGAGGAAATTATGCGAGTACAATTAAAAATTATAGAATCGCAAATAGATGAGGACACCTAAGTCGATCTATTATATACCTGAATTTACCTGAGGGCCACTATATATCTAGTGACCTCTACGAGGACAGGAAGTTTTAACCATTGTTTTATTCATTCCAGCATTTATTCCTTGAAATTTCCTTGCCAGTCTTTCATTGGTACCTTATCAAAAGCCTTAACGAAATTCACCTACCGCAAGTCCTTTGTCTGAAAAGCTGGTTACCGTTTCCAAAAATGTGAGCAGGTTTGAAGGTAGGATTTATTTTTATCAAACCCAATGTTCCGTTACTTTAATAGATTGCAAGCTCATGGAGAGACTCCCTTAGGAATCTCTCCATGAGCTTGCAGATATGCGAGGTCAGGTGGATATGTGAAGTCAAGTGATCGGATGGTAGTTTTCTGTCGAGCTCTTTCTGTCTTTTGTTTTTTAATAGGTGTGGCATTTGCATATTTTCAATCTAGGAGAACTATAATTCACGACTTTCGATTGAATCCCGTCTACATGGCGATAAATAATAATAATAATAATAATAATAATAATAATAATAATAATAATAATAATATTTTATTTAGGAAAAGTACATACATAGATGCAGAGTTACAAACATTATGTTGGATTTATAGATATAGCTAGTACATACAATACCTAAAGCCACTAATACGCATAGTGTTTCGGGCAGGTCGACACAAATAATGTGCCGACCTGTACAGCTACTTGCCATTGCGTACTTATAGTACAACTAAAGTATAATTGTGCATAAATTATAAATATACAAAACTGTACTTTGTACCGAGACAGATTCCTATAAGTGCTTTCGTTGTGAATGCAGAGATGGTTTGGTATTGGGCTAAAGGGAGGGATATAAGGCCGTAATACTTACTTACTAACCAACCAAGCATATACTGTGGGTTCGACCCTAATTCAAACGTAAACAATCAGTGTATATTCACAGAGAAGCGAGTTGCACCTCTCGGTGTATAATTTGAAGGGTATCGTAGTATAGTTGGCTTCGTTCTCGCCTCACAATCGGGATCGATTCTCGGGCGGGAAAAGAAATGATTGAGGACGTTTTCTTTCAACTAATTCTGCTAACTCAGCTGTAAATAGGGAGTTAGGCAATTGTTGTGGGGTTACATTCTGAAGATCAGTAGTTTCGACCCGTGGGACACAACCTAACACTAATTTTAGTAAAGTTTAAAACTAATTATTATATAACATGATGTTAGACTTAGTTTAGCTAGGCTTAGTATTTATTTAGTTAAAGTCTAGGGAAAGTAATTCTTTATGTAACTAACAATGTGTACTATGATATGTTTAATTTGGTATTAATTTCATTAATTTAATTTTGAAGTTTATAAATATAACGACAGATTTCTATACCAACAAAACCATGTTTCAACCGTATTGCATAGTTGTAGGTAGTTTAGTTCATTTATTATGCACCCCATACCCATCTTGGGGGCGGTAGTGAAAAGTGTTATAGAGGCACATAATGGGCTCAGGGACTGAACCCCACAATTCATTTAGCTAAGCAAGTGGTTACTTACTGTTTTCTGTGGTGCAGACATCCGACAAAGAGAACGATGCGAGTGAGCAACATCTTCAAGGTGGAACGATGGCATAGCCTGGTGGTCACCCGCTACCAGCACCACCCACTCAACTTCACCCTCGACACCTTCATCGCCTTCTTCCAAGACGCACTCACCTATATTAAACAAGTAGCCGAGATGGAAGAGCAATACATGTAAGCCCACCCTTGCAAGGTTTGGTTTGGTTCAGCACTGTCAATAATCGTCGTTTTAGTCAGTGTTAATAGTTTTAGGTCTACGTCCATGCTCAAGTGGCGTCTGGGGAATGATCAGATTTTCCACCTCACGACTTATGACTCAATAGCTAGATTATCGCGGCAGTTTGTTATTATTTTCAGTATCTTCATTTATTATATCTATGGTTCACTCCATACCTATCCTGTGGGTTGTGATGGAAGGGTTACGTACGCAATTTGGTCATAATGGATTCAGAAACTGATGCCTCCAACATCATTCAACCAGAACTGGACTCTGCTAATCTGTGAGCAGTGGCGTAAATGGATTAGAGAGAGCACAAAAGGTCTTAGTCAAACCTGAGATGTTGTTGTCTGACATCAGCTTTCATAATTTAGCTGTACATCGTTACCCGATTCTACCCGACGGGAGACATCTCCCGTCACGCAGGGTGCACTCGCACCTCCACAGATCTCCAGTATCAGCTCTTGATACTGGTAATGGCTCAAAAGTGCCACCACTTACGGGCTATTCATCCCCGTGCCATCTTTTGGGTGACTTAATCCTCATCATCATGATTCTACCCGAGGGCCACTATCTCCCTTGTGGTCTCGACGGGGTAAAGAAGTAGGCGGCTTCTCAAAGGTCCCGTACCTCCCTTCCCATAGTTCCTGTGGAATTTTTCGAACTGGAATTTCAACAGAAGTAATGTTTTGACATTTACAGCCTCGACGGGAAGGAATAAGGCAGTTCCATGGGTTTATCTATATGACTATATCTGTAAATATAATTTGTATTTGTTCGAAGTAAGGGGTCAGACGCTTGGGAGGCTAGACACACACCCAACTTTCACACATGAAGCATATGGAGTATAGGAGTGTCATTGACTATAGCGGGGTCAACTTAAGAAATATTGCCAACTAACCCCCCCCCCCCTCCCGTGCGATTTTCATAAAGTCTGAAAACATGGTTGTGTTGACCACAGATTTAGTTACCAATTTCACTGCTTTGTTATATAATTTTTCTGAGAGAAATCGAGAATGAATGGGAGGGGGAAAGAGGAAAGGAGAGGCTGATGGTTTGTCAAGATTGTAACTTGCTTTTGTTTTTTTAGTTAAATGAATTGTGGGGTTCAGTCCCTGAGCCCATTATGTGGCTCTGTAACCCTTTCCACTACCGCCCACAAGATGGGTATGGGGTGCATAATAAATGAACTAAACTAAACTGATGTTTGAAGGGAGAGAAGAGGGGGTACATATTTGAAGAAGGGGAAGGAGAGAAGGGGGTGGGGCAGGTAAAGAGTGGGGAGAGGGGGGATACGGATAATACAAATGAGAGTGGGGGGGGGGGAATTGAGTGAGAAGAGAGGGGAGGGTAAAGAGACCCGGGCACAGCCGGGTACCCCCTCTAGTAACTCAGCAGCCTAGTTTAGGTCAGCCCTCCCACACAGCACCCATCTGATGGCCAACCCCCCCTCACCTGCCTGCTTCACCACAGCTACCCAAACTTGGCGTGGGACACACTGTACGAGGCTGGGGCGTCCCAGCTCCACCCGCACGTCCACATGATGGTCACCCCCGACCACTACTACGGCTTCTACGAGCAGCTACGCACGGCCGGCCAGCGCTACTTCGACGCTACCGGCAGGAACTACTTCACTACGCTGCTGGAGGTGCATCAAGCCCTCGGCCTCACCGTTCACTACGGCACTGCAGTCGCCATCCCCACTATGGTACGTTCTACGGTAATATATATTCAACGTATATTCATTCTGAATTTGTTTTGCATTTTATTTGGTTAATTGTTTCCTGCTTTGTCACAGGAGGACCGAGAGGCGATTAAAGTCAGGGAAGGCTGACATGTGGACAGATTTCATTGTGTTTACCACTCAGGCAGGGAAGGCTGACATGGAGGTGATGTTCCTGAGTGAAGCACCCAACGAGGACCTCTACCGCCTGATCTTCTACACAATAGCCGCCTACCACGACACCTACACCCAGCTGTGTAAAGGGTGAGTTTAGCCCCTCCACTTCTATTCATGAATCCAGTTATGTAATTGACAAGTATAGGTCCACTACCCTTACACCTACACCCAGGGTTATGTAAATGTGAAGTATAGGCCCACAAGCAACACATCTACACTCATAACGGAAGTGTGGGACAATTACACCTACACTCATCTGTGCAACAGGCGTGTGTGGGCCTACTGTAAACTCTACACTCATCTGTGTGACAGAATTATGTAGACCCATGACAACTACAATTTGATCTGTTTAACCGGACCAGAAAAACTCTACCATCCTACCTGGGACCACCACAACAGCTCTGCCACCCACACTGGGGACCACCACAACAGCTCTGCCACCCACACTGGGGACCACCACAACAGCTCTGCCACCCACACTGGGGACCACCACCAAACAGCTCTGCCACCCACACTGGGGACCACCACAACAGCTCTGCCACCCACACTAGGGACCACCACAACAGCTCTGCCACCCACACTGGGGACCACCACAACAGCTCTGCCACCCACACTGGGGACCACCACAACAGCTCTGCCACCCACACTGGGGACCACCACAACAGCTCTGCCACCCACACCGGGGACCACCACAACAGCTCTGCCACCCACACCGGGGACCACCACAACAGCTCTGCCACTCACACCGGGGACCACCACAACAGCTCTGCCACCCACACTGGGGACCACCACAACAGCTCTGCCACCCACACTGGGGACCACCACAACAGCTCTGCCACCCACACTGGGGACCACCACAACAGCTCTGCCACCCACACTGGGGACCACCACAACAGCTCTGCCACCCACACTGGGGACCACCACAACAGCTCTGCCACCCACACTGGGGACCACCACAACAGCTCTGCCACCCACACTGAGGACCACCACAACAGCTCTGCCACCCACACTGAGGACCACCACAACAGCTCTGCCACCCACACCGGGGACCACCACAACAGCTCTGCCACTCACACCGGGGACCACCACAACAGCTCTGCCACCCACACTGGGGACCACCACAACAGCTCTGCCACCCACACTGGGGACCACCACAACAGCTCTGCCACCCACACTGGGGACCACCACAACAGCTCTGCCACCCACACTGGGGACCACCACAACAGCTCTGCCACCCTCACAACACTAGTTCTACAAAAACACCCCCCCCCCACTTTATACCACTAAAAGGGCTTAATGAAGCCCATCTGTTCCCCAAAGGTTTTCAGCGGCGTACCCAGCAGAAGGTCCATCGGAAGCTGCGAGAGTGGGTCGCATCCCAGTAATTGCCAGACTCATCTCCCGTGGGGAATGCACATCTCCCAAGACCGACTACTCCTCTTACGAGATCTTCCAGGTGGGCACCACGTGACCTTTCTTGCGTTGCTTTCTGGGAAGCTCTCAAATGACCTTTTCAGGTGGGTTGTGGACCATCAAGTCTGTGTATTTTTTGGCCCTCAGGTTGGGCAGTGTGTATGTTGGCACTCAGGTTGAGGAGGGGGTGTGATGGCCATCAGGTTGGGGGATGTCAGTTGGCCCTCAGGTTGGGATGGGGGGGGGGTGTTGGTCATCAGGCTATTAGGCTGGCTATTAGGCTGGGTGTGTGTGTTGGCCATCAGGCAGGTGTATAATGAAGAAACAAAAACGTTTCTTAAACATATTTGCATTATGTACTAATAAAACAGTTTTAAGGACTTTTCATCATATATACTGTATATAGAAAGAGTTTTAATATAATAATAATAATAATAATAATAATAATAATAATAATAATAATACAGTAATGCAATTGATAATTATCAGTACAAATAGGGGACTTTAGACAAGTTGCTGGCTTCCTGTCCTAATCAAGGCCACTAGAGAGGTTGTGGCCCTCAGGTAAGTTTAGGTAAATATAATAACAAATAAGAACCCATCACCCCACCAAAAACAATCTTTTGTCATTTATGTCAACTTGTTTCACAATATTAATGAAGATATTTTATCTTGGTAACACTTAAGTCTGGTACTGTACTCTATTGATCATTGTTTGAAGTACATTACTTATGAGAAAGTGGAGACTAAGTACATTTATTCATTACAGTATTTTGTTTTTTCGGTAAAGAAAATATATTATTATAAATTTCATAAAACAGTAGGAAAAAGGAGATATTTTTCATATTAGAATGCAATTGAAAAAGGAAAACAATGTTTATTTCAAGACTCATTGGTATCCAAACTGAAATTGAAATGCTGTACGGAAATGGTTAAACCCGAAAACAAGTAACATTACTGTTAGTCTCCTCTTCCAAGATCATAACATCACACAGCATTTGCTACAATATTAGCAGAAGCACTAGGCAATGTAACCGAGCACTAATTTGAAATTCCTTCTCTAAATATATAGTCGTGATGGCTTGTGTGCTTTCCCTTGATAATTTCCTCCTTCCTTCTCTAAAACTGCTCCAAGCAATATCTGTGGTGAAAATCCTCAGAAATTACTGGTACGTAAAGTAATGGCACATTACAAAATGACAAGGATTCCTTTTTACTTAGTACATTATGAAGCATAATAATTGCCAACTTACTTCTGCTTTATTTGCTTTTTTTTAACAAAAACACTATAATATTGATTTGATGACTAACATGGGATAAATGTTGTTGGATCATTTATCTACAAAATATAACAAGGTGTTTTCCATCTTGTGCAGATGGTGGAGCGGTACCACGACCCATGGGAGGTGGCAAGAGCCATCAGGAAGGCCATCAAGAAGCACTGTAAAGCATGACATCGAGAGCAAGATGACCACAAAGTTAAGGGCAAATCCATATCTTATGACATGGCTGTTTATGGTTCATGTCATCATGTTCTGTTAAGGAAAAATTAATGCAAATACTGTATTGGAATCATTTTTAATAATTCACTTAGAAACTAATAAGTCAGCAAATAAAAAAATAGCTGTACATTTACAAATCCACACAAATGGATTTCTTCTCTTTATGGCATAACTAACCTGATATTAAAGGTAATGAAATTACAGTCGACTCGCATATGGTGTGCCTATATGTATGTACAGTACTGTATGCCATCTGGGGTCCTGTTTGAATGAAAATACATTAAACTTCATTTAAACCTATGAGTTCATATAGCAATATAATTACTGTATATGTATACCTATGCCAATATACAGTATATTAAAGTACCCAATTCAGTATAGTGCTAGTACAGTACTTGACACTTTCGAATGTTGTTACCTCCCAACTGGTAAGAGTAGTCTTTGAAGTGAATTATTTTATTTCAAGGGTAGGATATATATAAATAACACATTACTGCTTGCCTTATTCTTATTTATATAGGTCTTTATTATTTTTTATTGTGTACAGTATGTAAAATTATCACTATTATTATTACAGGATGAGAGAAATGCTCGTAGTGTTCCATTTTCCCAATAATCTGTTATACTGTATAATGCTTTGAAAGTGCTGATGGTTTTACCATCCACCACCTTCTCACTTAACTCGTTCCACCAACATATTTTGGCACCTTTGTTTCCATAGCTTGAATCTCTGACCTCTTGTTCTTGAAGTTGCAAGCTTCAGAATTCCTCTGTGTTAATTTTTTATTCCTGTTACAATTTGTATGTAGTGATTATATCACCTCTTTTTCATGTCTTCTATCTCTGACATATTTAACACCTCCACCCCTGTCCCATCTCTCTCTCTCTTCTCTCTCTCTCTCTTTCTAATTACCTAAGTTCCAGTTACAGGATAAAAGCTAAGTAATTATCAAAAGAAGGCACCAAACCGGGAAGACTATGTAACACCATCAAATGTGCAGAATAATCAGAGGGTGCTAAATATCACCAAAGATGCCAATACGAGAACAGAAACCCATAAGGCGAACGATATCAAAGTATCCGATTCACCAAGAATTCTATCGAGGGACAAGTGACCGCAAGGGACGGTCGGAAAACAGACACACGCTCGTCCTGGAAGTCAGGACATTCACAAGGATATGCACGACCGTAAGAAGGACAATGTAATTTGACAATAAGGAGCAGGGCGGCGCTCTATTAAGTGACCGTGAGTTAAGCATTTGTGGCCAATATGCACCTCGCCAGAACCGTTTCCCATCGCCGTTACGGTGGTAGGTTGACGGCCATGAGGACACATACTCTTAAAAGTATGCAGTTTGTTACCAGTAACAGAAGACCAACTATCTCGTCAATGGGTAGGATGGAGGAATGAATAACTGGGTAAAAGTCGGAATAAGGAATACCTTTACGGGAGATGGGACAAGAGCGGACAGCTTCCCTAGCTGGCAACATCCTCCCCTCATTTAAAGACACCCCCAATATGACTGCGAACCCAGCAAAACTCAACTGACTTAAATTTACTAGAAATAAGAAACAGCCA
>WNGS01163947.1:18385513-18400161 GCA_020271785.1 Procambarus virginalis | reverse complement strand
ATGCAGAATCTCGACAACCACTGGATGGAACAGATTAAAGGACCCGAGAGCCATGAGGGCACTACGAGAGTCAACAACTACAAAAGAAGATTGACAATGAGAAAGCAGGAGACGAAGAGCATAGAGAACAGCTCTAGAGAATAGAATAGAGAATTGGTTTCCAACAAGTGTAATAGGGGAATGTGGATCTAGAAATTACTACTCAAGCCCTTTACAAATTAATTGTACGAAACGTTTTTTGATGCAAGTCTATTTTTATGTTTTGTATCTCTAGTTGTTATAGTTGTTTCTCTAGTTATTATACTTGTATCTCTAGTTGTTATAGTTGTATCTCTAGTTGTTATACTGGTATCTTTAGTTGTTTTACTTTCATTTGTTGATGACTAGGCTGCGGGGAGTGTGCCTGTGAGCGTCTATATTGCTCGCTTATGATGCCTTGTCTGTCTTCAATAAATTTAACCTTTTTTCGAACGCAATCTTTTGCACCGTGTACAGGAAAAAAAGAGATAGTCGATTGTTATCTCACGCCAACACTTTTAAGGAAAAGACATATCACACTCCACGTCACGGCCCTTGTGGATTTGTTCAAAAGCCATGTCCCTAAACTAGATCGCTCGTATGTAAATGATGTATTAAAGTGCAGGTGTGGACATCAGGTCAGGTAGTGAGCGGCAGTGAGTGCTAGGATGGGCCCTAAAATTACGTCTGGAATAATTCTTCCAGACAATTCAGCTTACTAATGTTAAATCGCAAAGTTACCGCCATGAAAGCGATATGAATTTAACGTTTTCTATGAATTGCGTTATTGCTGCATGAGTCAGAATTACTCTTGATCTATCAATTCATTTCAATTTATTTCTTTATTAGACATCCCATGCCCATCCCGTGGGCGGTGGTGGAAAGGGTTACAGAGGCACATATTCGGTTCAGGAACTGACCCCATACTTCGTTTAGCTAAGCAAGTGACAATCTTTTGAAGCTAGATAAGATATAATGTAATCCTGATTGCAGATCACGCCGCTCAGATGCTTATTATCACTGGGATACCACCCTGTTCTACAAAGAACGTCGCATTTCCCTCGTATGAATTACATAAGGCCAAAAATTGTCGTACTAGAAAATGGAAGTGGCTGGCGAAAGTAACGTACTGTGCCGTTTTTTGTTTGGGGTCCTCTGGTGGTAGGTTAGGAGAGGACACTTTAAATTGACCGTTTTCTTGACCTTGGGAAACCTTAGGAGGACGGACTGGAGATACAGTAAAGGCCCTTGTACAGCAAAGGCTTTTGAACAACAAAGGCCCTTGTATCTTACAACATCGGCGTTCGATCCCTGATGGGTCAAATCGCTGAACATCGTACCTTTACCCCGTTCTCATATTCCGATTATTTGTCCTCATTAGCGCTTTCTCTTGATAATTACGTGAAGTGGGGACTTGCATCACAGCATGTACGTATATATGTACATTAACACACACACGCTACTTGGGCTCTTGAGAGCTTGAGGGTCCCCCGAAGGCCGCCAGGGTAGTAAAGATGGAGATCGAGTGTAGTGATGATGGGAGCCTCGCTTCGTTCCCCGGGCACTACCGGATACCTCAAATGGTACCTGATAAAACACTAAATAAAATATTCACTGGGGTGGTATGCAAAAAATATTCAAGTGATTTAAAAATAAAGTTTCTTTGAGTATTTGTATTTCTCTTCATCGAAATTATATATGTTCTCATAATAGAGGTGCACACACAAACACATTAGTGCTTGGAGCAGCATTAATCCCTACATGTAAGATCTCCTTACAACATCTCAGCGTGTAATCTCAGTGTACTATCAGAAAATCATGGAATGAGTCTCACTAGTAAACCTTTACAAGATCTCTGCGCATCAGCGGTGTAAGTGATATTAATTTTAATTAAATGCATTCCAAAAAATTATTGCCGTTGAAAGGAATTTCATATAGTAGTATTTTATTAACCAAGTTTGTGTCTCAACAATTGGCAACTGTTGTTGTTATCTTGGCCTGAGGAGGCCGCCTGGCGGCAGTCAGCCGAAGCGTCTCCAGCACGCAAGGTATTTACGCTTTGTGTCAATTATTTAGCGTGTCAGGGCTCAGGCTACCCTATGTACTGGGGTATTTAGGCTACCCTCGTGGTTTTCCTTTGTACTGGGGTACTTAGGCTACCCTCGTGGTTACCCTTTGTACTGGGGTACTTAGGCTACCCTCGTGGTTACCCTTTGTACTGGGGTACTTAGGCTACCCTCGTGGTTACCCTTTGTACTGGGGTACTTAGGCTACCCTCGTGGTTACCCTATGTACTGGGGTATTTAGGCTACCCTCGTGGTTTTCCTTTGTACTGGGGTACTTAGGCTACCCTCGTGGTTACCCTTTGTACTGGGGTACTTAGGCTACCCTCGTGGTTACCCTTTGTACTGGGGTACTTAGGCTACCCTCGTGGTTACCCTTTGTACTGGGGTATTTAGGCTACCCTCGTGGTTACCCTTTGTACTGGGGTACTTAGGCTACCCTCGTGGTTACCCTTTGTACTGGGGTATTTAGGCTACCCTCGTGGTTACCCTATGTACTGGGGTATTTAGGCTACCCTCGTGGTTACCCTTTGTACTGGGGTATTTAGGCTACCCTCGTGGTTACCCTATGAACTGGGGTATTTAGGCTACCCTCGTGGTTACCCTATGTACTGGGGTATTTAGGCTACTCTCGTGGTTACCCTTTGTACTGGGGTACTTAGGCTACCCTCGTGGTTACCCTATGTACTGGGGTATTTAGGCTACCCTCGTGGTTACCCTATGTATTGGGGTACTTAGGCTACCCTCGTGGTTACCCTTTGTACTGGGGTATTTAGGCTACCCTCGTGGTTACCCTATGTACTGGGGTATTTAGGCTACCCTCGTGGTTACCCTTTGTACTGGGGTACTTAGGCTACCCTCGTGGTTACCCTATGTACTGGGGTATTTAGGCTACCCTCGTGGTTACCCTATGTATTGGGTACTTAGGCTACCCTCGTGGTTACCCTTTGTACTGGGGTATTTAGGCTACCCTCGTGGTTACCCTATGTACTGGGGTATTTAGGCTACCCTCGTGGTTACCCTATGTACTGGGGTATTTAGGCTACCCTCGTGGTTACCCTTTGTACTGGGCAATACTTGACTAAACACCAATTCAGCAAAGCAGTGTTGCAAGCTGTTGCAAGTCTCGCAGCGTTTGTTTTATGTATGTATGTAATTGTGACCACAACATTAATAGCCTCATACAGCACAGTGTATCATTTTTTATTTATTTATTTATTTATTTATTTATTTATTTATTTATTTATTTATTATTTATACAAGAAGGTACAATGGGTTTATGAGAGTACATAGCATTGATGTTTTTACATTATTGTAAAGCCACTAACACTCATAGCGTTTCAGGCAGGTTCTTAATCTAAAAGTGTGTATTAGTGGCTTTAGGTATTGTATGTACTAGCTCTATTTATAAATACAACATTATGTTTGCAACTCATCTTCTATGTATGTACTTTTACCTGAATAAACATTTTGATTTTATTTTTGATTTTGAAAAGATAATTTTAAGTAGGTAATTTCTAGCAAAATTGAAACGATGTTAACAGATACATTGTAAGAAATTTTGACAAAGATTAATAGGTATATTAAAGTAAAATTTGAGGGTTATCAATATGTACATTGTAGCATAATTTGACTATGGACTTGGACCGGTCACTACCAGCCATACTCACCTTCTCTCATAACTTTTAATTGTAGGAACAACTGTTTATATAAAAGCTACATTGCTGGCGTTATTGATCTTATAGTGCAATCTTTCTATGCCTCTATTTTCTTTGTATTAGTATTAAGATGAGCAATCAAGTTACTAAAATTCTTTTTAAGGAACTTTGAGTTTAATGATGCTAGTCCTTAAGCTGAAGTACTAGCTAGTCCTTAAACTAGCTAGTACTTGAGCTAGTCCTTAAGCTGATCTTTGAGCTTAAAGAAGCTAGTAACTCTTGAAGGGTTTATTAGCTACAACTTTCCATTTTTTGGAGCATCTTCAGGTAATGAATGAATACAAGAGATTGATTGATTGATGAAGATTAAGCCACCCAAGAGGTGGCACGGGCATGAATAGCCTAATAATCGGTACAAACGTCATTATCGGTGATCTGTGGTGAGCTCTAGCTCTGAGTCCCGGCAGGAAGCAAAGTTGTTACTTTATATATTTAAGGCGGGTTGTTACTTTGTATATGTTTATCCAGGCTGTTCTGAGTATTAAATTACCAGTACTTCTTTTGTTTGTAAGCGGGGTTTCGCTATGGCTTTTTTAAGGTGCTGTTTTGTACTGTTCCTACTTGAACTGTCAACCCCATCTCAGTTATAGGCAAAACAACATTTCTTCAAGGAAACTAACTATGCTCGCACAGCAAGGCTCCACTAAGTATATATAATTTGTACACACAACCAGATCATCACCAGATATCCTGACTAACAACACTGAAATAATCAACAAATACAACGCAAACGGAAGCTTAGTTATCAGGAAAGCACCAGATATCAAATAGTCAAANCTTTTCAAGGTGATAAGTATAAACATTATTGTTTTAGAAATCTCAATAACGTGATCTATCAATGAACAAATCCATAAGGGCCGTTGGTGAGGGTTCGAACTTACCCACGGGATGTTCCCAGATGCGCCTTAGTCAGCTGTTTCACGATAGGCACCCTCACCACGACCCTCGTAGATTTGTTCATTATCTCTATATAGTTATTTAACCTGAGCGGAGTGTGCCGGTCTGAAGCATACTTGACCGGCCAGCATGTGATTTTGAACATCATATGGAGGCTTTTCAACCTTCTGAATGAATGCATATTGGTGTGATACTAATATGATCTTAGGTAATTATTATATATATTTTTGTTGTGAATTTTACACTAATATTATCATAATAGTAATTACATTCGTGCAAAACTAAAGAATGTTTCTTTATTACACGAGTTTTTTAAGCTGAATTTCACACAACAGCTCGTATTATGCTTATTTGAAATTACGGCGGGAAGGGGGGGGGGGGGTAGGGATGGAACTATCAGGGGAAAGCGCCAAATCATTACGACTATAGCACTTGGAAGGGATCAGGATGTGGATTTGGGATGGGACGGGGGAAGGAATGGTGCCCCAACCACTTGGACGTTTCTCAGAATGTTTGGTAATATATTTATTGTTTGTGATGTGTGTCTATGTATGTATTAACACGATGTACTGAACGGGGTGAGAATAGCTTGAGCTACCTCATCCCTTTGTGTGTATTTTACCTCAATAAACTTATTTCAATTTCAATTTCAACTTGGACGTTCGTGGATTGAACGCCGACCTGCAGGAAGCGAGACCGTTTCTCTACCGTCCAGCCCAATTGATTGGCAGGCAATGGGGGGGGGGAGAGATTTACTCTGTCCTGAAATAGGAACCCGTTGGGCATGAACAAGTTAAAATAAGTAAACTTATCAGAAGAATGGCCCCAAGCCTGGAAGACTATATAACATAGCTTGTGTTAAAATATTAACAAATGTGAATGGTCAGAACGTGACCTTGGCACGCTGTCCTCTGTTGAATTCTGGCGTCCCGATCAGCCTATGTCCGTCCCGTACCCAAGACATACACCCGTGCAAAGTTGGGTGAGACTAGCCGCAAGCGTCTGACCTCCAACCTTAGAGAAACAGACATTCATAAATATAGATTGTGGAAAGGTACAACAATAAATATTTTAACCTCAATCGAGTATATTTTGTTTATAAAAATAGAGTTAGTTTAGTTCGTTTATTATGCACCCCATACCCATCTTGTGGGCGGTAGTGGAAAGGGTTACAGAGGCACATAATGGGCTCAGGGACTGAACCCCACAATTCATTTATCTAAGCAAGTTACAATCTTATGAGCTAGTTACAAAATTCAACATAAGTGGTCACATCAACAATAGAGGCGCATTAATGTTGGTTGTGGTCTAACAAGGTAAATTACCAATTATTTATTATGCACCACATACCCATCCCGTGGGCGGTGGTGGAAAGGGTTACAGAGGCACATAATGGGTTCAGGAACTGAACCACCATAGTTCGTTTAGCTAAACAATTGACAATCTTTTGAAGCTAGTTACACAATTGTTAATGTTACGAGACATGAAGAATCTTATTTTTTCATTTGACATTTAAGCTTTTGTGCAGCATGGTGAGACACTAAGATAACGTATTCTATTTTTCCTCTTTTTGTATAACTAAAAGCTGCCGCAGTGGAAAACTGTTTACATACAGTCTCCGGGTTTGTGTCAGTGTGCACTTGAGAGTAGCAGCACTAGGGGCGTGTGGAGTGTCAACAGCCTGGGGCCAGATTCACGAAGCAGTTACGCAATCACTTACGAACCTGTACATCTTTTCTCAATCTTTGGCGGGTTTGTTTACAATTGTTAAACACTTAATGCAGCCCGTCCTCCAAACAAAGATCCAAAAGTGATTCCATGCACCCGCCAAACCCCCTGTTTATGAATGAAAAACGGTTTACACACGACTCACAACTGCTGACGTTCGAACATATCCGGAACAAGTGCTTCACTGACGAATTTTGTTCAAATCACATCGCTGTAAATGCTTCACCCACGTACTACAAATACAAATAATCGCCAACAGAACCTAAACACCTGACCTAACCTAACCTATGCCTATATATGCACAATATGCCAATATATTATAATATTAATTTATACTTGAGAAAATTCCCGTTTTGAATGAACAGCATGTTAAAATTTATGAATGCGTCTGTGGGGTCGACCGCTGAATGTAATGGACTTGAGTCGAGGACGGGTTGCTTAATGAGCTCCGAAGCACAAGGAGGCTGTTTATAACAATAACAACAGTTGATTGGCAAGTTTTCATGCTTGTAAATTGTTTAATAAATGTAACCCAAGCCGTCAAAGATTGAGGAAAGATGTACACGTTCGTAAGTACTTGTGTAACTGCTTCGTGAATCTGGCCCCCTGGCCTGCTTGTTTTGATTACCTTTGCCAGCTAGACGAAGCCATAGTGGTTGACTATCATATTATAATTCATGGTTTATTCATAGTAGTTTTTTGTGGTTGCCATCTTAAGAATTCTGAATCAAATCTGATCAGCACAATAGACTTTTGACAAGCCGCTGGAGCTTCCTGTCCCCACTGTAGTTCCCATGAGTGACTACAGTGCTCTAGGCTGTATCCATATCTGGCATCTATGTGTGATTTCACAAACTATTTTCTTTATATGTTTCTTATATCTTTCAATAATATGTCATTGTTTTCTGATATTGGAATATTTCTGCAGCTGGAACACAAGAAGCAGTATAACAACACAGTGGAAGATAATTTCCGCATGAAGATCTTTCTCAACAACAAACACAGGGTGATGGAACACAACAAACTTTATGCGCAGAATCTCACTTCTTTCAAGCTCGAAGTCAACCAATTTGGAGATATGGTACGTCTTTTTATTTTTTTTAGTGGAAGCAGACGACTAATCACTCATTACCAGTTAGAATTTTATCTTAACACAACTCATTAATTTAGCTTTATCCTGGTTGTTTTCCCCTGCAACACGACCTGGCAAATGGTCTACAATCAGGTCCCCAATCTTTATTTATACGCATATATCCTGTCCAGGGGACAAGAAACTCTTAATTTGTTTGTCGACGGTTTACACATTAAAAATAAAATGTCCATGTGTTCACTTGCAATTCCCTGCCAGACTCAACCGTGCTTACTCTGCTCTAAACAACGGGTTTTGATGCATTGATATTTATACGTATTTGTCTTCCTCTGTATAGCCACATTGACATTGCCCTCTCTTCTGATAATTAACTTATCTTGTCTTACTCTGTTTATTACTCCAGTATAGCTATTAACAAGACAGGGATACGATAGAGGTGGTCAGGCAGGTTTATTGTAATTTTGGTAAATTAAGTATAATTATTGTTATTGTTGATATATATCGTATTTATTTTATCCGTATTAGTTTAATTAATAACCTGCATTTGGCATTAACGTGCCTCAGAAAACATCGAAAGGAATTTAATAATAATTTCCATAGAATTATTAGTGATAAGTTGATGACAAAATAACACACGAAAGCATTTCGCTCATGTATTGTGTAATAATATGATTAATTAGCATTTAATAGGTTATAAATTTAGACTTACGGATGACATAAGTTTTAATGAACTAGCGTTGTAGGGTCATGTAATGAGGCTATTTCAATATTTAATGTATTTCAGAAGTTTTTATTTTGTGTTGTGCATGTCTTTGTGTTTTCCTGCTTTTAGTCACTAGTTATACTTATATTGATTACTAAACGATGTCCTTAGTACCCCAGTTATGTTCCCTTGCATTACCCGTTATTTAAAAAAGAGTTATACACTTAATCTTATTCAAAAGCTTCGTCCAGGTGTTTGGCCACCGTTTCTTTCCTCAAATCGTAAATCCTTATCCTCATATCTCTTCCTAGCACTATATAGTCTTAATGAATTAGTGCTTTCTCCTAGTAATTTGCCTTACGTTACCTTATTCAACAGCTTAGAGAAGAAATTATAGCTTCAGTGACTGGCTTCGACAAGGTGAACATCAGTGCTCTGATCAACAATGTTGGGTCCACCTACATTCCTCCTGACGGGGACGTAGAGCTCCCCTCTACCGTAGACTGGCGCCTCAAGGGCGCTGTCACCGGTGTCAAGAGTCAGGGGCAGTGTGCCTCTGGGTGGGCATTTGCAACGGTGAGTCAAATTACTACAAATAGTTTCGAAAGCTTTACAAAATCAATACTTAACATGTTTTCATCTTTGAGAAAGTGTGGTCCATCGAGGCGTTTTGTTCAGTAGTAGCCTTATGGTTGTGAAAGTATCCCCCCTACTGAGACCTGTTCAGTAGTAGCTTTATGGTTGTGAAAGTATCCCCCTACTGAGACCTGTTCAGTAGTAGCTTTATGGTTGTGAAAGTATCCCCCTACTGAGACCTGTTCAGTAGTAGCTTTGTGCTAGAGAAAGTATTCCCTATTGAGGCCTTTTATTCATTGATAGCCAATAACTTGAGAAAACGTGACCTGTTGAGGCTTCGTGTTCAGTAATAGCATAAATTAAACACTAGGTAATCCTGATGCATAATTCTTCGGAACTCTTACAAAAACAAAATAAAAACAACAAGGAACCAAGGGACAACACACTAAAAGTTACGAAACTTGACTCTGCACATAAATTCCCTGCTGAACAAAGGAAGTCAGGCGATTCAGGAAGCATAAGGGTAAGAGGAAAACTTTTTTTCACGGCGAGTCAAAACTAACTTTTATACCTATACCGACAAGTAGCTTCAAAACCAGTGGCAATATACAAGCTAACAGTGTGCAGGATGTACGCCCAACTGGAGACAGAAACCAAACATCTCTAGGCTCATTAGTTAAAGTATCTGGAGTTTACAGTGAATATATTTACCAGCTTATTGGCATTTGTGTAAATTTTACACATCATATGTATTTCCGAAGACAGAGAATCCCGACAATTGAAACCAACAACAAACTGGGACGAGAATAAGTAATGCAAAGGGAATTTCATCTCCGAGGGACAAGAGCAGGAAGCATAAGGACTTACCTTCCACCAGCAACGAGGAGTTAAGCAGCCTGTGGTGCTCAGAATCTGTGGTGCAGTATAATAGCTCAAAATTGTAGTAATTGATAGTGGGAGTATGCTTCAGCGCAGACAGCAACAGTAGAGGAAGTTACACAACTGCATCAAGTTACATGGGCAGCACCTGAAGTACAAGCTCTTATAATGGACGATTTTAACCATGGCACATTATTAGGCTTTGGTTAATTTAATATCACAAACTGTAGGAAAACAATGCATTAACCTCATGCAGAGCTCCGTTCTCATTCAGCATGCGACTGGGCCAACCTGAGGTAACAACGTTCTAGATTTCGTGCTAACAACAGAAGAGCATGATCCATCAAATCCGGGTTGGAGAGATGCCTACCGCCCTTACATGTGACCACTATATCCCAAGATGGAATATAATTCCCGAAACCTGATAAGTTTAGGAGAAGTATTAATATGATTACTCTCAAGGAGACTATCGAAGAATGGGATATATTTACAAAGAGCATCGCTAAACTTGTACAAAAATTCGTGCCAAGAAAGAGAGGGGAAACTTCAAAGAACTAGATGGAAGACAGAGGCAGCAAAAAGAGCTTTATTAACTCTGCTCAATCTCCGGATGAGACAAAGGGATACAGTCCCTTTACGGGCTCACCATAGCCCGTGCTACATGGACATTTCTTTCTTAGTGGCTAAATCTAAACCAACATCAAACAACAACTCCAAAAGAGGTGTTACTCCACCTGGAATCACATCTGGAATCGCCACCTGGAATAATACACTAAAAGGCGTTTAATGCAGCCACCTAGAAAATCAGACCAGCCAAAAGAAACTATGAATGGAAACATGTAGAATATCAAGAAAGACCCCAAGTTCTTTTATGCTAGGTAGAACCCTTGAAAGATATGACTAACCAAGTTTTGAGCAACCATGAAAGATACACTCACAATAGGAATACACTTAAAGACACATCACCTACTCGAGACTATACACTCAGAGCTTATGCCTTAAATTTAACAAGAATAAATTGACTTACCTAGACTAGGTAGCGTGACTGTATTCAAAATCCGAACTACTGCAGATTCAATTCCCCAGCAAGCACAGCCTAACCACAGCACTGTAACAACACTTTTATACAACGTAAAACAACTTGATTAAGTTGTTGAGAACATAGGTATTATGTGTTATTATGTAAGGAAGATTCGCTTGTTCTACCAGACAGGATCGCTGGAAGGGCAGCACTTCCGCCGGTGGGGGCGTCTGCTCAGCCTCTCCGAACAGAACCTTCTCGACTGCTGCCATCTGTGCTACGGGTGCCAGGGTGGCCGCATGGACTATGCCTTTACTACTATCCAGCAAAATGGTGGCATCGATAGTGAGAGTTACTACCCATACGAGGCCAGGGTAAGATACTTCGTGTGTGCGTGTGTGTTCGTTCTTGATTGTTTAATGCTATGAATATTCTCGTTTTCTGATCATATTTGCTTTGTTTTTTAACGACTTTGAGGGATGAGAATAAAATTCTAGGAAGTACTTTACCTTAAGACAGACTGGTACTTTGGTCACACATTACTCTAGGGAATACAGTATCTAAAAGCAGACTGGGACTCTAGTCACGCAGTACTTTAGGGTACTGTGTGTACAAGAACATGCCATATACCACAAAAACATGTCTTATACCCCCCAAAAACATACCATATATCCCCCAAAAACATACCATATGCCCCAATATCACAAGAACACTTCACATACCCCCAACATCACACATTTCAAACCATCTTATGCCTCTTGCAGAACAATGTGTGCCGCTACAACCATCCATGGCAGTCAGCAAGGTTGTCGGGTACATGAGCATCCCTCCCGGAGATGAGCAGGCTCTGAAGGCGGCGGTAGCCAATGTGGGACCCGTGGCTGTGGCCATCGACGCCTCCCTGCCCTCGTTCCATTACTACACCCACGGTAGGTCAAAGCCGCTCGTTGCATACAGTGTGGAGGAATGTATGTAATTCTGTCCTCGCATCCCAGTGTACTGGGATGCGAGGACAGAATAAGAGCCGGGATATGCGGACAAAATATGAGTTGGCAGATGAGGACAGATTTAAGAGCTGGGATAAGAGGACAAATTAACTATATATACTGAGTGTGAGGACACAATAAGAGCTGGGGGTATAAGGCCAGAGTTAAGGAACGGTACCCAATAGACCCAACACACCCTACGAAGCTCAAGCTATTCTCACCCCGTTCAGTACATCGTGTTAATACATACATATACACACATCACAAACAATAATCATATTACCAAACATTCTGAGAGATAAACATATACATTTCCTCCTTCTCGTGAAGGAGGAAATGTATATGTTTATCTCTCAGAATGTTTGGTAATATGATTATTGTTTGTGATGTGTGTATATGTATGTATTAACACGATGTACTGAACGGGGTGAGAATAGCTTGAGCTACCTCATCCCTTTGTGTGTCTTTTACATCAACAAACTTATTTCAATTTCAATTTCAATTTCACCCTACGAAAAACGGGTAAAAAAGATAGAAAAAAGAGGGGTTACTATTATATACATAAATTGTTGTCATAAATGCTACAAAATATTTTGTTTACGAGGATTTAATGATCTGAAGGCATGTCATTTATATGATAGTTGTATTCTGATTCCCCGGTACATTGTGTTATATGCGCAGTTTACCTAATACCAGTCCTAGGTGCACAGTTTACCTAATACCAGTTCAACGTGCAGTTTACCTGATATAATAGTACTACGTGCATAGTTTATCTAATGTTAGTTTACATCATAATACAACTGCCGCACTAGACAGAGCATAATGCTAAAATTTCCATTATTATTATTATTATTATTATTATTATTATTATTATTATTATTATTATTATTATACAGATTTTTGGTGTCGATTTCCATTAGCCTAATATGTGTTGTAACCCTTATGTATGTACTTATGTTTATATGTACGTGTGGCAGGTGTGTACTATGACGTCCAGTGCTCGTCTGTGTCGCTGACGCACGGGGCGCTAGTGGTGGGCTATGGCTCCCAGTGGGGCACAGACTACTGGCTGGTGAAGAACTCTTGGGGCGCCGCTTGGGGCGACCAGGGCTACATCAAGATCGCCCGCAACCACAACAACCAGTGTGGCATAGCCTCTGCTGCGCTCTACCCCCTGGTGTAATGTTTTCGGCTACTGCGCTCTATATTACCCCCCCTGGTGTAACGTCTTCTGTTGCTTCTATCCCATCCTCGCCTAGCGTAACGCCATCAATCTTGACGCTGCCGTTAAATAACTGGTATTTGGATGCAGTTGCTCCAATAAACCAGCCCGTCCTCTAAAAATGGGGTGGTAAATGTAAGAAGACAAATAAGTGCAATTATGTACTATTTATAGCAGTTAAGAATTGTACTTATTTTCACTTAGTATTAAATCGTACCGTCAAATATATTGTGAATATTTGAGTTTACCTGAAAAACTGAATAGAAAAACCACAACCTCACCTAACCGTCTTAGTTTTTGAAGATAATAATTTTATTGCTTCTTAATTACATATGTGTTCTTACATTGAATTTTGTAACTAGCTCATCAAGATTGTAACTTGCTTAGCTAAATGAATTGGGGTTCAGTCCCTGAGCCATTATGTGCCTCTGTAACCCTTTCCACTACCGCCCACAAGATGGGTATGGGGTGCATAATAAATGAACTAAACTAACTAACTCTTAATTACAATTAGTACTTAACCTATGAGCTATATTGATATTACAGTTTTATAAAACTAATAAAACAAAACTAAAATATATCAATAAATTGTAAAGTAACTTGGGATATTTTAAAATTTTGTATAAAATCTATATTGTTTAATAAACATGAAAAAGAAATTCCTGATATTAAAACTTGTGTATTGCAAATTGAAAACTTCATCCTAAAGTTCTGAGTGTTTTAACAGAAAACGAGGAGACTTAAATCAGGGGAGGGAGTTGGGTAAATGTAACAGCCCCATAAGTGCAATTATGCAATGTTTATGACAGTAAGAAGTGTACTTATTACACTTAGTATAAATCGTATTAATTCTGGGCGGAGAGAAAAACAACAGGAGCGGGGGGACCTTAATTTATTAATTAATGTTTACAGAGCGACTGCTGTACCACAATAAAAAATCGTAACATGACTGAGTAGCATGTCAGTACTGCAAAGATGCAACTAGGGAAAAGTCATAGGACGTTAATCGTGCCTAGAGTGGCTAGCCGAAGCAATGTTGCAGTACTCGCAAACAGCGTAGTGCTATAATTAAAACAATACCAGAGATAATGAGTGGCACAGCCAGTACAGTATGATAAAATATATTCTGCATACGCAAGGGCATAGGAAGAATAATGAAGATTTTCATGGTAAAATGCGTAAGCTATAATTAAACAATTCCAGAGATAAATGATTGGCACAGCCAGTACAGTATGGATAAAAAATATATTGTGCATACGCAGAGGGCATGAAAAAGATGATTTTCCAGGGGTAATGACATGCTAGTGCCTAGTTACATGTAAAGTCTGCAACCCCCAACTTGCACCAGTAGTGAGCACTTGACATATGGTAAGTAGCTGCGGGCAGCCTAGACTTGGGGATCCGGCGCAGCAACCCCCAAATTACTAATTAAAGAGAAGCGTAGGCGAGACATGTGGGGCTCGGAGAGCATAAGAAGTTCTGCAGTCAAGGGAGGGGGCGGGTGTTTCGTGTGAACGTAGCGGACCTAGTGAAAGAGGGAGAACTGCTCGTGCGTTGCTTAAATGTGGCGCCCCCCCCACGGCGCGCGCATCTCTCCTGAGCGCTGCGTATATGTTTATTCTCGCTCCCAGAATTCCCCGCTTAATTTAAATTATGCAGGGGCCATATACAGATCACACAGTTGATATATTCAACAGTGGGTTACAGTGATCATGTAGTTTATGCACCCATCCTCCGAATTGACAGT
>WNGS01163947.1:18368180-18384113 GCA_020271785.1 Procambarus virginalis | reverse complement strand
ACTTCTAGCCTAATGTTTGTTTTATCTTGGTTGCTGCAGTGTTTGACTTCCTTTACAGCTTCTTCAATTCTTTCCTTCTCCTTGGCCACTTGTGCATAGGTGAGTTGCATATCTTTCTTGCACTGTTCTATACCCTGTGTAACTTCCTCCATCTGTGCTGACAAAGCTGTTTCTCCTGTTGAATTTCCTTGCCTAACCTATTGTAGTCATTTAGGCTTAAATTTACTTTAACTTCTTCCAAAGCTATTTTTAAGAGTTTATTTTCTTCGTCCATGTCTTTGCAATTTGTTTCCAATTGATTCTTATCCTTGCGCAAGTCTTTCACTATATCCTCAAGACATAAAACTTTGCTATTCAAATGGTCATTACTTTCTTTCAATTTACGAATTATTTCTACATGAGAGTTCACAATACTATCACGTGTGTGTGTGTGTGTGTCACCACGGGTGTGTGTGTCACCACGGGTGTGTGCGTGTCACCACGTGTCTGTGTGTCACCACGGGTGTGTGTGTGTGTCACCACGGGTGTGTGTGTGTGTCACCACGGGTGTGTGTGTGTGTGTCACTACGTGTGTGTGTGTGTCACCACGGGTGTGTGTGTGTGTCACTACGTGTGTGTGTGTGTCACTACGTGTGTGTGTGTGTCACCACGGGTGTGTGCGTGTCACCACGGGTGTGTGTGCGTGTCACCACGTGTATGCGTGTCACCACGGGTGTGTGTGCGTGTCACCACGTGTGTGTGTGTGTGTCACCACGGGTGTGCGTGTCACCACGGGTGTGCGTGTGTCACCACGTGTATGCGTGTCACCACATGTGTGTGCGTGTCACCACGTGTGTGCGTGTCACCACGTGTGTGCGTGTCGCAGGTGGTGGTGTCCTGGGGGCAGCGGAAACCTCCTTCAGGCCATACTTCTGTCTTCCCGCCTTAAATCCTTCCACCTCCTCACAAGTTTTCATTCACGATCGACAGAAAACTTCACCGTATTGACTTGAAACTTAAAATAGTTTCAAGAAATCAAGGAAAGTATTAGACGTTACTGCAAGTGAGAAATGTAAGCCAGGAGTTAGTCCCTGGTTGTGGGCTTACATCCTGGGAAGGGTCAGTAGTTTGACCCTGTGGTGACCCTGATGGTAGATAACACAGGGGTGTGCGCCCCCGACAAAATGAATTATCGTATTATTATTATTATTATTATTATTATTATTATTATTATTATTATTATTATTATTATTATTATTATTATTTTTATATAATAGGCTGTACGCATAGTTTTATGACATTGTTTTGTTTATCTGATGCTATACGGATAGTTTTTTTTTTATCTTATGGTACATCAATTGCTTGATGATTTTATGCTACATAAATAGTTTTATGATAGACTACATAGCAATGTTTATGATTTTAGGCTTCATAAATTTTTTTAAGTACTTTATCAGATATGATAAAGCCCTCACAGACGAAACGTTATCTACAATAATTTCTATTGTTGGTGTTTTTCTACAGTGCATCGTTGTCGGTACTCTGTGTTCACTCTAACCTTCTATATCATAATCCCTTCTTCTATAGCCTCCTGTCTTACGGGCTATTCATGCCCGTGCCACCTCTTGGGTGACTTAATCTTCATCAATCACCCTCCTGACACAATCCCCCCCCTTACTACACTCCTTCCATCTCCTCCAGCTCCACCTCCCTCACAAAGCCTCAACTCTCACCACAAGTGTGTTATCAGACCCCCAAAGATTAGACAAGGCGTGAGGTTGCTTTGCACCGTGTTTAATGCTTGCATGACGATTTTACAATATAATATATTAAACACAAATCGAGGGCTTATTTATAAATATAGAATTACAGAATATTATGGAACTTTCAAGTTCCTTGTAGCCACAGCGTGTAGGTTTCATTCCATTAAATTTAGGAAAGGTGGTGAAGAGCAGAGAAGGTGGTGAAGGAGATTGAATGTAGTAATGACGATGTTGGTTGGAGATTGTGCCACAATCTTGTGGTAGTGAAGATGGACACAGTGATGAAGATAGTGTGTAGTGAAGATGTGACTCAAGTCACCTGAACAGCGCCGAGTACCCCCAGTAGTATATGTAGTATGTATATAAATATTTATATTTCCTGTTAACATTTTATAATTTTTGCTAGAAATTACCTACTTAATATTATCTGTTAGATTAAGGACCTGCCCGAAATGCTGTGCATACTAGTGGCTTTACGAGAATGTAAACACATCATGCTATGTATTCTCATAAACCCAATGTAACTTCTTGTATATATATATATATATATATATATATATATATATATATATATATATATATATATATATATATATATATATATTACAAATATGTATATATTGGTGTATACTGGCAGCAGGTTTTCATTTAGACATGTTTCACTGAATATGACTGCATTTTCCGTGTTGATTATTTTCTTGTTTAGGGCTTCTATCCCTCTGACTAGTGCTCTTGTATCTTGGTTTAATTGGAAGAGGATTTCTCCAAATGTCATTTTTGTTCTAGGTAAACTAAAATAATAAATAACTGTAGAATGCATTACACTTATTATAAATTTACACAACGTTTCGAACCTACATGGTTCATTCTCAATGGGACTGTACTATTGTTTGTCGTTGTTATAGATTAAGCTACTCATAACGAAATGTCCATGTAGCAGGGGCTATAGTGACCCCGTATTTCAGTTCAATTATTCACGATATATTGTTACCGTGATATTTGAGTCAGTTTTAAATGTAAGTGGGATTTCCTCCTTTTCTCCTGTTTCTTTTCTACTTTTGTTTTAGCGCACTGGTTTTAGTCTTTTGTTTTAATAACATTATCTTGGTGGCGGGTATAGATGCGCAGTGTCCCATTCTTCAACTACTTTTCTAACCATTGTAGTCGCTGTGGATTTTGCATTTAATGTAGCTGCTCTTGTTGGATAAATGTTGAGTTTGATGCGCAGGGCTTCAGTTGCTTCACATTCCAGTAAGTAGTGCAATAGTGCCACAAATTCATCTGTTCCACAGATATGACACTCTTTAACTATTGGGTTTATTACTTCCCAGCAGCACTTGTAGCCAAGTCTGAGTCTGTATGGCTACTGCAATGTCTCTAGATAACGTTTTACCAGGCTTGAAAGTGGCTGTATCCAGTACCCAGTGGCTTGTTCGTACCATATCGTAGTGGATCTTCCTTCCGCTACTTTGGCTCTGTGGCGACTATAGATAGTTGGGAGTATTTTCTTCTTGATTTGCTCCTTAATCTGTGAGAAACTTGGAGGTATTTTAACCTGTACAGGTAGAGCAGTAGCAGATTTTGCCAGTGAGGCTGCCTTTTCATTACCATGGGACTGTACGTTGTTCTTGTTTTAGATTCAGCTACTCGAAGCATGAAGTTCCAAGTAGCACAGGCTATGGTGAGCCCGTAGTGAACTTACCTGGCACAGGAACGGGGTTGTATGATTGGGGGGGGGGGAAGCTGCACTGGGCGCATTTAATTTGTACTGTTGGGGGTCAGGTACACACAAATACAAATAGGTGAAGAGTAAGGCGTAAAGGGTGAATAATAAAGCTAAAAAAGGGGGAAAGCACATACAAAGATTAATCAGGTGAAGTGGGCGTGGCGTTTTGAGCAGTGTTGTCAACGTTGGCATCTTCACCTTCCGGTCTTGTTCTTACTCTCATGGTGGGTACAGTGAATAGTTCCGTTATTTGGGTGTTTATTATTGATTGTTTTATGTGAATGGCTTCAAGAATTTGTAATCTTCTTACATCATCAGTTTTGTTTATTATGCAATCGTGTTTGTATATAGTACATATATATAAGAAATAAAGTACATATATATATTCATCTGATTAAAATTGGGTAGCGACCACAAACGAACTCTAAAGCTTAACTCCTTCATTATTTGCCATTTGGAATGATATCTGTAGTATATCTGTAGTATATATCTGTAGTATATACTCTGGCCACCTAGGCTGTCGTCAAAACTTCGTCGCTTTTGACCAGCAGTGTCGCTCCTTGTTTTGCTCGCTTCTGGATAATGTGTTCTCTTGAGTACATCTACCTTCACACAGGGGCCTGATGGCTGAGTGGACAGCACTCGGGGTTTGTAGTCCTAAGGGTCCGGGTTCGATCCCCAGTGGAGGCGGAAACAAATGGGCAGTTTCTTTCACCCTGATGCCCTGTTTACCTAGCAGTAAATAGGTTCCTGGGAGTTAGACAGCTGCTTCCTGGTCTGTGTGTGTGTGTGTGTGTGTGTGTGATCGAATAGTGACTAATGGTTTGTGCACGTCTCGACATGATTTGTGCACATGCCATGATTTCCTGAACCAGGAACCCCGACGTCATCTGATGGAGATGATGTCATGTCGATTTTTCTTCAAAAACTGTCTTTGTAAAGAAAAATTCATCACACCAGCCTATTTCTCAACGCTTACAACTGAAAATTTTAAATTTTGTCCATTACATAATCAGGAATTGTGTCAGTACATTTTACCAGTTAACTTTCTGTTGTTAAGTATTTTGAATATCATGCACAAATTTAATGTGTTTGGGTTGTGGCAGTGAGTGTGAATTAAATTTAAAACAATATCAAAACAGATTTGACNCGCTCGACGGGTGGTGCTCAACGCGCCTCAGGGATCTTATAGGTATAGCGTACGATTCAAAACTCCCGCGGCTACATGGGGTTCACATCAGCTTCCTCAGGGCTGTAAACAGACGTCTTTTTTTTTTTTTAATCGTGGGCAACATTCCCGAGTGTGAGAGCCTCAGGTACTGAGTGAGCAACCAAGGCTGATGCATGCAGCATAAGCTCAAAAGCACTGCTGTTCAGCTTCTGACCACAGCATGTAACTGGTATTATTTAGCCATGATAGTATTATAGAAGACCCCGAGTGTGATAATGGCTGTGTACAATGTTCAAATACAGTGGCACCTCAATTAACGAGCGGCTTTATCTACGAGCATGTCAAGTAACGAGCGAGCCCTCGCAGAACATTTGTCTCTACTAATAAGCTTTTCCTCGGTTAACGAGCGTTTCCGCTGGTTCTCGGACACCTTTTACAACAGTTTTTGTTGTTTCGCAAGACGAGTTTTCTACATGACGAGTTCGGTGCCGGAACGAATTAAACTCGTTAATCGAGGTGTCACTGTATCAGTGAATCAATGCTATTCAAGATGTTCACAGTGCTAGCCACAGCACTACAGCATTATTTCGTCCATCTATGAAACTTCAAACAACTTCTTACGTTCCTTTACAAAATAAACTTGTGGTCTTCTTGATTCTGAAATCACCTTTATCAAAAAATCATTCTTTCACCTTGGTTACCCTTTGCATTTTATCAACTGTGCCTATTCTCAAGCTAAACAAAATTATGGGGGGTAGAAATAGCTTAAGCTACTCTATCCCTTTGAGATGTATTTCTTTCTTGTCTCAATAAACATACTTGAACTTTAACTTGAACTTTCATCCTAAACCTGCTTCCAACACTAGTAGCACTGTGCTCTGCCTTCCCTTCATATCTGAACTTAAAACTTTTATCAATACATTTCGTCCTCTTGACATAAAGCTCACCTTTCGACAAACTAACACACTTCGTAGCAATCTAGTTCACACTGCTCATCCTGCTTCTAATGTTGCTGGTGTCTACTCTATTTCCTGTTCGTCTTGTCCTCTCCAATACTTTGGTGAAACTGGCCATAGACTTAATGACAGACTTAAAGAACACAAGAGAAGTGTTAAGTCTGCAGACACAAACAATGCTCTCTTCTGTCATGTTAGGGATTCTAATCATCCTATTGATTGGTCTTCCTCCAAAATAATCTTTCCTGCCTCTACTCTACACAGATGCCGTTTTGTTGAATCGGCTCTAATACACAATGTACCCAACATGAACTCGAGTCCTAGCTTTGTTGCTGCCGACTCTTCCCTTTCACAGTATATACTCAAATGCTCTAAATTTTTCTAACATGACCTAACATATGTTTACCCTTCCATTTTCTTTCCTTCTCTTTTTTTATTCCTTTCCCTTGTTTTCTCTTACGATCCCTTGCTTATTACTATCCTTATTACTATTCTTATTGGGTTGGTATAAATAGTAGCTGCCTCATATGGGCCAATAGGTCTTCTGTAGTTACCTTTGTTCTTATGTTTTTATTTATATTACTATCCTTTATTACACCTTACCTTGCATACCTTTTGCCTTGCTTTTTCTTCATCCAAGACTCCTCTCACCCCTCTCATGCCTATTTATTGCCTCGACTCCTTTCCTCATAAAAAAAAAAAAGTTACAACCCCGCTCCTGTGCCAGGTAAGTCTACTTCAGACTTACTTAGTCTCTTAGATGAAGAAAAAGCAAGGCAAAAGGTATGCAAGGTGTAATAAAGGTGTTGGTATAAATAGGAGCTGCCTCGTATGGGCCAATAGGCCTTCTGCAGTTACCTTTATTCTTATGTTCTTATGTTCAGGCTCACCATAGCCCGTGCTACTTGGAACTTTTAGTTCCTAGAAGCTAAATCTTAAACATTTCCTCATCACAATTGACTTGAGAATGGTCCAGGACGGACCGAAACGTCGTCGTCCCTTCACTTTCTAGTGTGTGGTCTGGTCAACAAAGTATTATTGTGCACTGTTCTTCATTGCAAGTAGAACACAGCAATGAATATACAATGAAGTTTTGAAGGATGCATTGAACACTGCATGCATTGAGCACTACATGTAAAATGTTGAAAAAGAATAGAATTAATCCTACAGTGGTTCAACTGCAGGATGAACCACTGGCTTTGCAAACTGAAGTAGAATGGAGCAGTGTATGTCGATCAGGTTAACTTGTCGCACTTATAAGCCATTATAAATGAACACTGCACTACTTTTGGCCAGCTCACTGTACTGTCCTTCTTTGATCAACTCTCTCTACATTTGTTAAGCGATTTATGAACATGAACAACGTTTCAAGCTCAATAAGCCACAATGAAGGACGGAAAACAGGAGATGCTTTTTCCACCTATAAAGTTACAAACTCATGGAATGGCCTCGCTGAAGCTGTTAATGCAAAAACAGCTCTTAAATTTCAAAATCTAGTTAGATAAAATGATCAGGACAAATTCTGGGACCGTCATCAAGTTGCCAGCTTCCTGTCCTAGCCATGGCCACTAGAGAGAGAATAGTCCTTGGGTAAATTCTTATAAATTCAGGTACAGTCAAAATAAGCACCGATACACAGTACAGTATAGTAAAATAAAGACATAAAAGTGCTAAACACAATCACATTATGGTTAGATTATTTGGTCATTATTTTGATTATCCAGTATACTTGTACAAATAGTACTGTATACCATGAGAAAAATTGTGCAGCGAGTGGGTGTGTAAAAACTTAACACTTTCGATCGTTAACGACGCAGTATGGTGTCGAAAATTTAAAAATTTGGCCTGCTTTCGCACTTTGCTGCGGGAGGGAGCGTGCCGTGGTTTTGGACATTATATGCATATACCCCTATAGGGAATTTCATTGCGAATACATTAATACCAAAATTAAAGACCTAGGACGAGAATTGAGGTAACAAAGTTGAAAAGAGCATACACATTTAATTGCTCTTGATGAGCGCTCACGGGGGTAACGTGCTGTCACCTTTCTCCGTTTGCTGTGGGCAGTATGCAGAGCTTTTGGACTTTATATATGCATATACTCCTGTAGGGAATTCTATTGCGAACACAATGATACCAAATGAAAGACCTAGGACGAGAATTGACGTAACCAAAGTGAAAAAGTGTACACATTTTATTGCTCTTGCATGCTCCCTGGTAACACGCTCTCACTTTCTCTGTTTGTTGCGGATGGTATGCTGGGCTTTTGGACTTTATATGCCTTTAGTCCTGTAGAGAATTCTATTGTAAACATATTGATACCAAATTGAAAAACCTAGGACGAGAACTGAGATGACAAAGTTGAAAAAAAGAGCATAACCTTTTCAGTATTACCACGCACTCCCGTGGAATGTCAGGCGCATCTTGGGGTGGCGTGGCACCTTGCTCAAAACGCAAAAGTGTCAAGCACGTCAAGTTACCTATAAACCATAATGATGATGCACCAATGATGTGAAGATGCAAATTATTGTTAACCTGACACTTATCAGATGATACCACTTCAAATTTCTCATCAGATACCCAATTAATTATTAATACCCTGTGGATTAAAAACTAAACAGTCCAACACAGAGGATGATGTTCACATCACTCCATCAATCTTTTAAACACTTAAACATCACAAGCAACTGGTTGGGTATTTGTGCAAAGAACTTTATTATTGGCTAAGTGGACTTTGGTAAAACAGGCTTCCTGTCTCCAAAAAATGGGAAGCCATTACACACAGAAATCACAATTGTGTGATGCATCAAATGAACAAATCCCCAAGGGCCGTGATGAGGATTCGAATCTGCTTTCGAGAACATCCCAGACACTGCCTTAATCGACCGAGCTATTAATTGCCTGACCATGTCATAGTTCAGTCGATTAAGGCAGCGTCTGGGATCCTCTCGGACGCAGGTTCGAATCCTCGTCATGGCCCTTGTGGATTTGTTCATTTGATGCATCACGCAATTCTGATTTCTGTGTGTAACGAAGTAAGGGCGAAGAGGGAGAACGACCTATTGACATAACTCTAGTGCATGGGGGGGGGGGGGAGTTGTGTAAAACCCTGGTTTGTACTCAAGAGAGGCTGCAGGATCCAGTAAGTTCAGTAGAACTTTGGTTTCAACTCCTTTTGACCATGCCGTAGCTCAATCAATTAAGGCACCGTCTGGGATGCTCTCCGACGCAGGTTCGAATCCTCGTCACGGCCCTTGTGGATTTGTTCATGGGAAGCCATTATAGGAAATATTAGCATGAAGAGTTTGAAGCATCTTTAGTAGCACCTACAGGTAATATCAAGGCAGTTAGCCACATTTACAACAGGAAGAGTATAGTGAACATGGCATTAGTAGTGTTGAATATTGTGTATTATAGATTAAAGAAAATGACGAAAGTGACACCAGAAGGCTATGTCTCGCAACTATTAACTTCTGTGCAGTGGTTACACACTCGCCAATTTGTAGACAGATTGACTGGATGAACTCCAAGGTAGTTACGTAAGGCTTAAAATTGAGCTATGTAAATGGAAAGTTCTAAACCTGCTAACAGACGTCCAAAATTCACCTGCACCTGTACCCACCTGGGATACAAGTAACATCTCACACAAGACGATTCGCAGACAAATTTTAAAACCTACCTAACCTAGCTCAACCCAACCAAACCTAACTTAACCCAAACCAACCTAACCGAGCCCAATACAGCCTAACCCAAGCTAATACACTGATTGATGAAAATTAAGCCACCCAATAAGTGGCACGAGCATGAATACCCCATAAGTGGCAAATGTTTGTAATGAACGTGAAGTTAATACAGCCTAGCATAACAGTAAATATGGTTGTTACGAGCTTCGTCGAATAAATTCGTGTCGGTAAAGACCAAACACACACTACCTATGTAGGAAGGTAATAATAAAAAGAAACACCGTCCCACCCAAAGTCAAATACCTTTTGGGAACTGGAGTTCAGTTGCGTCTTCCTCTGCTGCGTCGTTGCTCGCCTGTGCGTCTGCCATGATAACTACGCTTTAATAAGGCTGTGACCAGAGCAAGATGCACGAGAGGACGTTCTCTCACGAGTGCCTCAGACCAGTGTAAACACTCTCACTACGAGCCTATCGATATTTACTTTCCTCGAGGGTCGCTTCGTATACAATAAAATATGGTTACATTATAGATTTTCAAACTTAATCTAATCCATAATTAACATTAATAAAGTTTAAAGTATATTTTATACTGCTGGCTGAACAAATATTTAAACAATTTTGTTTCAATGAGAAGGCATTTTCGTTGTGTTAACAAGCTTAGGTATACACAGCAATGTGCTGCTACCCTATTCTATATGAAAGATTATAAAGTGTAGATAAAAAACTAGCTTTAAGTTCATCTAATTGATGTAAATAAACTACTGTACCATTGCTACTACTACTGACTCCATATTGTAATAGTCTATGTCTCAATTCAATTCAATTTCTTTATTATGCACCCCATACCCATCCCGTGGCTATGTCTGCCAAACTAAAGTGTCGCTCTTTTAGCAGTCTTTTGTTATTTTCCCTGAAAATTCTCATTTTATTAGCTCACTTCTTCTTAATTTTAAGTACTAAGTGTTTTACACATCACACCTTTGGCTAAAAAAAAAAGTCTTATTTATTTTGTTTTTGCCATCATGCCATAATTTGTCAGGCCATCTGAAAACCCACAAACATGATCGAACGCACAAAATGCTAGACTGTCACCAGTTTTTGGGTAGACTCTTATTACATTTACGGTGTGATAGTTATACTTATATATAATAATATGTATTTAGGGTAAACGCCTAACATGTAATATTAATAATAAAAATAAAGTCAGAAGCCACACACCTGTCTCCAAATGGGGAGGGGGCCTGACGGCTGAGTGGAAAGCGCTCGGGACTCATAATCCTAGGGACCGGGGTTCGATCCCCGGTGATGGCGGAAAGAAATGAGCAGAGTTTCTTTCACTCAGATGCCTGTGTTCACTTAGCAGTATATAGGTACCTGGGAGTTAGACAGCTGCTTAGGGCTGCTTCTTGTGCATGTGTGTGTGTTTACTCACCTAGTTGTGCTTGCGGGCATTGAGCTTTGGGTCTTTGGTCCTGCCTCTCAGCTGTCAATCAACTGGTGTACACACCTACGCATTCAAGACATTGACCTTCATTGGGTTATACAATATCAATATCTCGGAGTGTGGATAGATTCTAAAATGACATTTAACAAGCAAATTCAATATTTGAAGGAGAAAGCAAAATCACAACTGAATATAATGAGAGCAATCACAGGGCCTCGTCTAGGAACAGGACATAAAGTGTTAAGAACGTTTTACATACACGCTGTTTGTTCCCTAGTTGATTATGCAGCGCCTGCCTTACTCATTCTTTCTCCTGGTCAATGGTCAAATGTTGAGGTTATTAAAAACGATGCAATGCGAGTCATAACAGGAGCTCCCAGATGGACTAAAATACTGAACCTAAGACTAGAAACCAAGCTAACGTCGATTGACATAAGGGTAAAAGGGATTGCTGCATGCATGCTGACCAAGATATTGACTAGACCTAGAATCAGTTCACTTAAAGATATAATCACTGGAGCACTAACTCTGGACAGAAGAGCCTCCAATAGCAACAGGTGGACCCATTGTGCGATAAACACTATCAATACTTTCAATATAACAAACACAATCACTGAGAGGGGTGTCGACGAAATACATGCAGACTTTGTTATGCAAGCCCCTTGGGAATCGCTGCCAGCAGACTTTAAGATTATGGCTCTTGAAGGAAAAAAGAACCAGACTAATCCTCATCTGCTACGTAATATTGCACAGATGCATATAGAAGCAAACTTGACATCTGACAGCTTCACATACTTCACAGATGGATCAGTAGACCAGCAGGGACAAGAAACCGGAGATGCAGTTAAAGCAGGAAACTCTGTAAATAGTTGGAGACTCAAATGGGTGTTCAACTTTACAGAGATGCTAGCCATTCAAAACACTTTGGAACATGCTCTTGCTGAACACCGACAACATATTATCATACATACAGATTCGAGAACTGCCATTGAAACATTGCAACAAAAACAGATCTGATCTGAAGAACATCTGATCACAAATGTCATATCATTAATGCAAACACGCAAACGACAAGCCAAGTCATGTGGGAATAATAGGAAATGACATTGCAGATGAAGCTGTAAAACTTTCAACTAAGAGAAGAAATGTAGACATTTCATACCACAGAGTCTATCACAGATTAAGAAAGTAATTAGAAACAGAGCAATGCAAAAGATGTACAGTGACCACAGCACAGCAGTTGCAACATCAAGATCTGCGGGTTGGTACAAAAATTCAACCAACTACGAACCACTTATATAATTTGATGAAAGGGAGCAGTAGAGCAACACAAGTACACTTACATCGCATCAGGCCTGGATACCCATGTGCATGGGAAATAGGCTTACAGGTTCTGGAAGATGAGAGGAAATGTCATCACTGTGGAGAAATGCCCGACAGACCACAGAACACAGACCACTGTTCTGCCCGACAGAACATTATCTAACACAGTGCACAGTTACAGACCCATTAAGATTTCAACTTAGATTCAACAGAGCAGAAGTTGTTAAACACATATGACAAAATCTTACTAAAGCGACCATACGAGTCATAAATACTCATACTCCACCCAAGTAAAACAGAAACAAGCAACACTTAGTGGGCCACCCAGAGGCTTAGGGCCCGCGCAGGAATATCCCTGCAAAGAGAAAAAAGAAAAAAGAAATCAGTGGGGTTGCCTCACACAAATAACATCGCTGATATGATGCTCCGCCCTCTTATTGGACTACAATAGTCAGTTAGATGAAAATTTCTGTCAGGTACAAAACAAAGAGGTTGTTGTGCAAAAGAATGTATTTCTTAGTTTGCATTTCATTCATTGAAAGAGTTTCTTACAATGAATGTTTCTCTTAATTCTTATCAAGTTAATTCTTAATTCTTATTATTTCTCTTAATTCTTATTAAAATTAAGTTTCTTTTAATTTTCATTAATTGAAAATGGCACATTCATTGTCATTCCATGCAACAGCCAATTACAGGAAGGAATTTGTAAAAGTTCTGCTTTCTTACTGACGTTGTCAGGAGCGTTCAGTACACCGATTTAGCTTATGGTTTTCCGTTTCATCTCTTGTATACCCAAAATATGAATTTTTCTATTAATATGATAATTAAAAGTATGAGATATAAAAGTTGTTGCATAAAATGGCTAAAAGGTAGTGCACCATCAATGCCTAGCTCATGGGAAAAGTTAACAACTGAGTTTCAGATAAGTCGATTCCTGGAGGTCTTTCACACAAACGAATATATCATCGATGTATCTGCAGTAGATACAAGGTTTCCCCTGTGAGTTTGAAGATGGTGTCTTCTAGTGTTCTTGTATAGACGTTAGCAAAGAGGACTTCTAGTAGGGACCCCCATGATTACTCCGCCAATCTGCGTTAAGTGCCTTCCCAAAGGCAGACTACAAGAGTAACACACTAGATAATAAGCACAAAGTATACTCATGATGTCACAAGTTAGGTAGCCAGGTCATTTTTCTATAACACCTGTTACTTCCTGCAATATTTAATTATCACATTATTAACAGTTTTAAATAATTAATACTGTACTTCACTTTTTAGGTAGATTAAAGTTGAAGCAGAATGTCATAAGCAGGGCTGGTGTGCTGAACAAAGATGATTTATTAAGTGAGTGGAGCCTTTAGCTGGTACCTTCCTATGATTGGCTGTAGTGGTGAATATCAGCAGAGAATTTCTACCAATGATATGCAAGTGCAGGAATTCTTACTTCAGCACAACTCGCCTTATGGGCTGCTGTTCAGCTATTGAGAGTGCCACGTTGATGCAACAGATGGTGTCAGCTGTATTTTGAAGGGTGACTTATTAATAGTGTAATTTTTTATTTTTTATTTTTTTTTAATTTTCCCCCGAGGGGCAAGTTTATTGGGTAGCACCACTCATCCTGTGAGGAGACACACTGCTAAAACAGCATGTACAACACTCCCCAATAGGAAGAAAACTTGCTGGGTTGTTCATCCTGTCACTTGTACCCAGACACAGCTGGGACTTGTTTAACTGTCTCAAATGAACAGCTTCTCAAACAAGAAGATTAACATCTGTCAACCCTTAACATCTTACATTATCTTGCGGGTGCAAAATGGGGAAATCTTTTAAGAACAGTATCAATATTTGACAAATAGTGTTTTCCTAACTCAAATAATGTGGGGTTTACTATTCTACACATATTTCTAATGTCTCTCAGGTGTTCACATTCACGTAGATAATGGTAAAGACGGTGTCTGTCAATCTCATCACAGATTCTGCAACTCCGCTGTTCAACTGTTGTTTTCATTCCGAATCTCCATGGATACTGTAATTTGTATCCAAGACAGACTCTTGTTATTACTGTTTCTCTTTCGTTGGCCACCTCCTCTTTATCCATAATGATTGGGATTGCCAGCTACAACCATGTTGTACCATCGTACAGTCACTGATTTATGCTATAGAAGTCTTGGGTATGAAGTATTCAATATGGACACCTTCAGCAGCCAGCACATCTGCTTGTTCATTTCCACATATTCCAACATGGGAGGGGATCCACAGAACACAGATCGATGACTCTTCCCTGGTTTGTTAGTACCCTTACAGCACTTGTAATTTCAGCGACTATCTCAAGATTTTCTGCTCGACTTTCACTTAGGCTTTGTAGTGCTGTTTTTGAATCAGTACAGATCACTGCACCATTAGTGTTTCGTTCAAGGAATCTTAACGCCATAACAATGGCAGTTAGCTCCACTTGCGTTGAAGAGGCATAGTTCTCAATACATGCGTTTTCTTCATTTCTGTGTTGAAAGGCATTATTACTAATTACAGTGCATGTTGCACCAACCCTGCCATTGACAGGGTTAGATGACCCATCAGTGTAGGTTTGACCTAGTTCATCTCCAGCTTCTTTATAAATTTCCTCAAGATACATGTGTCTCATTTCTTGTGGTATCATGTTGGATTTTGTCGTTGTCATCTCATTGATGATAATCCTACATGAGTCATCCACCCAGGGAGGTAACCTCTCTACAGGCATGAGTTCACGGGCTTACTCAAGCACATGAAATTCTACGAGGTAGCAGACTGATCTGTGATGCCCTTTTTTGCTTCTCCTGTTTCCTCCTGTAAGCATCACAGAACTCAGTTTTTTCTTGACAATATCATTGTAATGGTATCTGGCTATCCTAATTGCAAGCTTAGCATTCAGTTCCTTAATTCTACTTTCAACACTGGGAAGGGACAACGCTTCTCGTAGATTAGACGTTTTGGCAGTTCTTGGAACTCCAAGAATGATCGTCATGGCTTCAATTTGAATACGTTCAAGCCTTTTCATATCACTTTGGGAGTAGGTGCATAAAACTGGTACGGCATAGTCTATGACGGAGTGTACATAGGCTATGTACATCATTTTAAGCACGGCAATAGAGGCTCCATATCCATTCCAGGTCATAGCTTTAAGTGCCCTGAGTCGACTTTTGCATGTTCCTATGAGTTGATTGAGCTCCTCTTTCTTTCCCTTGTGAGAGCCGACAATGACGCCAAGGTACCGATAGTGGTCAACTCATTTAAGTGTTACACAATTAATTTGTAGTTCTGCATTTTCTCCCCGCTTGTAATTAGAGTATGCTTTTGTCTTGCTTGTGGAGAGAGTGAACCGGCTCAATACATTTCCTTCCAAGAATTCAATGGACTGTTTAATTTTTCCCAAGGTTGGGGCTTGTATTAGAACATCCTCTGCATATCCCACTTGTTTTGTGTTCCTTCTGGAAAATCAATATTTGCAATGGCGTTCATAAGTATATTGAATAGTGTAGAGCTTAAGACTCCTCCTTGTGGAATCCGAGCTCCATATTCATTTTTTCTGAGACTGCTCCATTGAAGCAGACCTTGGCTTTCCTCCCTGTGAGTAGTCTTCAATCCTTTCACGAGTCTCCCCTTGACATCCATGCATGCAAGCTCATCCAGGATTGCAATCCCCCTGTGCTTTGTCGAAGGCTCCTTTGATGTCAACAAATACAGAATACTTAGCTGTGTCATTAGCCAAGTAATTAACTATACAATTTGCTGTGCTCTGTCTTTACAAATTCATTGACCCCATCTTCTACCCTGCCTATTTTTGTGCAACAGTCGGTTTAGTATGATCCTTTCAAGCATCTTGCATGTGCATTACATGAGACTGAGAGGTCT
>WNGS01163947.1:18306551-18366063 GCA_020271785.1 Procambarus virginalis | reverse complement strand
CACGCATGATGAGGGATGAGCCATTGGGATATAGGAAAATTATCAAAACCTCCTGTAATGTTGCATTCACAGTCATGACAAAACCTAACCACCAGGCATCATTATGTAGAAGCAAGTCAAAAATCTTTATTTCTTCCAAAGACAATTTTTCGTGTGGGATATTTGTTTGTAGCACTTGTTTTTACAGAAAAGCTCTTATTATTCATTCCGTGTTCCAGGTGTGAAAGCCCGAAATGTTTAAGTTCCAGGTACTGGCCTAGCTTCTTCATGTGGCCCTCTAGTAATTTCTCATTCTCCATTATTTCTTGCTGACACACACAATTGCAAAGTTTATCTTTCTTCATCAATTTATGTGCTTGACCCTTCCTCGCTAACAATCTTTTAATTTATTTTCAACGATTGTCGCATATCATTTGTTCATTATTAACACATGGTAGTTATCCATTCAGCCATGGTAACATTTGCCTTAATTGTTTTCTACTTCTGCTGTGACCTATAATATCAAATGGGTTGCAGCACTGTCTCTATGTATTTCATATCTACCGCCACACACACACTATCAAGTTATCACCACTTCCATGCATTTTTTCCAGGTACAGTATATAATGTTGCGGGGCTTGGCATTCCCTTGTCACTAGGTTCCACTGTTTACTACTGGGGGATGCATCTCGGTTAACCCATGGAGCAGGGTTCATCCACCGAACCCGGCCTTGCACCCCGCAGGGAGTGAGATAGCTCGACCACTCCCTAATCCTCTTACTTGGGTGATGGAACTCAAGAATTCCTCAGGTCGAGCTGCCCGACAGTTTCCTCGACAAGATTGCCAACTCGGCTCGCCTCGCATCACATCCGAGTACTACTCTAAACTCAGTGGTACTGTATTTGTATCTCCCAGTCTAGCACTCTTAGTAATAAGGTATGGTGCCCAGTATCCCCCTCAACAACAAATCCAGAAATTAAGTGGAGGAAGGAAACATACGTAAAATTGATGGATTTACTTCAAGATAATTTACAAGGGCCGTCGAACCCCCAATCATCCCTATGAGGCTGTCTCGTAAACAAACATGTCTCTGTACATACAAAATATATTATGATGCCTCTTCAATACTGTGTAGTCTCTTGATCACTGCTCCTCAACTCATGCCAATAATCACCGATACATATATTTATGACAATGCTGTCAATGCCAAAGTTACTCCACCAAAATGTCCGATAAACACACTACCGTAATTTGTTATAATACATTTCCTAACCAAAGGGGAAAATGGGAGGGGCCAAATGTATCTACCCGACTTAACATTATTGCAGCTTGTAGATCCTGCACTGGGTAGCTCCTCATAGAATGTACTGTAGCGGTAGCTTGCAGATTCGGTGTCGGATAGCTCCTCATAGATACACGACGGGCCAATGATCCTCTCATTCCTCATCAGGTTCCGCACCTCACCAGTTGTTCCCCACCCAATGAATGGTCTAGACAGCTATTGATTGGCTTGTCCCGACCAACACTTTATTTACTGGTCCTCTGCCTCACCACAGTCTCATCGCATGACCAAACGATGGATGATTTTTTGAAGACCAAAACTGCTACAGAATTTGGCTCGTCGCCACACAGCTTCCAACGTACGCAGTCTGCAGGAAATGTCCAACACGTTGACGAAGATGGGGTTTGGGTTTAGGGGAGGGAGGATTAGGTAGGAGAGGGAGTGATAAGAAGAGGGTAATAGGGATGTAAAGGGTTTGTATGGAAACAGAGAGTTGGATTCATGGGGAATCGGGTGGATGCTGATAGTGGGGATCGAGAAATGTAGTAATGATGGAGAGAGCTGGGTTGGAAGCGCTTACAGGTTTATATATGGCTCCTCATTGGGCATAATTTATCAATCACATACTATATCGCCAGTAACTAGTAAATTATTTTAATTTGATTCATAGAACTTAATAATAACGTTAAACTTATCGTCACTGAATACGAACTAAATGTTTATGTTATAATGTGTTCGCCTAAGCAGCTGTTGCCACGAGTATTTACATTTTTATTTAACCAGCCTTACAACATCCCTGAGATATTCCTACAGCTCATGGACAAATAAAACAACAATGATAATAATATAGCTCTGATGTTATATGAATTACTTCATGATTGTCAGAATCATGTATCATTAATTCTTATTCTTCGTGAATGCCAATTTAGATTGAGACGCATTATGAAGTAATTTCATATCAAAAAGTCAGAGGCAGCTGCTTGTTTTAGAGTGAGGCTTTGCTGCGAAATGTGTGTTTAATAATTATAATAATAATAATAATAATAATAATAATAATTGTAATAAGGAGAAATCAGTAGGAATCATGAGGAAGATATCTAACCTGCACACCGGTTACTCACAAGCACACACCCTTAACCACTTAGCCACGATATGCTACAAAAAGTAATGTAATCTGGAATTGAACTGAACCCTGTAGGTTTCTTAAGGCATCTTCTGATCCCCATTAGCGTTTTACACATTTCCAGCTTACACTCTGACTGTGGTGTAGTATATAGTGAATGCGGGCAATGTGAAAAAACCCTGATTTGGGATCAGAAGATGCTTCAGGACTCCTAGAGCATACAGCGGAATTCCAAGTTTCATAACGTTTGTTGCAGATCGTGGCTAAGTGGTTTAAAGGTGCATATGAGTACCCCGGTGTGCAGGTTCGAACCCTCTTCATGGCTCTCATTGATTTCCTCACTGATGCATCACGACAATGTGATTTTTTTTGTGTACTATCCTCACTATGAACAGACAAAAATATCAATAACAGTAATGATAAAAACATAATTACAATAAAATAAATTTTACTTCGTAAGTGGTCAATTGGAACAAGAGAATTTAAATTAAGCAAAGAAATAAGGAAAAAAAAAATTGCAATAAGGAAGGAATAAAAGAGAGTCTTGATATCATGGAGCGAATTTAAGTTCCTTCTTCATCGCTTGTCTTCGACGGCTTATTGCCTCCCTCTACGGCCGTTCTTGTCCGCCAGTTCTTCATCTTGTGCTTCGTCTTATTGCACAAGTGGAGGCAACTGCGGACACACCAAGATGCTGCCTCAGTGCTTCTTTGGTGCCTTGAGGCAGTGGTCGTGAAGCAGCAATTATGGCCACTGCAAAACTTGATCACGTTGGTGCTTCTTGTGTGTTTTTATCTTAAAGTGCCTTAAAGTGCCGTAAAGTGCCTTAAAGTGCCTCAAAGTGCCTCAAAGTGCCGTTAAGTGCCGTAAAGTGCCTCAAAGTGCCTCAAAGTGCCTTAAAGTGCCTTAAAGTGCCTCAAAGTGCCTCAAAGTGCCTCAAAGTGCCTCAAAATGCCTCAAAATGCCTCAAAGTGCCTAAAAGTGCCTCAAAAAAGTGTCTTAAAGCCACAATTCTAGGTGTTAATTCTTCATTTGTGTTTTTCATTAAGTATGGTAAAGCCACAATTCTGGCTGTAGCAACACTAGGACACAAGACAGAAACACTCGAGTGAAATAGAGAAACGTCAAATTTCTGACGGTCACACTCACAGACGTAAATAGTAAAGAAATATAGATCTGGGCAGGAGGGAGATACCGAGCTTCGTCTGCTTCTGGTTAGACCAAACAACATGCAATTATACACGTGTCAAATCGTGAAAAGTTGTTGAAACAACTTTCAACTTACCTGGCAGGACGACCAGCATCACCACGCTGGGACAGCCAGCCCTGAAAGAAAACTACATTTAATATATAATATAAAGAGGCAGAGGATGGATAAATATAAGTATTCAATAGCAATAAACTGAGAGTCAGATCATCTGGTCAATAAAGCTGAGGGTCAGATTACCTGGTCAAAAAATGATGCTTATACNTTGGGTCAGTCTGCCAGGATCCATCCACTGGAAAAGGCAAGCCATGGCCTTTGATGGGCTTTTCATGTTATATCCTCTCTATAATGGGGCCTAAGTATAATTAAAGGCGTTTTGTCAGGCTTCGGTAAAGGGTTCCAGAGTGATTTTCTTGATGTTTCCTTCTGGATTAGTGCCATCTTCCTGCTAGTGAAGAGAAACACTCACAAGAAGACCACATTCCTTAACCTCTCAAGAATCAATGCTGATACCAGAAAATCTTTGGAGCAGAACTGCAGAAACCAACCAATATCATAGGTCACCCCCAGATGCATACCTTTTTGTGATTCCATTGTGTAATGCCATATCCTTTGCCAAACCATCCAATGACCATGTTCATAGCAAGCGGTTTCAAATCAGCCTTGATTTACATCCCTGGTCCTCCAGGATACTTTATGGCATGATCCTATCAGTCCGAAATTCTGGAGCAAGGCTGGAGTTTTGATAATAAATGGAATGCACACAGGAAGAAGTGGAGGATACTGAGCACACACAAATATAAAGACAAGGAGTCACAATAATGTGGCTGAAATATGTTGACCAAACCACACATTAGAAAGTGAAGGGATGACGACGTTTCGGTACGTCCTGGACCATTCTCAAGTCGATTGTGTCGACTCGAGTCACAATCGACTTGAGAATGGCCCAGGATGGACCGAAACGTCGTCGTCCCTTCACTTTCTAATGTGTGGTTTGGTCAACAAATATAAATAAGGAAAAGTCAAGAGAGTCTGGGAAGAATCACACCATATGATTAATAAATAAGCAGCAGGCAAGCCTAGGAGCTGCAGCATGATCTCTGCTAACATAGCTTGGCGAGTACAGTTAAAACAAAAATTAACACACACACTTGTCATAATTATAAAAAAATGTTTACAAACTGTGTATGGATATATTTGTACCTCATTTAATTCCTGTTCTTCCTCTGCATTTCATTAGTCTGCTTACGATGCTCCAGCAGCATTTGAACTTCAGAGATTAGCAGGGTCTCTGCTTTTTCAAATTCTGCAATTTTAAAAATGTTTGTGAATTTCTCATACAAATATGGACAGTTATGAAAAAAAAAAAAAAAACAACAGTACTGTGCTTAATTTCAAATTGCCACTACTGTATGTAATCACTAGTCTTTCAAAATAACTTCTTTCACATTAATGTACCGTACATCCAAAGTCGTAAAAATGAATTTTTCATCATTATTTTACATTTTTTAAATTTGCACCTTAACCATCTTTACTAGAGTACGGTGGGCAGAACAGTCTGTTCACAACCAAATGGACTTGGGTTTGATTCCTCACCAGTATGTGAAGTTTGGACGCATTTCCTTACATCTGATGCCTCTTGTTTTGCTAACAATAACAGGTACCTAAGAGTTAAGCAACCGTTGTGGGTTACGTTCTGGTAAAAGCCCACAGCTGACCAAAGGGGACCACAATGAGCCTAACAGGTTTGCTGTCACCAACAATAGGAAACCATGACATTCCCCAAAAAATGCTGTGCATACTATGTAACACACAACTGTAATCTCTCATTACTATCAGCAATCCACAGCCCGACCACCTCCATGTGTACACCTGACCTGCACCAGTATACCAACCCAGCTTTGTTTAGAACATCATGCACAAACATTTAAAGCCAATGTCATTCCCACACCTATCATGACATTTTGTAAAAAATAAGAATTGTGCCACCATGTCATCTCCAAAGGCTTCTTATTGTGACAAATCCGAGAAAACACGTAGTGAGAAACCTACCTCATTCACACTCTCCCAGTTGATATGAGGCACAAGTGTTGAAGATCAGACACTTGGAAACTTCTTCAAGAAAACAGCAAGGGGGTCAGTATCCACACCACCTGCTGTAGGAAAGGGGGGGGCTACAAAAGCCTACATCACAAAAAATAATCTGCAATGTACCCACAGTTCAAAGGGCAGTTCCCGAGAAGGTAGCTCAGCCAAACCTGTAATCCTCTACTGACCAACAGCATATACTTGCAGGTGAAAGCAGACTTGGATCCAGCAAGCCACATTGCTAAAGCAATAGGAATGGCCACTGGGGTTTTAAGAACACTGAAGCATATCCAGAAAACTGCAATCTGCAGTGACATGTAAAAAATTAAATGTGAAACCAAGAGGATCAGGCAAATTACACATGCAAGACAAAGAAGCATCCCAGAGATGAGGGACACCAACTACCCAGACCATCACACAGACAGGCAGGGGTGCTGAGTGCAAAGAATACATCACAGCACAGATAACACTGAACCCTAACCTAGATCACTTGGCAAGAAAGAATGCAAGCACCCATTTATCATGGAAAATCATCTATATGATCCAAGTGTACTCCTTGGCTAAAGCCCCCTAACACACAGGTCTTAACATGAACAAGCACCCTGTTTAAAGACTCTCCCCATCAAGAGGTCCCAATGGCAAGAACGAGTCTCATGTACTGCCCAGAAGCGAGGAGACTCTAGGAGGCATCATGAAGAGAAAATAGCCCTCAATCCCTCAGAGCAGATCTCTCTAATGTGGTACAGTGAGAAGCAAGCCAGACGGTAACCAGGAAAGGTAACCCAGGCCATGGTTATGAGCAAAATGGAATGCTATGGCATAGGAAATGTGGGTGAGAAACACAGTCATTAAGCATAAATGAGCAAACTAATTCTGCTTTGGGCCACTGCCATTTAGTTTGCCCAACCACTTGGGCTGGACGGTAGAGCAGAGGTCTCGCTTTATGCAGGTCGGCATTCAATCCTCGACCATCCAAGTAGTTGGGCACCATTCCTTCCATCTGCCCCCATCCCAAATCCTTATCCTGATCCCTTCCAAGTGCTATATAGTTGTAATGGCTTGGCACTTTCTCTCGATAGTTCCCTTCCCTTCACTGACCAAACAGAAGTAGGCCTCACAGAGGCAACATGTGTTGAGCTGGTGACATCAGGTGGAAGTGTGAGGGACCAGGGTAGTTGAGGCCCCAGGTGACTACAACTTTGCCAAAAGAACATTTCTTAAGTATTTATCAATACTGTACTATGACAATCATGAAGGAAAACCCCACAATCAGTCCACTGCCGCTGACACTAATAGTGCCAACACATACTTGTGAAACTACTGCTGTACATTGCTCCATTAGAACTTTGGGAGTAAATAGGATTAAACTTTTTATGAAAGTGGTCATAGTACTGCTGACTGGAGCAGTGTGGGTTGCAGCATAGCACATTCACACTAGTGGGTCATGTGGACATTTTGATTGATGTATATACAGTGCATCAAGACCCAAAAACTGGGAACTTGGGAGGCTGTCTGGATGGATGGGTAGGTGGGTGTCTGTGTAATGGGGACTCACTCCCCTCTTCTACAGTAATCGAAATCTTTGATAAATGCTTCCACACACCACCGCCTCATTTTCCCATTAGGTGGCAATATCTGAAGCATAACTAAGTCAATCCACTGGGAAATTCCAGTAAAACAGGAAAATGGAAAGTTTCAGAGCCTACAATGTGTTCTAGTGTATAAAGTTAGGAATGCATTATTGAAAACTTTAAAAACAACGTAATATTTAAAAAAAAATTAACATCTTCCATTTTCACATATTAGAAATTAAAAATATTAAAAAGTAGCAAAATTGCAACTACTAAAATGTAGTAAAGTATCAATCAGATACAATGTAATTGACTATACAGTACATGAATACTTGCACACACATTTTTCCAAATTTTTGGTATAAAGACAAATTAAAATGCTTAAGAAGGCAAGGCAATGTAAATATAACATGCTGGTGCTGATGCAAAAGAAAAGATAAAATATCTAATATGTTTTTATTTATACACAATTTATAAATATACATCAGTATTGACAAATTTACATCAGTATTGACAAATTTACATGAACAAGTAACAAAAGTATTGATACACTGTTACATACATAATAGGACTGAACAGGTATTAAAATAACAGCATAGACTGTAATGAAAACACCATTTTCTGGATGAGTCCTGGAGGCTCCCTGGAGCTATCGGGCTAATATGCGATCTTTAGACCAGGTCAATAGTCAATGGAGTTCTGCCTACCGGGGCAGAACACTCCACTAGCCAGAACATAACTCCCTCGGAGAGGTGCAGAGAGCAATGGCCCTGGAAAACCCCTTGTAGTTGGGGGTTAACCTTATCTGCCATCGACCAGGGTTAGGCACCCAGAACGGTAGGCATAACAAAATAGACCCCCATATGGTAAGAAAAATACAAATGAAAGTCGAAGAGAGAGATTGAACTCCCTCAGTTCCCAAGGAAACAAGCAAACATCACTCTTCCATGCATTTCCCCCCCCTTCCCCCAGGGAGGAGAAACCCCAGACCCACCTCGCCGGCTACTCGACCCCAGTTCATTGGCTATTGCAATCCGGGGCGGTCGTCATCTATGGCCTCAGTGTCTCAAGCAGTGTTTCCCTTCGTGGTGTGGTTACCAAGTGTACCTGAAGTGTACTGGTGCTGCATGCCCTTAGGGCGGCCTTCCCTAAGTACTCCGAGTACTACCCTTGTGTGTCAGGGTTATCTTCCCTGGTGTATTTGGAAACCGTTTCCATGGTGGTTCTTGCTGCTCGGTTTTTACCCCGCCCTTGGGGCCAGCTGGAGTTTTCGTGGCCCTTGTTTGGCCTTGGGTAGGAAGTGGTGGTGTTGCTGGTTGGGACATTAAGGTGTTGCACAGCTTGCCTACCTAGAGCAGCAGCTGGTTCCTGTTTTTCCTGGTGACATTGTACTTTTGTGGGGTTTTTCTTTTACTTTTTGTTTTGTGTGCCTGGTAGAGGTCTGCCTGCAGAGGCTTTAGGTCCACTTATGATATTCTGGTGGCCCTCTGCTAGGCCCCCGTGATTGTACACATCACAGGGTTTTCAGTGTTGTGGTCATCCGCCCTTGTTAGCTTTGGGTCTAACTGGTTAGCAACACCTTGCCCAGGCTTCCTGTAGCAGTTAGCCTACGGGCCCTCAAAAACCCTGTTGGGGCTCAGTGGACCTATGGATGCACTTTGAGTTTCAGCCTGCCTCGTGCAGGTTTGAAGGTTTCTGTGTACCCTTGTCTCAGGGTGATAGTCACCACTGTTGCCCCCGTCATGCTTCCTGTTGGGTCAATGACACCCTTGACCCAGTCTTGCGAGTCGTGTTCTTTGCTTTTTTTCTTCTGTACTATTCTGATGACATTACTGTTAGGGGTACAGGCAGCATCCACACTGCATGCTCGGTTTAGGTTGCTGCAACGCGCAAGGTTGGTTGCCCACTCAGATGCCACCGTTTTGGTTATAGGGAACCTAACATTCCTGGTCCTGGGCGTTCAATGTGTGGCTTTAGATTGGGGGTTGTAGCCCATTGTCTTGCTTTTGAGTCGAGGTTAGTCTGGCGGCCGCCTCCCGGGTAAGTCCCTCTTTTACTTATCCTTGGTTATGTAGCTCCAGGAAGCAGACGGGGCTCTACACAGAAAACCAGCGTTGAATGTAATGAACACCATTTTCTAGGTGATCCCAAGAGGCTCCCTGTCACCCTCCCTCCCTTCAGTCGGTAGTTTCACTTTCCTTTTGATGCCAAGCCTCTGAACTGGGTTCGAGTAGCCACTGCAGTGGGTCCAGGGCTCCCCCCTTCCCCTTTTGGGGAAGGCAGGAAGTGATGCGCCGGCATGAGGTGACGTTTGCTTGTTTCCTCGGAAATTGAGGGAGTTCTATCTTCCTGTTTGGCTTTCGGTTTTATTTTTCTGACCATGTGGGGTCTGTTTTGCCATGCCCACTTTTCTGGGTGCCTAACCCTGGTCGATGGCAGATAAGGTTAACCCCCAACCACAAGGAGATTTTCCAGGGCCATTTCTTTCTGCATCTCTCCAAGAGGGCTATGTGTTGGCTAGTGGTCCCAGGTAGGCAGAACTCCATTGACTATTGCTGTTCTAAAGATTGCATATTGGCCCAATAGCTCCAGGGAACCGATGATGCTCCCACACAAAAAAAAAACAAAAAAAAATTACAAATAAAATTTTATAAATTCTTCTTTGGCACTTCAATTAACCAAGACATTACATGCACAACTGATATGTGAACATTGTCAGTCATATTAATACCAAGTTATGAAAAGATTATACAGTATATTCAAGCACTAGACCAGAGTTTCTTGACTGGGGTTCACCAAGGTAACTAGGGGTTCCGCAAAAAATACTGATAGGCTAATTCTAACCGCATGCAAATGTATTTGTTTAATTTTTCCTCATTTAACCAGCATCAAGAGCAATGCCAGAAATAGCCTCCTTTCAGTTGACAGTGAAATCCGTGTGTTTAACCCTTTAACTGTGCAACGCGCCTGCAGGCCCAGGCTTTGGGTGCGCAACGCGCCTCCAGGTGTTTTTATTTTTTCACGTTCCATTCAAAACTCCCGCGGCTACATGGTGTTCACATCAGCTTCCTCACGGCTCTTGTAAACAGACGCCATCTTAAAAAAAAAAAAAAAATCATGGTCCACATTGCCGGGTATGAGAGCCTCAGTAGTGAGTGAGCAACCAAGGCTGGCGCTCGCAGCATGAGTGCACAGCTCTGCTGTTCAGCGTGTGACCACACCATCGCATAATAATGTCAAAATATATACATAACCTGTATTATTTAGCCATGATAGTATTATAGAAGAGCCTGTGTGTGATAATGACTGGGTACAATGTTCAAATATCAGTGATTCAATGCTGTTCACGATGTTCACAGCACTAGCCACAGCACCACAACATTATTCCGTCCATCTAGAATCTTCAAACGACTTCTTAGGTTCCTTTTCAAAATAAACTTGTGGTCAATTATTCATTTACAGAAATTAGTGACCAGGATTGTGGTTATAATTAACTTTGTGCATAGTATTGTGGAAGGAGGAATTTTGGTGAGGGAGGGAGAGAATTGAGGTAGCCTCACTGTGAGGTAGCCTCACTGTGTGGCAGCCACTCTTGTTTTGCTCACCATACTAGCTTCATGGTTTGCTATCTTGAGGTTATCTTGAGATGATTTCGGGGCTTTTAGTGTCCCCGCGGCCCGGTCCTCGACCAGGCCTCCACCCCCAGGAAGCAGTCAGTGACAGCTGACTAACACCCAGGTACCTATTTTACTGCTAGGTAACAGGGGCATAGGGTGAAACAAACTCTGTCCATTGTTTCTCGCCGGCGCCTGGGATCGAACCCAGGACCACAAGTCCCGCGTGCTGTCCGCTCGGCCGACTGGCTCCGGGGAACACACATGTACATGGGTATATACAGTGTACTCACCTATTTGTACTCACCTATTTGTGCTTGCGGGGGTTGAGCTTTGGCTCTTTGGTCCCGCCTCTCAACTGTCAATCAACTGGTGTACAGATTCCCGATGTGTGTGTGTGTGTGTGTGTGTGTGTGTGTGTGTGTGTGTGTGTATGTGTATATAGTGTAATAACAGCAACAGGAGTATGTTGAGTGGAGCTATTTTGGTGAGGGAGGTGATGTCGTAATCGTAGCGTCGTCTGCTGTGTGATTTCTCATGCAGTGTATGGTGGCCACTGTACTGTTTGGACACAATACCGGCTTACTTGCATAGTTCTGGTAAACAAAACGTGTAGATAGGTATATATAACATGTAAATAGTGTAATAAAAACAATAACAGTATGGTGGGAGGAGCAATGTTGGCGAGTAAGATGTTGGAGTGAGGGAGGGCCTGTCTGCGTGTGGCTGCTCACACTCGCGATGTTCTGAATGTGTTGATGGTAAATGTATATAGTATGTGACAGTGTATAGTGTGTACATATGTTGTAAATATACATAAATGAACATGAAACATTGATGTGAATAACTGTATGATGGGAGGAGCAATGTTGGCGAATACAATGTTGGAGGAGTGAGGGAGAGCTGGCTGGGTGTGACAGCTCACACTCATGGTGTTCTGAATGTGTTGATGGTGAATGTATATAATGTGTGACAGTGTATAGTCTGTGAATAGATTGTATATATACATAAATTAGCATGATACATGGTAAATATATGCAACATATGTGTACACAAGTGTCATGCACGTAACACAGTGTTCTTGGACAGTACGGATGTTTTACTGCCATAATATAGTGTACGTGTTCATTATACATAGGATTAGCACGTAAAAACAAATAAAATGTATTTGGAACTGTGCACAAAAAATTAACAAAAATATATTCGCGGCAACTCGCTCGCCCCGCCCCGGGCGCCCCACCAGCCCTGAGAGCTTACGGCACGGGCGCACGAGGAATGATGACATCACATGTCACCTTAACCCTTAAACTGCGCATGGCGTATATATACGCCCTGAGTAACATGTCCCACGGTGCGCATGTCGTATATATACGCCATAGGGTGCCACGCCCGATTCAAATGGCCCGCGGCTATACGGGATTCACATTAGCTTCCTCAGGGCTCTTGTAAACAGACGCAATTTAAAAAAAAATCGTGGGCAATATTCTCAGGTGTGAGAGGCACATTACTGTTGGAGCAACCAAGGCTGGCGCACGCAGCATGAGCGAGCAGCATTGCTGTTCAGCTTGTGACCACAGCATCGCCGAAAAATGTCAAAATAAATATATAATTGTTATTATTTAGTGATGACAATATTACAGATGACCCCTGACTGTGATATAAATAACCAGGGTTGTGATAATAGCAGGATTGTTGTAATAATTAGCGCTGTAGGAGGAGTGATGCTGAGAGACGGAGGGAGATAGCATCGTTTACTGACTGTGTGGCCACCTGTTATTGTTTACATTCACCATACCAGCTCAGTGGTTCTCTATGGTGAACACAAATGTAGATACTTATATATAATGTGTGTATTAGTGTAATAACAGCAAAAGGATTATGCTGGGAGGAGCCATTTGGGTGACGGAGGTGACGTCGTCTGCACGATTTGTCTAGCTGTTTAGAGAGTGGCCACTATGCTCTTTGGGCGCACTACAAGCTTAGGTGTCCAGTTACGGTGCATAAAACATGTAGATATTTATATATAATATGTGTATATAGGGTAATAACACTGCAAACAGTATTGTTGGGGGAGAAAGTTTAGTGTGTGTGTGACCTTGAATGAGTGAGGGAGCCGCCAGCTGTGTATACCGACGACTCTTAGTGCCTGAACTAACTATATCAGCTTAGCTGTACAGTTGTGGTGAACAAAATATATACATACTTATATATAACGTCTGTATATAGTGTAATAACACCACAAATGGTATTGTTGGGGGAGAAAGTTTAGTGCGTGTGTTGAGGGAGTGGCAGCGAGTGGCTGGCTGGTGTGTGGCGGTAACTCTTCGTTGCTTTTCGACTCTCAATACCAACTTAGTGGTTCGTTATGGTGACCAAAATATGCAGATACTTATATATAACCTGTGTATAGAGTGTAATAGCAGCAAAACTATTTGTTTATTGTTTTATGAACATTATAATTGAATTACTAATATGCACACCATACGTTTGAGTATAGCGATTATTCACCACTTTTATTATATAAATATATTACAATACACACTATTGAATAATATTACTGCAAAAAAACTAAGAAAAAATCAATCGGAGATATTGAAACAATTAGGAAATAATATCTTTGTGGCAACTCCCATCTGTCAGCGTGGGTGACGCTGACCGGCCCTGACGACCGCTCTGTCAACGCCCACTTTTTGCCAGACTTCTTCGGTCAATTGCGCCCAAAATATGTCACCTACGATTTTTTTGCTATTTTTCCCGTGCTCAGGGGACACAAATTAACATGTTTAGAAGACGAAAAAAAATTTTTGAATTATTTTTTCTTGCGCACAGGGGTGTAAATGTCCCCAGGACCCCTGAGCAGTGTAAGGGTTAAGGACCCCATAGCAGCCAAAGTAAGTACAACTTCGAAATTCCGTTGCTATACCCATATACAGGGAGGTTTTTTTAACACTTTCAGAACAAAAAATAATTTTTTTCCGAGAATTTATTTCTTGTGCACTGGGGGGTGTCATATTTATAGGCCACGCAGTTAAAGGGTTAAAGTACGACCCGGAATTATTTCAAAGGTACAAGGTTGAGAAACGCTGCACTAGACTGTCAACACGACACCAATTTAACTTGTGTACACAAATTTTACATCAGCTTTTGGAACCTTCTTCAATACAATCATAGTACAGTATTTGTTGATAAACATACATATCTCAGAACAATATAATATAGGTCAAGGAAAACAATGTGAAATAGTAAACATGTTGATAGAGACTTTCATTATGTAAGGATGTAAAGTACAGGCTAGTTTTGTACATTTTTACCTTGTAAAAACAAATACATTCACTCTTGCAACAACAAGAATGTAGAAAATGATGTTCCTGATGCTTTTACTGTGTGGCCATCAATGCTAAATTACCACAAATGTTAGACTTAAGGATTTATCAAGGGGGGAAAAATCAGTGTTTTACCAGTATTGATGTTTCATTCAATATTTATAACTTGTGACCTAAATGTCATCATCCACAATAAGGTCAATTCAAACATGTCATTTTCCTCTAAAAAAAGCCGTTTTCCAATACTGAACATATGTACAACCAATGCATAGCTGGTGAAGATAACCAATACTAATTCAATTTATTATTTTTTTGGAGTATGGATGAGGCCAGCAGACAGTAAATAATCAAATATTTTTCTTATTTTATTTACATCTATCTTAATTAGTGTTCTTGCCTGTGCTAATCTTAAGCCATCTAACTTCCGGCACTCATCAATAAATGCGGATTTAAATCGCAGAAAATCTTCGGGCACCAAGCGAAGCTCTGAAGCAATTTGTTTCTCGGTGTCGTTAAGGTTCTCGTAACCTGGTTTGCCAGTGATGTTTAGTGGTATGCTGACTCTACGTGAAGCTCCCACAATGGCTGCATCAATGTTGACAATATTTTTATTTAAAACATTCCACTTTACATCTATTCCATCATTTTCTGAAACCACAAGATTTCGCCTTTCCTTAAGATTTGCCTCACGTTTTCTTTTCAAAGTTTCATATGTCATTATACCTGTTTGCTTTGAGATACCATTAGACCTGTACTCCATCAAGTCACTTATCTGTCGTTTTAATTCAGCTTCACACTTCAAACCCTCTAAAAGCAGGTCACTTTCCATTGACCCAACAACACTTAAAAACCTTGGAAGAGCATCAGCAAAGTTTTGTGGCAAGTATGGTCGATAACGACCAAGAGAAAGAGTCGATTTACTCATTGCTATAAGTCCATGATCCCTGATGAGCTTCTTTCGTTTATACCTCTCTCCTAATCTCCTCCTGTATATGTCCAGCAGGGCAACTTGTAGTTCAAAACCTAGAGAAGGCTTTTCATCCTCTTCAAATAGCATGAAGTCTAAATCTTGTATATCTACTTCAGCCATGTTGTCATACTCAACATCAAAGTCTCCACGAGCTGCATTATATCCAGCCATGTCACGACATACAGATGTTCCTGGGAGAGGTCGGGGAGGATCATCTACATTTCCTATGTATGAAACAGGTTGTGGAATGACAGAGTGTGTGGATTCTGTTCTTATTATTTGTGGCAATTCTGGATGAGGATTTTCTATATAATATTTCGTGTAATGGGCTCTGCATTGTTCTGCAGACTTGCCTGGTATGTGGTAGCTCACATCCTGCCAGTTCCCAATACCACAGTCATTTATTGCATTTATCAGCATAATTTCCTCTTTAGCTTGCCAACATGAGTCGAGAAGACTAAAGTCAGTCCTGACCACCATGTATGAATGATCACTTTTGTGCATACCAAACTCTGCTCCTTTACTAAAACATGGCATGCATATAACAACATCTAAACTGTTGTCCAACTGTTCACACTGCACACACTTTATGTAAGGTTCCTTAGCAACACTATAACAGTGCTTGCATTTAATGGGAGGGTCGGCAATTGGATCCAGTAGCCCACCCCTCTCCATACCAGCTTCCAACAAGGCACCCAAACCTGGAATACAGCAAAGTGAGCCTTAGGTGGCAAATTTCAACAACAGTACTGTAGAAATAGCTCAATACTCTAACATGTCTATTGAATAAGATGCACGAGCTAACTTTTTATCTCAAGTACTTATAACACCTTCCAATCTTTCCATATTCAATCTTCATGGGAGATACTAACACTTAAATGCAGAAGACAAATATCAGTTTATTTAATGTTTTGCCTGCAGGACTTCCAGGAAGATCAGGAATAACAAAAGACATATACAGTACAGCATTATCCAGTGGTATGCCTATGAGATCAATCATGTTGGATGCTTACCAAACAGTTACCAAAAACAAAAATGTAAACAGCTAACAATCAAGCATAGCATTTTATTAACAAACAACCCATTCATTTATTAAAATTATTTAGCAGTCATATGCAGTACAGAACTGTGTGTGTACAGATTCTATGCACCTACACTATGCAAATAGTTAAGGGTTATTCCATGCCAAATCATGAAAAAGTGAACTTTTCAACTCTATCATCTCAGATTTTCAGGAAATTTGTTAAGATGATAGAGGACATCAAGTAACTTGCATATGCAAGATTTTAGCATTCAGTGTTGCACAATATTCATACAACATGGTTGCCAATGTGAAAAAATTAAAAAAAATTGCATACCAGCTCAACCAAAAAATTAAAAACTTCGCTTCTGAGGCAGAACCTTTATACTGTGCTTGTTTTGAAGCTAAGGAAGCAGTTTTAATTAAAAATGGTTTTACATTACATTTTTTCATTTCACGTGACATGACCTTAAATTTTGACATTTAAATTTTGGGAAAAAAATATGCTGTACAGTTAAAGGCATTTAATTTTTGGACGACTTTGGGAACAAGAGTATATATAATAAAAAAAAATGAAAGTAGCATACCTACAATCACATTAAAATACATTAGCACACTGTTATGGAAATTACCACCTCAGAGAATGAAATATAATGTCATACACAACTTTGAGGAAAAGTTTCACTCATAACAAGTCAGTGCCTTCTCTGCAGCACTTCTTCTTTGAGTGTCCACAGCAGTTAATGTGTAAATTCACCCATTGAAGTATAGCATGTGGTTCAACTTCAGCGAGAACTTGTTCAATCATAATGTTCAATACATCTGGCTGGCGAGGATACACGCATGATGAGGGATGAGCCATTGGGATATAGGAAAATTATCAAAACCTCCTGTAATGTTGCATTCACAGTCATGACAAAACCTAACCACCAGGCATCATTATGTAGAAGCAAGTCAAAAATCTTTATTTCTTCCAAAGACAATTTTTCATGTGGGATATTTGTTTGTAGCACTTGTTTTTACAGAAAAGCTCTTATTATTCATTCCGTGTTCCAGGTGTGAAAGCCCGAAATGTTTAAGTTCCAGGTACTGGCCTAGCTTCTTCATGTGGCCCTCTAGTAATTTCTCATTCTCCATTATTTCTTGCTGACACACACAATTGCAAAGTTTATCTTTCTTCATCAATTTATGTGCTTGACCCTTCCTCGCTAACAATCTTTTAATTTATTTTCAACGATTGTCGCATATCATTTGTTCATTATTAACACATGGTAGTTATCCATTCAGCCATGGTAACATTTCCCTTAATTGTTTTCTACTTCTGCTGTGACCTATAATATCAAATGGGTTGCAGCACTGTCTCTATGTATTTCATATCTACCGCCACACACACTATCAAGTTATCACCACTTCCATGCATTTTTTCCAGGTACAGTATATAATGTTGCGGGGCTTGGCATTCCCTTGTCACTAGGTTCCACTGTTTACTACTGGGGGATGCATCTCGGTTAACCCATGGAGCAGGGTTCATCCACCGAACCCGGCCTTGCACCCCGCAGGGAGTGAGATAGCTCGACCACTCCCTAATCCTCTTACTTGGGTGATGGAACTCAAGAATTCCTCAGGTCGAGCTGCCCGACAGTTTCCTCGACAAGATTGCCAACTCGGCTCGCCTCGCATCACATCCGAGTACTACTCTAAACTCAGTGGTACTGTATTTGTATCTCCCAGTCTAGCACTCTTAGTAATAAGGTATGGTGCCCAGTATCCCCCTCAACAACAAATCCAGAAATTAAGTGGAGGAAGGAAACATACGTAAAATTGATGGATTTACTTCAAGATAATTTACAAGGGCCGTCGAACCCCCAATCATCCCTATGAGGCTGTCTCGTAAACAAACATGTCTCTGTACATACAAAATATATTATGATGCCTCTTCAATACTGTGTAGTCTCTTGATCACTGCTCCTCAACTCATGCCAATAATCACCGATACATATATTTATGACAATGCTGTCAATGCCAAAGTTACTCCACCAAAATGTCCGATAAACACACTACCGTAATTTGTTATAATACATTTCCTAACCAAAGGGGAAAATGGGAGGGGCCAAATGTATCTACCCGACTTAACATTATTGCAGCTTGTAGATCCTGCACTGGGTAGCTCCTCATAGAATGTACTGTAGCGGTAGCTTGCAGATTCGGTGTCGGATAGCTCCTCATAGATACACGACGGGCCAATGATCCTCTCATTCCTCATCAGGTTCCGCACCTCACCAGTTGTTCCCCACCCAATGAATGGTCTAGACAGCTATTGATTGGCTTGTCCCGACCAACACTTTATTTACTGGTCCTCTGCCTCACCACAGTCTCATCGCATGACCAAACGATGGATGATTTTTTGAAGACCAAAACTGCTACAGAATTTGGCTCGTCGCCACACAGCTTCCAACGTACGCAGTCTGCAGGAAATGTCCAACACTCTCCCCCCCCCCCCAGCACCGCGTCAACAAGTTACTACAAGAACCCCCGCCGTCACCAAATTCCTGGTGTCGTCCTCACACCAATAAGCTCTGCTACACTACTCCCATGGAGTCGACAGGTTTCCCTCCTCGTGCACGTCTGCTGTCTGAATTACATCCCTCTAGAGGACTAAACGTCTCTCAAAAGGGTGAGCACACGAGTGCACTTCCACTCAGCTCGATGCCCCAGTAGCCAGCAAGCTCAGTTTTTATGCTTCCCTGCATGCCTGACGTCATGCAACGTCACACCTGGGGTACAATGGCATGGACCAACCTTGCCAAGCCCCCGCCACCAACCAATTACGTCACGGCTAGCACTGCTCTTATAATGCACCGGGATCCTCGCAGCAAACTCACTCTGGGTTTGCTCTGCCATACCTATCATGGAAGACACACCAATAGCCTCATCCCAAATAAAAAAATTGCAATTTCTCCCATATGCAACATCATGCTTGCCTTCAAGTATTATCAAATTAACTAATGTTTCTTGTAGATATTTACGAACAGAGAGTGATGACTTATATTCAGAAGAATATAAGGGTTAACAATAACTAACAATATCCACTGCACTGGGCAATGCTCCTGTAGGCGCTCGACGGGTGGTGCTCAACGCGCCTCAGGGATCTTATAGGTATAGCGTACGATTCAAAACTCCCGCGGCTACATGGGGTTCACATCAGCTTCCTCAGGGCGTAAACAGACGTCTTTTTTTTTTTTTTTAATCGTGGGCAACATTCCCGAGTGTGAGAGCCTCAGTACTGAGTGAGCAACCAAGGCTGATGCATGCAGCATAAGCTCAAAAGCACTGCTGTTCAGCTTCTGACCACAGCATGTAACTGGTATTATTTAGCCATGATAGTATTATAGAAGACCCCGAGTGTGATAATGGCTGTGTACAATGTTCAAATACAGTGGCACCTCAATTAACGAGCGGCTTTATCTACGAGCATGTCAAGTAACGAGCGAGCCCCTCGCAGAACATTTGTCTCTACTAATAAGCTTTTCCTCGGTTAATGAGCGTTTCCGCTGGTTCTCGGACACCTTTTACAACAGTTTTTTTGTTGTTTCGCAAGACGAGTTTTCTACATGACGAGTTCGGTGCCGGAACGAATTAAACTCGTTAATCGAGGTGTCACTGTATCAGTGAATCAATGCTATTCAAGATGTTCACAGTGCTAGCCACAGCACTACAGCATTATTTCGTCCATCTATGAAACTTCAAACAACTTCTTACGTTCCTTTACAAAATAAACTTGTGGTCTTCTTGATTCTGAAATCACCTTTATCAAAAAATCATTCTTTCACCTTGGTTACCCTTTGCATTTTATCAACTGTGCCTATTCTCAAGCTAAACAAAATTATGGGGGGTAGAAATAGCTTAAGCTACTCTATCCCTTTGAGATGTATTTCTTTCTTGTCTCAATAAACATACTTGAACTTGAACTTTCATCCTAAACCTGCTTCCAACACTAGTAGCACTGTGCTCTGCCTTCCCTTCATATCTGAACTTAAAACTTTTATCAATACATTTCGTCCTCTTGACATAAAGCTCACCTTTCGACAAACTAACACACTTCGTAGCAATCTAGTTCACACTGCTCATCCTGCTTCTAATGCTGCTGGTGTCTACTCTATTTCCTGTTCGTCTTGTCCTCTCCAATACTTTGGTGAAACTGGCCATTGACTTAATGCCAGACTTAAAGAACACAAAAGAAGTGTTAAGTCTGCAGACACAAACAATGCTCTCTTCTGTCATGTTAGGGATTCTAATCATCCTATTGATTGGTCTTCCTCCAAAATAATCTTTCCTGCCTCTACTCTACACAGATGTTGTTTTGTTGAATCGGCTCTAATACACAACGTACCCAACATGAACTCGAGTCCTAGCTTTGTTGCTGCCGACTCTTCCCTTTCACAGTATATACTCAAATGCTCTAAATTTTTCTAACATGACCTAACATATGTTTACCCTTCCATTTTCTTTCCTTCTCTTTTTTTATTCCTTTCCCTTGTTTTCTCTTACGATCCCTTGCTTATTACTATCCTTATTACTATTCTTATTGGGTTGGTATAAATAGTAGCTGCCTCATATGGGCCAATAGGCCTTCTGTAGTTACCTTTGTTCTTATGTTTTTATTTATATTACTATCCTTTATTACACCTTACCTTGCATACCTTTTGCCTTGCTTTTTCTTCATCCAAGACTCCTCTCACCCCTCTCATGCCTATTTATTGCCTCGACTCCTTTCCTCATAAAAAAAAAAAAGTTACCCCGCTCCTGTGCCAGGTAAGTCTACTTCAGACTTACTTAGTCTCTTAGATGAAGAAAAAGCAAGGCAAAAGGTATGCAAGGTGTAATAAAGGTGTTGGTATAAATAGGAGCTGCCTCGTATGGGCCAATAGGCCTTCTGCAGTTACCTTTATTCTTATGTTCTTATGTTCAGGCTCACCATAGCCCGTGCTACTTGGAACTTTTAGTTCCTAGAAGCTAAATCTTAAACATTTCCTCATCACAATTGACTTGAGAATGGTCCAGGACGGACCGAAACGTCGTCGTCCCTTCACTTTCTAGTGTGTGGTCTGGTCAACAAAGTATTATTGTGCACTGTTCTTCATTGCAAGTAGAACACAGCAATGAATATACAATGAAGTTTTGAAGGATGCATTGAACACTGCATGCATTGAGCACTACATGTAAAATGTTGAAAAAGAATAGAATTAATCCTACAGTGGTTCAACTGCAGGATGAACCACTGGCTTTGCAAACTGAAGTAGAATGGAGCAGTGTATGTCGATCAGGTTAACTTGTCGCACTTATAAGCCATTATAAATGAACACTGCACTACTTTTGGCCAGCTCACTGTACTGTCCTTCTTTGATCAACTCTCTCTACATTTGTTAAGCGATTTATGAACATGAACAACGTTTCAAGCTCAATAAGCCACAATGAAGGACGGAAAACAGGAGATGCTTTTTCCACCTATAAAGTTACAAACTCATGGAATGGCCTACCCGCTGAAGCTGTTAATGCAAAAACAGCTCTTAAATTTCAAAATCTAGTTAGATAAAATGATCAGGACAAATTCTGGGACCGTCATCAAGTTGCCAGCTTCCTGTCCTAGCCATGGCCACTAGAGAGAGAATAGTCCTTGGGTAAATTCTTATAAATTCAGGTACAGTCAAAATAAGCACCGATACACAGTACAGTATAGTAAAATAAAGACATAAAAGTGCTAAACACAATCACATTATGGTTAGATTATTTGGTCATTATTTTGATTATCCAGTATACTTGTACAAATAGTACTGTATACCATGAGAAAAATTGTGCAGCGAGTGGGTGTGTAAAAACTTAACACTTTCGATCGTTAACGACGCAGTATGGTGTCGAAAATTTAAAAATTTGGCCTGCTTTCGCACTTTGCTGCGGGAGGGAGCGTGCCGTGGTTTTGGACATTATATGCATATACCCCTATAGGGAATTTCATTGCGAATACATTAATACCAAAATTAAAGACCTAGGACGAGAATTGAGGTAACAAAGTTGAAAAGAGCATACACATTTAATTGCTCTTGATGAGCGCTCACGGGGGTAACGTGCTGTCACCTTTCTCCGTTTGCTGTGGGCAGTATGCAGAGCTTTTGGACTTTATATATGCATATACTCCTGTAGGGAATTCTATTGCGAACACAATGATACCAAATGAAAGACCTAGGACGAGAATTGACGTAACCAAAGTGAAAAAGTGTACACATTTTATTGCTCTTGCATGCTCCCTGGTAACACGCTCTCACTTTCTCTGTTTGTTGCGGATGGTATGCTGGGCTTTTGGACTTTATATGCCTTTAGTCCTGTAGAGAATTCTATTGTAAACATATTGATACCAAATTGAAAAACCTAGGACGAGAACTGAGATGACAAAGTTGAAAAAAGAGCATAACCTTTTCAGTATTACCACGCACTCCCGTGGAATGTCAGGCGCATCTTGGGGTGGCGTGGCACCTTGCTCAAAACGCAAAAGTGTCAAGCACGTCAAGTTACCTATAAACCATAATGATGATGCACCAATGATGTGAAGATGCAAATTATTGTTAACCTGACACTTATCAGATGACACCACTTCAAATTTCTCATCAGATACCCAATTAATTATTAATACCCTGTGGAATAAAAACTAAACAGTCCAACACAGAGGATGATGTTCACATCACTCCATCAATCTTTTAAACACTTAAACATCACAAGCAACTGGTTGGGTATTTGTGCAAAGAACTTTATTATTGGCTAAGTGGACTTTGGTAAAACAGGCTTCCTGTCTCCAAAAAATGGGAAGCCATTACACACAGAAATCACAATTGTGTGATGCATCAAATGAACAAATCCCCAAGGGCCGTGATGAGGATTCGAATCTGCTTTCGAGAACATCCCAGACACTGCTTAATCGACCGAGCTATTAATTGCCTGACCATGTCATAGTTCAGTCGATTAAGGCAGCGTCTGGGATCCTCTCGGACGCAGGTTCGAATCCTCGTCATGGCCCTTGTGGATTTGTTCATTTGATGCATCACGCAATTCTGATTTCTGTGTGTAACGAAGTAAGGGCGAAGAGGGAGAACGACCTATTGACATAGCTCGAGTGCATGGGGGGGGGGGGAAGTTGTGTAAAACCCTGGTTTGTACTCAAGAGAGGCTGCAGGATCCAGTAAGTTCAGTAGAACTTTGGTTTCAACTCCTTTTGACCATGCCGTAGCTCAATCAATTAAGGCACCGTCTGGGATGCTCTCCGACGCAGGTTCGAATCCTCGTCACAGCCCTTGTGGATTTGTTCATGGGAAGCCATTATAGGAAATATTAGCATGAAGAGTTTGAAGCATCTTTAGTAGCACCTACAGGTAATATCAAGGCAGTTAGCCACATTTACAACAGGAAGAGTATAGTAAACATGGCATTAGTAGTGTTGAATATTGTGTATTATAGATTAAAGAAAATGACGAAAGTGACACCAGAAGGCTATGTCTCGCAACTATTAACTTCTGTGCAGTGGTTACACACTCGCCAATTTGTAGACAGATTGACTGGATGAACTCCAAGGTAGTTACGTAAGGCTTAAAATTGAGCTATGTAAATGGAAAGTTCTAAACCTGCTAACAGACGTCCAAAATTCACCTGCACCTGTACCCACCTGGGATACAAGTAACATCTCACACAAGACGATTCGCAGACAAATTTTAAAACCTACCTAACCTAGCTCAACCCAACCAAACCTAACTTAACCCAAACCTACCTAACCGAGCCCAATACAGCCTAACCCAAGCTAATACACTGATTGATGAAAATTAAGCCACCCAATAAGTGGCACGAGCATGAATACCCCATAAGTGGCAAATGTTTGTAATGAACGTGAAGTTAATACAGCCTAGCATAACAGTAAATATGGTTGTTACGAGCTTCGTCGAATAAATTCGTGTCGGTAAAGACCAAACACACACTACCTATGTAGGAAGGTAATAATAAAAAGAAACACCGTCCCACCCAAAGTCAAATACCTTTTGGGAACTGGAGTTCAGTTGCGTCTTCCTCTGCTGCGTCGTTGCTCGCCTGTGCGTCTGCCATAATAACTACGCTTTAATAAGGCTGTGACCAGAGCAAGATGCACGAGAGGACGTTCTCTCACGAGTGCCTCAGACCAGTGTAAACACTCTCACTACGAGCCTATCGATATTTACTTTCCTCGAGGGTCGCTTCGTATACAATAAAATATGGTTACACTATAGATTTTCAAACTTAATCTAATCCATAATTAACATTAATAAAGTTTAAAGTATATTTTATACTGCTGGCTGAACAAATATTTAAACAATTTTGTTTCAATGAGAAGGCATTTTCGTTGTGTTAACAAGCTTAGGTATACACAGCAATGTGCTGCTACCCTATTCTATATGAAAGATTATAAAGTGTAGATAAAAATCTAGCTTTAAGTTCATCTAATTGATGTAAATAAACTACTGTACCATTGCTACTACTACTGACTCCATATTGTAATAGTCTATGTCTCAATTCAATTTCTTTATTATGCACCCCATACCCATCCCGTGGCTATGTCTGCCATCCTAAAGTGTCGCTCTTTTAGCAGTCTTTTGTTATTTTCCCTGAAAATTCTCATTTTATTAGCTCACTTCTTCTTAATTTTAAGTACTAAGTGTTTTACACATCACACCTTTGGCTAAAAAAAAAGTCTTATTTATTTTGTTTTGCCATCATGCCATATTTATGTCAGGCCATCTGAAAACCCACAAACATGATCGAACGCACAAAATGCTAGACTGTCACCAGTTTTTGGGTAGACTCTTATTACATTTACGGTGTGATAGTTATACTTATATATAATAATATGTATTTAGGGTAAACGCCTAACATGTAATATTAATAATAAAAATAAAGTCAGAAGCCACACACTGTCTCCAAATGGGGAGGGGGCCTGACGGCTGAGTGGAAAGCGCTCGGGACTCATAATCCTAGGGACCGGGGTTCGATCCCCGGTGATGGCGGAAAGAAATGAGCAGAGTTTCTTTCACTCAGATGCGTGTTCACTTAGCAGTATATAGGTACCTGGGAGTTAGACAGCTGCTTAGGGCTGCTTCTTGTGCATGTGTGTGTGTTTACTCACCTAGTTGTGCTTGCGGGCGTTGAGCTTTGGGTCTTTGGTCCCGCCTCTCAGCTGTCAATCAACTGGTGTACACACCTACGCATTCAAGACATTGACCTTCATTGGGTTACACAATATCAATATCTCGGAGTGTGGATAGATTCTAAAATGACATTTAACAAGCAAATTCAATATTTGAAGGAGAAAGCAAAATCACGACTGAATATAATGAGAGCAATCACAGGGCCTCGTCTAGGAGCAGGACACAAAGTGTTAAGAACGTTTTACATACACGCTGTTTGTTCCCTAGTTGATTATGCAGCGCCTGCCTTACTCATTCTTTCTCCTGGTCAATGGTCAAATGTTGAGGTTATTAAAAACGATGCAATGTGAGTCATAACAGGAACTCCCAGATGGACTAAAATACTGAACCTAAGACTAGAAACCAAGCTAACGTCGATTGAAATAAGGGTAAAAGGGATTGCTGCATGCATGCTGACCAAGATATTGACTAGACCTAGAATCAGTTCACTTAAAGATATAATCACTGGAGCACTAACTCTGGACAGAAGAGCCTCCAATAGCAACAGGTGGACCCATTGTGTGATAAACACTATCAATACTTTCAATATAACAAACACAATCACTGAGAGGGGTGTCGACGAAATACATGCAGACTTTGTTATGCAAGCCCCTTGGGAATCGCTGCCAGCAGACTTTAAGATTATGGCTCTTGAAAGAAAAAAGAACCAGACTAATCCTCATCTGCTACGTAATATTGCACAGATGCATATAGAAGCAAACTTGACATCTGACAGCTTCACATACTTCACAGATGGATCAGTAGACCAGCAGGGACAAGAAACCAGAGATGCAGTTAAAGCAGGAAACTCTGTAAATAGTTGGAGACTCTCAAATGGGTGTTCAACTTTACAGAGATGCTAGCCATTCAAAACACTTTGGAACATGCTCTTGCTGAACACCGACAACATATTATCATACATACAGATTCGAGAACTGCCATTGAAACATTGCAACAAAAACAGATCTGATCTGAAGAACATCTGATCACAAATGTCATATCATTAATGCAAACACGCAAACGACAAGCCAAGTCATGTGAGAATAATAGGAAATGACATTGCAGACGAAGCTGTAAAACTTTCAACTAAGAGAAGAAATGTAGACATTTACATACCACAGAGTCTATCACAGATTAAGAAAGTAATTAGAAACAGAGCAATGCAAAAGATGTACAGTGACCACAGCACAGCAGTTGCAACATCAAGATCTGCGGGTTGGTACAAAAATTCAACCAACTACGAACCACTTATATAATTTGATAAAAGGGAGCAGTAGAGCAACACAAGTACACTTACATCGCATCAGGCCTGGATACCCATGTGCATGGGAAATAGGCTTACAGGTTCCGGAAGATGAGAGGAAATGTCATCACTGTGGAGAAATGCCCGACAGACCACAGACCACTGTTCTGCCCGACAGAACATTATCTAACACAGTGCACAGTTACAGACCCATTAAGATTTCAACTTAGATTCAACAGAGCAGAAGTTGTTAAACACATATGACAAAATCTTACTAAAGTGACCATACGAGTCATAAATACTCATACTCCGGGGGGTGGGGGTTCCGCGCAGCTGGCCCTCACGGGATTGGGGGTGCTCCGTCGGAACCCCCAAAGTGACAAGCCAAGAATACCAAGCTTTACAATTACCGTAAATGCTCAGGCAACTTTAAATTAGAGATGTCTCTTCAATGTATTTGATTACATTAATTCTACTTCTGTATATTAATTTATGGCTTTCACTAATCTTCATTAGTCTCCATAATTAATTCAGCTCTATTTACCTATTTGTTATATTGAGCTATTATGCTTCTTCAGTTAAGGATTATCTAATTTAATCTTTTATGATTGTATTATTAATTAATTATTTATTCACTAATCTTCATTAGTCACCATAATTAATTCAGCTCTATTTACCTATTTGTTATATTGAGCTATTATGCTTCTTCAGTTAAGGATTATCTAATTTAATCTTTTATGATTGTATTATTAATTAATTATTTATTTATTAAATAATTAATTATTATTATTTTAAAATTAAAATAAGTCCCCCACTCCGTGAGCGTTTTCTTCCAACCACAGAAATACTCATACTCCGCCCAAGTAAAACAGAAAGAAGCAACACTTAGTGGGCCACCCAGAGGCTTAGGGCCCGCGCAGGAATATCCCTGCAAAGAGAAAAAAAGAAAAAAAAAATCAGTGGGGGTTGCCTCACACAAATAACATCGCTGATATGATGCTCCGCCCTCTTATTGGACTACAATAGTCAGTTAGATGAAAATTTGTCAGGCACAAAACAAAGAGGTTGTTGTGCAAAAGAATGTATTTCTTAGTTTGCATTTCATTCATTGAAAGAGTTTCTTACAATGAATGTTTCTCTTAATTCTTATTAAGTTAATTCTTAATTCTTATTATTTCTCTTAATTCTTATTAAAATTAAGTTTCTTTTAATTTTCATTAATTGAAAATGGCACATTCATTGTCATTCCATGCAACAGCCAATTACAGGAAGGAATTTGTAAAAGTTCTGCTTTCTTACTGACGTCGTCAGGAGCGTTCAGTACACCGATTTAGCTTATGGTTTTCCGTTTCATCTCTTGTATACCCAAAATATGAATTTTTCTATTAATATGATAATTAAAAGTATGAGATATAAAAGTTGTTGCATAAAATGGCTAAAAGGTAGTGCACCATCGATGCCTAGCTCATGGGAAAAGTTAACAACTGAGTTTCAGATAAGTCGATTCCTGGAGGTCTTTCACACAAACGAATATATCATCGATGTATCTGCAGTAGATACAAGGTTTCCCCTGTGAGTTTGAAAATGGTGTCTTCTAGTGTTCTTGTATAGACGTTAGCAAAGGACTTCTAGTAGGGACCCCCATGATTACTCCGCCAATCTGCGTTAAGTGCCTTCCCAAAGGCAGACTACAAGAGTAACACACTAGATAATAAGCACAAAGTATACTGATGATGTCACAAGTTAGGTAGCCAGGCCATTTTTCTATAACACCTGTTACTTCCTGCAATATTTAATTATCACTTTATTAACAGTTTTAAATAATTAATACTGTACTTCACTTTTTAGGTAGATTAAAGTTGAAGCAGAATGTCATAAGCAGGGCTGGTGTGCTGAACAAAGATGATTTATTAAGTGAGTGGAGCCTTTAGCTGGTACCTTCCTATGATTGGCTGTAGTGGTGAATATCAGCAGAGAATTTCTACCAATGATATGCAAGCGCAGGAATTCTTACTTCAGCACAACTCGCCTTATGGGCTGCTGTTCAGCTATTGAGAGTGCCACGTTGATGCAACAGATGGTGTCAGCTGTATTTTGAAGGGTGACTTATTAATAGTGTAATTTTTTATTTTTTATTTTTTTTTTAATTTTCCCCCGAGGGGCAAGTTTATTGGGTAGCACCACTCATCCTGTGAGGAGACACACTGCTAAAACAGCAATACAACACTCCCAATAGGAAGAAAACTTGCTGGGTTGTTCATCCTGTCACTTGTACCCAGACACAGCTGGGACTTGTTTAACTGTCTCAAATGAACAGCTTCTCAAACAAGAAGATTAACATCTGTCAACCCTTAACATCTTACATTATCTTGCGGGTGCAAAATGGGGAAATCTTTTAAGAACAGTATCAATATTTGACAAATAGTGTTTTCCTAACTCAAATAATGTGGGGTTTACTACACATATTTCTAATGTCTCTCAGGTGTTCACATTCACGTAGATAATGGTAAAGACGGTGTCTGTCAATCTCATCACAGATTCTGCAACTCTGCTGTTCAACTGTTGTTTTCATTCCGAATCTCCATGGATACTGTAATTTGTATCCAAGACAGACTCTTGTTATTACTGTTTCTCTTTCGTTGGCCACCTCCTCTTTATCCATAATGATTGGGATTGCCAGCTACAACCATGATGTACCATCGTACAGTCACTGATTTATGCTATAGAAGTCTTGGGTATGAAGTATTCAATATGGACACCTTCAGCAGCCAGCACATCTGCTTGTTCATTTCCACATATTCCAACATGGGAGGGGATCCACAGAACACAGATCGATGACTCTTCCCTGGTTTGTTAGTACCCTTACAGCACTTGTAATTTCAGCGACTATCTCAAGATTTTCTGCTCGACTTTCACTTAGGCTTTGTAGTGCTGTTTTTGAATCAGTACAGATCACTGCACCATTAGTGTTTCGTTCAAGGAATCTTAACGCCATAACAATGGCAGTTAGCTCCACTTGCGTTGAAGAGGCATAGTTCTCAATACATGCGTTTTCTTCATTTCTGTGTTGAAAGGCATTATTACTAATTACAGTGCATGTTGCACCAGCCCTGCCATTGACAGGGTTAGATGACCCATCAGTGTAGGTTTGACCTAGTTCATCTCCAGCTTCTTTATAAATTTCCTCAAGATACACGTGTCTCATTTCTTGTGGTATCATGTTGGATTTTGTTGTTGTCATCTCATTGATGATAATCCTACATGAGTCATCCACCCAGGGAGGTAACCTCTCTACAGGCATGATCTCTGGTTGATTATCTGGTTGATTATCTGGTTGATGGGGTTCTGGGAGTTCTTCTACTCCCCAAGCCCGGCCCGAGGCCAGGCTTGACTTGTGAGAGTTTGGTCCACTAGGCTGTTGCTTGGAGCGGCCCGCAGGCCCACATACCCACCACAGCCCGGCTGGTCCGGAACTCCTTGGAGGAATAAATCTAGTTTCCTCTTGAAGATGTCCACGGTTGTTCCGGCAATATTTCTTATGCTTGCTGGGAGGACGTTGAACAACCGCGGACCTCTGATGTTTATACAGTGTTCTCTGATTGTGCCTATGGCACCCCTGCTCTTCACTGGCTCTATTCTGCATTTTCTTCCATATCGTTCACTCCAGTACGTTGTTATTTTACTGTGTAGATTTGGGACCTGGCCCTCCAGTATCTTCCAGGTGTATATTATTTGATATCTCTCTCGTCTTCTTTCTAGTGAGTACATTTGGAGAGCTTTGAGACGATCCCAATAATTTAGGTGCTTTATCGCGTCTATGCGTGCCGTATATGTTCTCTGTATTCCCTCTATTTCAGCAATCTCTCCTGCTCTAAAGGGGGAAGTGAGTACTGAACAGTACTCAAGACGGGACAGCACAAGTGACTTGAAGAGTACAAGCATTGTGATGGGATCCCTGGATTTGAAAGTTCTCGTAATCCATCCTATCATTTTTCTGGCTGTCGCAATATTTGCTTGGTTATGCTCCCTAAACGTTAGGTCGTCAGACATCATTATTCCCAAATCCTTTACATGTTGTTTTCCTACTATGGGCACATTTGATTGTGTTTTGTACCCTGTATTATGTTTAAGGTCCTCATTTTTACCGTACCTGAGTACCTGGAATTTGTCACTGTTAAACATCATATTATTTTCTGATGCCCAGTCGAAAACTTTATTAATATCAGCTTGAAGTTTTTCAATGTCTTCAGCCGAGGTAATTTTCTTACTGATTTTTGTGTCGTCTGCAAAGGATGATACGAAGCTGTGACTTGTATTTTTGTCTATATCTGATATGAGAATAAGGAAAAGCAGCGGTGCAAGGACTGTACCCTGAGGTACAGAGCTTTTAACTGCACTTGGACTAGATTTTATATGGTTGACCGTTACTCGCTGAGTCCTGTTTGACAGAAAACTGAGTATCCAGCGTCCTACTTTACCGGTTATTCCCATTGACTTCATTTTGTGTGCTATCACGCCATGGTCACATTTATCGAATGCCTTTGCGAAGTCCGTGTATATCACATCAGCATTCTGTTTTTCTTCTAATGCCTCAGTGACTTTATCGTAGTGCTCAAGTAGCTGTGAGAGGCACGATCTCACGGGCTTACTCAAGCACATGAAATTCTACGAGGTAGCAGACTGATCTGTGATGCCCTTTTTTGCTTCTCCTGTTTCCTCCTGTAAGCATCACAGAACTCAGTTTTTTCTTGACAATATCATTGTAATGGTATCTGGCTATCCTAATTGCAAGCTTAGCATTCAGTTCCTTAATTCTACTTTCAACACTGGGAAGGGACAACGCTTCTCATAGATTAGACGTTTTGGCAGTTCTTGGAACTCCAAGAATGATTGTCATGGCTTCAATTTGAATACGTTCAAGCCTTTTCATATCACTTTGGGAGTAGGTGCATAAAACTGGTACGGCATAGTCTATGACGGAGTGTACATAGGCTATGTACATCATTTTAAGCACGGCAATAGAGGCTCCATATCCATTCCAGGTCATAGCTTTAAGTGCCCTGAGTCGACTTTTGCATGTTCCTATGAGTTGATTGAGCTCCTCTTTCTTTCCCTTGTGAGAGCCGACAATGACGCCAAGGTACCGATAGTGGTCAACTCATTTAAGTGTTACACAATTAATTTGTAGTTCTTCATTTTCTCCCCGCTTGTAATTAGAGTATGCTTTTGTCTTGCTTGTGGAGAGAGTGAAACCGAGCTCAATACATTTCCTTCCAAGGAATTCAATGGACTGTTTAATTTTTCCCAAGGTTGGGGCTTGTATTAGAACATCATCTGCATATCCCACTTGTTGTGTTCCTTCTGGAAAATCAATATTTGCAATGGCGTTCATAAGTATATTGAATAGTGTAGAGCTTAAGACTCCTCCTTGTGGAATCCCGAGCTCCATATTCATTTTTTCTGAGACTGCTCCATTGAAGCAGACCTTGGCTTTCCTCCCTGTGAGGTAGTCTTCAATCCATTTCACGAGTCTCCCCTTGACATCCATGCATGCAAGCTCATCCAGGATTGCAATCCCCCTGTGCTTTGTCGAAGGCTCCTTTGATGTCAACAAATACAGAATACTTAGCTGTGTCATTAGCCAAGTAATTAACTATACAATTTGCTGTGCTCTGTCTTTAACAAATTCATTGACCCCATCTTCTACCCTGCCTATTTTTGTGCAACAGTCGGTTTAGTATGATCCTTTCAAGCATCTTGCATGTGCATTACATGAGACTGAGAGGTCTGTTAATGCTAGGGTCATTGGCTTCGGTATGGGAACAATTATTGCGTGTTTCCATTGCGCAAGCAACTCTCCACTTAGGAATGATTTGTTAAACAGGTGAAGTAGTGGATTCCCAGACACTTCACACAGTGCATTGAGTATGTCGTAGGTGACGCCATCCTCACCAGGCGCTGTACTTTTGTCCTTTTTCATAATAGTGTAATTTGATGTCAACGGCTGCATAGGCTGCATCTTATGGGGCCTGTTCATAATGTTCTTTTCTGCCGAGAGATGGCATCAGTTGTATCATTATTACTTCCGAATTCCCTTTAAACACTGGTCTACAAATCCCGTAGCTTATGATAAGGTTATACCATGCTAGTATTATTTACTGCAATTACTTTTTTTATCTACTGTTGAGGATATCATCATATAATGTCTGGTTAGGTTGTACTGCTCTTTGTTGAGATGTGATGTATTTCATAATAAATTAAACATCAGTCTGTAACACTATTAAAACAACAAATTATGCATATGATTGCAGCATTTCACACTAAAAATACTTGCATGTATTGAAATTTGGTATTGAATTCCAATTTTTGAGGCTGGGGCGAGTACTACTGCATCGTGGATTTGCAACAATATTTTTGTCAACATTTGTCTACCACACAGCAGTTACACCACCCTAGTGCTTGAGGTGCGGCTAGAGAGGCAGCACCACCCATGCTTGAGGTGGGGGGTAGAGAGGCAACACCACACCAGTGCTTAAAGTGGGGCTAGAGGTAGCACCACCCTAGTGCTTGAGGCAGGTGTAGAGAGGCAGCACCACCCCAGTGCTTGAGGCAGGGGTAGACAGGCAGCACCACCCCAGTGCTTGAGGCAGGTGTAGAGAGGCAGCACCACCCCAGTGCTTGAGGGAGGGGTAGACAGGCAGCACCACCCCAGTGCTTGAGGCAGGTGTAGACAGGCAGCACCACCCCAGTGCTTGAGGTTGGGCTAGACAGGCAGCACCACCCCACAGCTAACAACCTTCACATCAGTAATCTTCTGGCACTTGGCAGCAGCCTTGAACACCTCCAGACCACTCGACACCTCGCCGAAGCCAAAACCGTAGGAGGAATCCTCATCTCTGATGCAGACGTAGAACTGGGCGCACTGAGCACTCCCAGGAGGAAAGAGTGTTCCCACAGTGCCAGACTTGGCCAACATCTCATAGTCCTGATTCTCGTGTAGATCTGGCAGTAGCGGGGCGCCTCCATCCCCCGTATTCCTCTCGTAGTCACCTCCACATACATAGGCCCCCGGCCAGCCGCGGTTCACCACCTCCAGGAGTCTGGTGCCGGCGTAGGAGGGACCTTGCTCACCGGTGCATAGCATCAGGAACTGTTTGGCCAGACCAGTGTCAAGGGTCATGTCGATGTACACCCGGCCGCCGGTGGTGCCGCCCCAGTTCAGGTCCAGGAAGACTCGGACACGCGACGAGTCCAACAATTTCATCAGACAACTATGCTGCAGGGGAAAATATATAGGGTAAATGGATAAATGTAATATGTACAACAATAAAATATTATAATATATATACACTGTAAAAAAGTTATAATATATCCAAAATTAAAATACAATTATGTTACACATCTTTACTCGGAAGATCCAACTGTTTTTGTCGTATCACATTTTGTTTTTAAATAAATCACAAAAAAGTTCTTAAAAATGTCAAGTATTATATTATTCCTTCAACAAATTATTGTGTTTGAAGTTCAATTCTTTATGATTAAAATTACTGAAAATGGAAAATTTGCTGTCGCAAATAAGATCCTTTAGTTGTGCTGTCATAACTGCTACCAGTCTCTCCTGTGCTGCAGTCAGGAGCGCCACGGTGATGAGAATCAACTGGCAGAGTGAGAACTGTGATTGACTGGTGCACACTGGATTGCAGGTGACCAATCCTGGAACTGCAACCAGCTAATTACCCCTGGCTGATCCTGACCGTGAAAGACGAGCAGTGCTTAGCTGTAGCATTTCACCCCTCTTCTGGAATTATAATTCCTCATCTTTCTTCTCCCCACCCCCTTTCCAAACTTATCCAAGCCCTTTGGACATCAAATTGCAATCACCTCGATTGAGAAGCGTACATCTTGTCTCGTGTGTAGGTGCAACTGTGCAGCACGGTTGTGTACGCGTGCAGCTCACCTGGAAAGTGTACGTATCATCAGGGGTTGGGTGCTCTCTGAGGACGTGCAGGTGCAGTTGGTCGCCTTGTAGAGACATCTTGGAGGAGCGGGCACGCCCTTGGTGTTCCTGTACACCCATCACCCTCCCGGCGTCCAGCAGCGTCGTCATCACCCCACTCCTAGGCTTCAGCTCGTCTGTCTGCTTAGCACGTCCAGGGATTGCATTAAGCACATCCAGCGATTGTATTAATTACCAAGTTATTTACATGAATCTACCTGAGGACCACTCTCTCCCTGGTGGCCTGTCAAAAATCACCCCCATTGTTCCAGAGGATTTTTTCAACTGGATTTTGAACTTATATAATGAAGGCATTTACGGCTTCGACAGGTTGACGATTCCATGGGTTTATAACCCTGCGCATGCCTAGTTAAAATGACAACCAAACACAAATGCATTGCCAATTCAAAGCCTCGCAAGACCTTGACATCCAGACATGCATTATTACTTAACATTCTCGCTGGAGCTTGATGCAGTAAATTTGTGTGCCAGCTTTCTTGCCATTGCACGATGAGCAGCTAACTATTGTAACCTCGTTATACTGCACTAACATATAATATAACTGCAACACGAACCAATATAATCAGATCTAACATACAAACTTAATATGAAGTTATATTAAAAGAAGGAAAACGAAATATGAAATGCCTGTGGAAAAATCATCTCCAACATTCTGGGAATGAAGCGACAATACTTTTGACTCAAGTCCAAACACCAGCTCGAACATCCTGGGGACGTGATCAACACTCATGATACGAATCAATACAGCTCACTAAAGATGTTAGAACCCCAGCCACAGTCTCAAAACAGTCAATAAATTTAACAACTTCAAATTAGTAGGGGCTAACATTGCTAGAATTAACACATTTTCAGAAACAGTAACTGGATATTCAGATAGGGAACTTCCAGTAGACTAGTATACATGGACTTCTCTAAAGCTTTTGATAAGTTACCACATCAAGACTGGCAAGGAAATTACAAGCACACGGAATAAAAGGTGAAATACTAGAATGGGTAAAATAATGGACAAAACAGAAAGCAAATTGACGTCCTAAATAAAAATTAATATGACTGAGAAAATGTGGAGAGTAGCCAAACCTTTTTTTTGTCATACACATCAATGACATAAATGAGAATAGTACAAACCACATCAAGTTTGCAGATGACACTAAGATCCATGGCAAAGTCGGAAGCGAAAAAAGTATATTTAGGCATTACAAAGAACTCTACATGAACACAAATGATCGGACGACTGGCAAAGGCTTTTCAGTATTGAAAAATGCAAGACCTCGCATGTAGGGCATAACAATACACATCCTAACTATCACATCAACAACATTACCCTGCAAGAGATTAATAAAGAAAAGGTCCAAGGAGTCATTCAAATGTTTCACAAGTGAGGGCAGCAAATAAACAAACACCTAAACCCTAGGAATAGTCAAGCAAAATCTTTGACTTCAAGGAAAAGAAAGTAGGTATATATAACTACAAGTGCCTGGTGTGCCCCCATCTGGACAACTGTATCCAGGCATAAAGACCTCACCTAAAAAAGAACATATCTGCTTTGGAAATGTTGAAAATATCATGGCTACTTTACCAGACACAACAGGGCTGATATTGAGACCCATTAAATACTGAACAAATTGGAAGGTATTAATCCAGACCACTTCTTTAAAACACATACAAGGAACACCCCCTTTAAACTTTTTCACCCATAGGGTAATAAACCCACCTACCGCCTACCTGCCCAAGCCGTAGACGCCAGGACAACACTCCAATTCAAAATTTACACGGGAGAAAATCCTTAGAAACAATGGGGGGAACTTTGACAAGCTGCAGGCTTTCTATCCTCGCTGAGGCCAGTAGAGATTGTGACCCTCAGGTAAGTTCAAGTAAATATTCTTGCAAAATTCAACATACAGTATTAAATAAAATTTATTACCAAAAGAGTATCTACATCTTGAGGTTATCTTGAGATGATTTCGGGGCTTTAGTGTCCCCGCGGCCCGGTCCTCGACCAGGCCTCCACCCCCAGGAAGCAGCCAGTGACAGCTGACTAACACCCAGGTACCTATTTTACTGCTAGGTAACAGGGGCATAGGGTGAAAGAAACTCTGCCCGTTGTTTCTCGCCGGCGCCCGGGATTGAACCCAGGACCACAGGACACAAGCCCAGTGTGCTGTCCGCTCGGCCGACCGGCTCCCCTATACAAATACATATTAATCCTCTATACATATATATATTAATGTCGTGATAACTGCAAATATTTTATACATAACATCTATTTGTCTCTAAAATGCAGTGCATATTAGTGGCTTTGCAAAAAAATACTAAACTTTATTAGTACATACAAATTAAATGGAATTTAATTAAGTACCATTTTCCAAAAAAAGATTGAGATATTTATTGACACAAAGGTTACAGATGACACTATTGTAAACGTAATAGTTAACTATTACTGCGTTGATAACTTGAATGAACTTTAACTCACAGACAAAATCTTTGTAATCCAATTAACTTTTTTCATTATGGTTGAGGAAGCATTGCCAGGTAGACGGGGTCCGGTACAGCGCCCTCCATCACTTTGTTGACCATCGCCAGGACCTTCTTCGTCATCCTCCGCTCCTGTCGATATTCCAAGTTAAATAATAATCAATAAAGCAATAAAGCATTTTATTCTCGTTATTTACAACCAAACCTTGTGTTAAGACGGGATCTACTGTCACAATTATAATGTTGTTAATAGGGTAAATTCTGAGCTGTTTGGTTTTCTCAACAATTCATAATTTGTACATTATATCCTATTGTTATATATTCTGTCTTAGGCAGAGCAAGACATAATAACCTGATATATAGCTTAAGTATATAGAACACCTGCCAAAGCACGAGAAAGCCTTAAAAAAAAACTCACCTTCCTTGAAGTGTGAACAACCTGGACATTTGGGAACCATGATTGACACTTGTTATACCAATAGCTCGCCGCATTGCTGCAAGCGTCGGCCACCTCGATGACATCGACTGCGGCGTGAGTGCTGGCGACTGTGGCCAGGTGCTGCTTCGCGGCCTCCCGCTCTTTCCTCTGCTCATTGCCCTTCGCTCTGGCATTCGAAACGCAGTCGTACTCGCGCTTCAAGAGTTTTATGGCGTTATGGTGAGAACTGGCCATTAAGCTTAGCTTGGCAATAAGTGATTCATGCTCGCGTTGCCACTCAAGCAGCTGGGCCTCATACATCTCAAGCTGATGTTCCGTTTCCTGACAGAGAGCATCGATCTTGAACAAATTGTTCTCTTGTTCGGTTAACACAAACTGAATGTTCTTGACGCCTCTGGCTTCCAATGAAGCAGATTCTGGTGTCGGTAGCTGGGTAACATGCACTTGTTTAAGGGATTTAATTATCTCCTCCATACCATAATTTATTGGAAACTGGGTAGCGAGGGTAGCCTTGTGGGTGGCGCGGCAGGAAGGGCACTTGAGCTTACCGTTCTTGATAAGGTTAGTGACGCAGAGGGAGCAGAAAGGGTGGCCACAGGGCAGAGAGCGAGGCCGCCGCTGCTTCCCATCATAACTCTTAAGGCAGACTACACACTCGCCAGGGTTGTGCGAAGAGGTGCGCGAGTCCCCCTGAAAGTGAACAACAGTCACATATTTCCCAGTCTCAGCATTATTTGGATTACTATATGATAATTTGCCTCAAATGAGTATACTTGCTTATGCAAATAGAATTGAAAACTGTTTCTTTTTCATTCTAATTCTGAATTTCTAACATGACTCACACAAGCCTGCAAACTTTTAAAGCAATAACACTAACCAACATTAATAACTGTAGTATTCCTCAGACAGTAACAGAAACAATATATATCTTACCATTTTCAGGCAATAAGTTGACGTAGCTAGTGGCTACAGCTGATGAGAAGGATGGCTCCTGTGGAGGAGTTGGTTCAGGACAGGCGTGTGGAAGGACTGCCCTGAGATGTTGGTTCAGGACAGACGTCTAGAAGGACTGCCCTGAGGTGTTGGTTCAGGGCAGACGTCTAGAAGGACTGCCCTGAGGTGTTGGTTCAGAACAGACGTCTAGAAGGACTGCCCTGAGGTGTTGGCTCAGGGCAGACGTCTGGAAGGACTGCCCTTAGATGTTGGTTCAGGACAGACGTCTGGAAGGACTGCCCTGAGATGTTGGCTCAGAGCAGACGTCTGGATGGACTGCCCTGAGGTGTTGGCTCAGGACAGACGTCTGGATGGACTGCCCTGAGGTGTTGGCTCAGGGCAGACGTCTGGAAGGACTGCCCTGAGGTGTTGGCTCAGGACAGACGTCTGGATGGACTGCCTTGAGGTGTTGGCTCAGGACAGACGTCTGGAAGGACTGTCCTGAGGTGCTGCCCTCCAGGACTGAGCGCTTGGAGTGTCTGGTCCTGACGGATACAAACCAGGAAATTGTATCGATGGTGAGGTATGAAACGTATGTATGACTGTTAAACAGCATGACCTATTGTGTAGGTTTAAGATAGAAACATTTGATAAGCTGTTTATATCAAAGACACATTCATAAATTTTAATATGCTGTTCATTCAAAGAGGGAATTTTTCTCAAATATAAATGAATATTATGTAGCATATTAATTGTGCATATTTAGGCATTGATTAGGTTAGATTAGGTGGTTAGGTTCTGTTGGCGATTATTTATATTTGTAATACGTGGGTGAAGCATTTATAGCGTTATTGTTCGAACAAAATTCATCAGTGAAGCACTTGTTCCGGAAATGTTTGAATGTTAGCAGTTGTGAGTCGTGTGTAAACCTTTTTCATTCATAAACAGGGGGTTTGGCGGGTGCACAGAATCACTTCTTTGTCTTTATTTGGAGGACGGGCTGAGCATTTACAGCGTTGTAGTTCGAACAAAAGTCGTCAGCGAAGCACTGGTTCTGGAAGTGTTCGAACGTCATCAGTTGTGAGCAGCCCGTCCTCCAAACAAAGACCCAAAAGTGATTCCATGCACCAACCAAACCCCCTGTTTATGAATGAAAAACGGTTTCCACACGACTCACAACTGATTTCATTCGAACACTTCCGGGAAAAGTGGTTCACTGGCGAATTTTGTTCAAACCACAACGCTGTAAATGCTTCACCCACATAGTACAAATACAAATAATCGCCAACAGAACCTAAACACCCAACCTAACCTAACCTATGCCTATATATGCACAATATGCTAATATATTATGATATTAATTTAAATTTAAGAAAATTCCTGTTTTGAATGAACAGCATGTAAAAATTTATGAATGCGTCTGTGGGGTTGACCGCTGGACGTAATAGACACGAGTCAAGGATGGGTTGGTTTATGAATGAAAAACGGTTTACACACGACACACAACTGCTGACGTTCAAACACTTCCGGAACAAGTGCTTCTCTGATGACTTTTATTCGAACCACAACGCTGTAAATGCTTCACCAACATACTACAAATACAAATAATCGCCAACAGAACCTAAATACCTAACCTAACCTAACCAGTGCCTAAATATGCACAGAATGCTAATATAAAATAATATTAATTTATATTAGAGAAAGTTGTTTTGAATGAATAACAACTCATTGACAGCCCTTGTATAACTCACTCACTCACTCACCCAACCAACCAAATATCAAGGTCTCCCCCCCCCCCCCCCCACAACAGAATTAATGCAGCCCGTCCTCCAAACAAAGACCCAAAAATTATTCCATGCACTTGCCAACCACCCCCCCTCCCCTGTTTATGAATAAAAAACAGTTTACAGACTCACAACTGTTGACGTTCGAACACTTCCGGAACAAGTGCTTCACTGACCAATTTTGTTCGAACCACAATGCTGTAAATGTTTCACCCACGTACCACAAATACAAATAATCACCAACAGAACCTAAACACCTAACCTAACCAATGCATATATATGCACAATATGCTAATATATTATAATATTAATTTATATTTAAGAACATTCCCATTTTGAATGAACAGCATGTAAAAATTTATGAATGCGTTTTTGGGGTCGACCGCTCAACCCATCCTCGACTTAAGTCCATTACATCCAGCAGTCAACCCCACAGACGCATTCATAAATTTTTACACAATGTTCATTCAAAACTGTAATTTTCTCAAATATAAATTAATATTATAATATATTAGTTCAAGACTGGAATTTTCTAAAATATAAATTAATATTATAATATATCAGCATATTGTGCATACATAGGCATAGGTTAGGTTAGATTAGGTGTTTAGGTTCTGTTGGCGATTATTTGTATTTGTTGTACGCGGGTGAAGCATTTACAGCGTTATGGTTCAAACAAAATTGGTCAGTGAAATACTTGTTCCGGAAGTGTTCGAACGAAATCAGTTGCGAGTCGTGCAGCCCGACCTCCAAACAAAGACCCAAAAGTGATTCCATGCATCTGCCAACCCCCTGTTTATGAATGAAATACAGTTTATACACGACTCACAACTGATTTCGCTGTACTCGGCGATTTTGGAAAGCTGTACTAGAAATCCCCCTGTGTTCTCCTCCATTTCATGGATATTAGTTACCCTTGAATCCTCAATAAGTAAAGATTTACAATTTAATCCCCAAGCCTTATCGCCAAGATTCCTATGCCCTTGAGTTCATGATTATTGATTTCTGTCCTTCTTGGGAGATCAGTAATAGACACATTCAGATTCAGAGGTCATGGATGTGGTGGCAGTGCACAATTAAGTTTTTATTCCTTATTTTAAAATTACCCTTCATTTGTTGTTCCCCCCTCATTTAATATTTCAGATTTTATTAGCTGGTAGTTCAGTGAGGGTCACAGTGATCTGCAAGCAGTGTTAAGCTGGGGTGATGAGTGAGTAAAGGGAATAGAAGGTGGGGTTATTACAATGTGTGTGTCCTCCATGCTTAGGATGTTGCCATGTGTGTGTCCTCCATGCTTAAGATGTTGCCATGTGTGTGTCCCCTCCATGCTTAGAATGTTGCCATGTGTGTCCTCCATGCTTAGGATGTATCCATGTGTGTGTCCTCCATGCTTGGGATGTTGCCATGTGTGTCCTCCATACCCTCACACTTCCCCAGGACCCAATATGCTGATAAGAGATAATTTATCATAATGTTTGTGACATTCCAATGCATATCAAGCACGATATCTGCGTATGTTTGTAATTACTTAACAATTTAAGAGTAACACTATTAGCCTATGCTTGCGGCGTCGAGTTTTCAGTGATTATTTGAATAACCACTTTAAATATTTGTAAAAAATTGACAAATATTTTTGTTCATATGTTCAAAAAGTTTTTGCCACTATCCTACCAATGCCATGAACAATCCTACCCATGCCCTGACCACTTTCCAATTCATGTACTGACAACTGTTCTATCCATGCCCCAACCAGTTATACTTAGGTTCTTACACTGCTCTCCCTATGCCCCATAACCACTGTTCAATCCACACCCTTACTACTGACTTGCCCACAGCTTGACCTCCAACCTACCCATGCTCTGACCACTGTTATATGCATGCTCTGAACACTGTCCTATCTTCAAAGTGAAGATAGGCGAGTGGTGAGCTCAACCAGGTGAGTAGGTGAGCTGTACCTATATGTCCTCATTTAAACAGCTTTCCCGAGTTAAATAAATTATTTTTGTTAAACAGTTTAATAGTCACTTGAACACTTGTGCCACATTGTTAAGAGGAGCGATACATTGCATGTCATATTACTCTAATGTGGGAGGGAGAGAGAATGAGTATGAGAGTATGAGGATGAGTGAGTATGAGGGAGAGAGAAATATGACATACAACATGACATCTAATGGCTGTCACCAATGCTATCAATGCAAACACAGCAGCAAGTGAAGTAAAACTAACCCAAATAAAGTGGTGAAAAATAGCGATGGCGCCGCAAGGCTTCACAAGTCAGGAACTGCAAGTATCAAGTGAGCAGAGACTTACCTGTCCACCCCCTCTATTATCTTATCTCAGGTTATGTCTCTTCAAGGTATTTGACCAATTGTAGGCAACATCACTATAACCTTGTGTTGTATTGAATTGTTATCTTTCAGATACCAAGCCGTCACCAAGGGCTCGCGTATAGGTACTCGCCTATGTGTGTTTGAAGGCCAAGCCTCAGCTCACATCCAGCCTCTCAGCCATCCATTGCAATGACTCCACTTTGTCGTAGAGCATGACTGAATGGTAAATAAAGGCCACCAATTGTTTTTCTGAAGTACTGTTTTCCAGTAAAAAGTGCCGAGTGTGTTTGAAGACTAATCCAAAGCAGCATCTGTCAGCACCAAGACTCAGAAGCTGGAAAATGCAGTTAGCTGTTAATAAATGATCTCGGGTAAGTTTCCCTTAGAGGATGGGACATTTGGGTGCACTTCCTTACAAACGATGACTCTATTCACCGAGCAGTGAATATGTAACTGTTAGCAAGCAACTTTTGTGGGTTGTATCCTGGGAAAGATCAGTTGTTGGCCTAACCTGTTTGACCATGCCATTAGCCAAAATACCTTGTCAGGAATCCAGAAACACAATTAAGGATTCATGAGGTTCTGAAAGAATACAGTCATCATTCAAAAAAGGGATATACCAGTACTGTACAGTACTTTATTTTATCCATAGCCAACACCAATATTCCCCTTACCATAACAAATCTTATCCATAACTTCCTGAAAGCTGACAGCTGCTGAAATCAAACCAATGATGTAATACAAATATTTATCCCCTTATTTATTATCATGTTGTTTGACTCACAGTAATTCTTCATTTTACTTACCCAGATGTAAACCCAATGTTGAATGTAAAACCTCTTCCTGTTAAAAGCCCTGGTGGCTTCCTGAAGCTATCTTGATGAGATTGGTCTCAGTCAATGGATCATGTCAGTCACAGGAGTTCTGTTTGGCTTACTGAGGGCCAGAGTCAGAACCTGGTCTTCTCAGAGGTGTAACGAGTGAGTGGCAATCCTTCACCCCACCGAGAAAGCATCCAGAAAGTTAGTGAAGTGGGTGGTAAACAGACATGTGAAGCAAATACCAAAATAATAGAGCAAAACACAAGCAAATGGCCCCCCACAAAGGATATGTTTCAAAAGAATGGTTGATACTTAGATGAAATCAGAGGGGCTCACTGCAAATGATGGATCCAGAGCATTGCAGGCAGTTGACATTGCAACATCAGTGACAGGCTGTGGGCAGCTTTCAGTACTAACTTTATAGGATTTGAGCTAGTTTTGAGTGAACCAATTGTTTGTATTGTCTGCAAAGTTGTTTGACAGTTTCGATACTTCGTTTTGTAAATCTTGCAGTTGTCTGTAATATTTCACAAGCTTTCTGGATGCTTTCCTTGTCGGGTGGCAAATTGTCACTCGCCCCCTACACCTCTGTGGGGTAAAGGCAGGTTCTGGCTCTAGTCCCCAGTAGACTCAAGAGATTTCCTTTGGCTGATGTGACCCATTAGAATGGAGCAAACTTGGCACGATAGCTTCATGGGGCCAAGGGGCCCCCCCCTCCCTGAAACTGACAACAGAAAACATTGAAAACATTGCACTGGTGTGAAAAATAAAAGCCTGTAATGCACAAGCCACAATTTTATCACCTGAATACAAAATACTAAAATATATAACATACTAGAAATTACTAGTTATGTATGAATTGAGTTGAAAAATTTTAAGAATTGTTCACGTGCATTCAACAACTGGCAAAGGCTAATGAAAATGGTCATTCATTTGATATTTTAATATTGAACTAGGCCTACCTAAGAACTAGACAAACACCAAGGGCTTTAAAATTTACATTTAACCTAGAAGTACTCTGCATCTAACATAAGTAGTGTATAATAACTAGCCACTATAAAAAATTATTGTTTACTGTCATAACTAAGCACATATCCTATATACAATGCCTTGTATAAGTACACAACAGTTAAGTACCGTAATTTTTTTTTAATAATACAGTATTTAACCCCCTAAAGTGTGGCTATGAATATTCACCCATGTCCACCCATGCACAAAAAAATACAAAATTAAACAATTTCCTTATTGAATGATTAATGTGGATCCAAAATGTAAGGAAAAGTTTCAACAACAAATATATACATTAGCCTGTCCTCTAGAGCATTCATGTCCCTAAAAATGATGTACAGTACTATATTTCCCAAATCAACCTCACTGAGAACCCACAAATAGAAAACGGAACATCACGTCAATTTTGCAAACCACATAATTTTTTTGGCTATAGGAGATTTATACATCAAAATGCGATGTAATATTAAAGATTCAGACCTTATGTCGTGGTAACACAGTGGAATGTGGCAGAGCAATCTAGTGTTGACCTTGGATATTTCCACAATCATTTCTTCACTTTTTAGTTCATTCACTTTGCGTGTTAAACAACTAAATTTATGTACATATAATTTACAAAAACATGGAGAGAGAGTACATTACTGATTATACGGATAATGTATTTAGGCCTACAATGAATATACTCTATGTATAAATGTATCAATAAGAACTGCAGAAGGCATATTGGCTTAAATGAGGCAGCTCCTATTTATATCCAAACTCATTTGTGTACAATATATAAATGTGTTTGGGTAGATATCAATAGGAGCTGCCTCATATGAGCCAATAGGGTTTCTGTAGTTTCTTTGTTATGTTCAAATGATGATTGGCTGACCTAATATACTTCATTACAACCTTACAGAATTGTGAAAACCATATGAACATTTTTGGTAAAATTTCATGCAATTATAATGGAATTTTATATCACGATGATCACAGCATTGACGACATTGTTAACATGTGCACAGTAAGCACTCATGAAGTGATAGCACGATTTTTTCATGGACTACAGGAATCTCAACTACTTGTACATCCATATAGAGCTCTTATATCCAAATTAGAATCACTGGTATGAAACCCAAACAACAATATTACAAATCAACGTATGATAACCCCATTACTTCGTAAATCAACATATGATGATAACCACACTTTGAGGGTTAAATTGAAACATATTTGGCCAACTTCAGAAGATGTGTACCTTCAGTACCTGGGGCCAGATTCACGAAGCAGTTATACAAGTATTTAAGAACCTGTACATCTTTTCTCAATCTTTGGCGGCTTTCTTTACTATTATTAAACAGTTAATGAGCTCCGAAGCACCAGGAGGCTGTTTATAACAATAATAAGTTTATTGGGAAGTTTTCATGCTTGTAAACTGTTTAATAATTGTAACCAAAGCCATCAAAGATAGAGGAAAGATGTACATGTTTGTAATTGCTTGCGTAACTGCTTCATTAATCTGTCCCTTGGTTGTTACAGTGTAGCATCTCTCTCTCTCTATATATATATATACCACGGGTCTTATTTTCATAAGCTCTCAAAAAAATATTCTAACTAATATCAATTTAATTCATAATGTACAAACTGTTTCAAATTTGAAACTTAGTAATATAAATTTTACTGTTCAAGGTGCTGTGAATCTATTCATACTGGCATCATCACTTGATCTGATTTTATAATGGAAACCAACTAGGAAGAATCATATCACAGTTCCTTGTGTCAACGATTTAGAAATATAATACGTACAAATAAAGCATCAGAGCATCGAAGTGATACCAAATGGAAATAATTTGTTAATTATTTTCATTTAATTATTTTTAGCTAATTATAAGTATATTTTACTCTCAATTATTTTAAGTATTTACTCTCATTTAAAAATTAAAACTAAATATTTAAAAATATACTAAGAAAAATTGAGACTAAAGGTTTTTTTAATTAACTTACCATTTAACATGGCATATGAAAGTTCACATTAGTGATACACCATTACAATGTAAAGGATATTTTAAAAGCTTTCATAATAAATTTAATTTTGGTAAAATCCCTTTAAAGTTTATAGTGGAAAGAAGTTGTTTCAGTTTTGTCTCTAAATCTTTGCAAGAAAATTTCATCAACTGAGACAATAATATTCACACAGAAAGAAAAGTATCAGTGCCCAGAATTTTAATTATCAAGCTTTTAAGATCAATTATATCTTGATAAAATATAAAAATTTATACAGAAAAAAACTTTTCATTGTCCACATTGTCTTTAAAACTTTTAATGTAAATCTCACCTAGCGAAATAAAGTTCATGTAGAAAAAAACAATTTTGAGTGTTCAGAATGTTTAAAAAAAATTCTAGCAAGTCTTAACTAGTAAAATTTTAAATGATCCATACAGGTGACAGATCATTTAAATACTTGTAGAGGCAAAATGACTTTTCAGGTAAATCTCTGCTGTTAAAACATAAGAGGCTTTATACAAGCAAGATGGCAACGTAATATTCACAATATTAAAAATCTGATATTTTAAATCTTAAGACACATGATAGTCAACACAAATGAAAAGCAATTGAATTGTTCAGAGACAAATTAGAGAGAATATAGTTCAATTTTACACATATCAAACAGAAATGTTGTAGAATTTGGTAGTCAAATCATCTTGGCTAACTTAGAACTGTACATGTCATATTACGTTCTAAAGTTATCAAGGCAAGAGCTAAAGGAAGCCACGAATGTTTGCTCAGCATCAAAAGTGCTCATACATAACTATGAAAACATTAACATGGAAATTTACTGTAGTTTGACTTTGTACAAAATGGAAAATCACTGCTCTAAATAGGAATACACTATTCATAATAACTAATCATAAATAGCTACCTTTAAAACTGATATCACTCAACCCATCTTCATGCTTGTTCTACACCGACATGCACACTCAAAATTAAAATATTTGAAAGGGAAAAATAAAAAACAAAAACCTCGCATAAACTAGGCCTAATATATCCTAAGACAGGAATATGACTAGTTTAAAAAAATTATTTTTTTTTTGCTTTTGCTATACATGAAAATTGTAATGTTTGTACTACATATATCTTTTATGAAAAAGGACTTTTTAATATGTGTGTGTATATATAGTTATATCATGAACATGAGGATGGGTTGGAATATCAGTGTCACTGATATTGTTGTGTTGAACCGTTGCTCGGGCAAGAACAGTCCTTATCAAAAGAAAGTGCCGAGCCCTGAATGCTATAGTGTATAGCACTGTCAGTTTCACAATATTCAAAAGTTTGTAGAAAGCATTCAGGATGAAAATATGAGAGCAGAAAGACAAGTAATGTCAATGGAGTTCCATTCACAGAGGAACTTATCAAGCAACGCACGAATGAAAGGAACCAAGAGAAAGCAAAATTTCTGATCATGAAAATCAGAACATTCTATGAGGTGGTGTGTGACTATTAATGGGACAATGCAGTTGTGACAGTAACGTGCAGGTCTCTGTTTCATTTACAGCTCACGAATAAATTGTGTAGCAAATATGTACCTAGCCAGACACATTTCCCACATCCCGTTACAGTGGCAGGAGGAAGGCCATGGAATAGTTCACATTTCAATGTAATATATTTACTCACTCTAATGACCTATATGGGATTTCACCTTACTCTCTGAACCCGATGTTGTTAAATGTCAATAATATTTTGAGAATTTTCGGGCCCACCAAATTATGTTTTCCTTCATGTAAATGATAACATACATACAGTACATATATGGTATAGTACTATACTTCGAAAAAACAAAACAAATTTGAATTGATAAAAAAATACAGTAACCTCTTGTGTTGTACACTAAAAAAAAACACTTACCTCTCCCTGTTGTGAAGACTTCTTACCCTCTAAAATGCCTAAAAGTTTAATGCAGTATGCACAGTATACTGCATGATAAAAACACTGTCGGTTACTGTATTCCTGATGCTTGTGCATAGTCTGATCAAGTTTAGATGAACTTAAAAAAATCCAGCTTGTTCTATTACACTGCAAGCCAAATACTTTATTTGCATCATTAAATCTTTGTTTTAGTATTTTCTTAATAAAAACTGTAAATAAGTTTTGTTTTACCCAGCAATGTATTTTTATAATGCTGCAACAGGTAAACACTGGAGCATTACCTCAATCAATCCATGAAAATATTGTGGAAATGCTTAGTGAGGGCAATGTTGTCACAACAAACCCAATAACTGGTGCGTGTTTACAGCAACACGCTCAATAAATTCAATGGTGGCCATAATTTGCTTCTTCCAGATCATGATTTGGTAAATAAGGATCCAAACACCAGTCTCAAAAACCAACCACTAAGCCCAGCAGAATGCCAGACCAGAAGACCTTAACCCTCATACTACTCCCATCATCCTGAAGAAGTTGGGCACACGGCTCCAATTGTCTGAAAACGACTTTTGTCACCAAACAATATATAAATGATCCGTCAATTCTAGTGGGACGTCATTTGCTACTAGAGAATTCAGGTGATCGTTTGCCATACTGGAAAGAATCCCAAGAGCCTTAGTTTATTTATTGGGCCTCAGTAAAAAGAGATGTGTACCATGTCTGGTGAACCACCTTTCAGCCACTAAACAGGCAGCATGATCACAGTAGGAACCATTGACACACGCAAAATTGCAAGGACTTTGAAGGATCTGGTAGATCTTAAAGATGAAGAGGAATATATTACAATTAACTTGAATATTATCCCTCAGAATATGAAATAAGCTGCTGTAACAACAATGGAAGTGAGACCGGTCGGCCGAGCGGACAGCACACTGGACTTGTGATCCTGTGGTCCCGGGTTTGATCCCGGGCGCCGGCGAGAAACAATGGGCAGAGTTTCTTTCACCCTATGCCCCTGTTACCTAGCAGTAAAATAGGTACCTGGGTGTTAGTCAGCTGTCACGGGGTGCTTCCTGGGGGTGGAGGCCTGGTCGAGGACCGGGCCGCGGAGACACTAAAAAGCCCCGAAATCATCTCAAGATAACCTCAAGAAGACCAAGGATTGCTGATGCTGGTACAGCAAAAATTGGCCAACACCACTTATAATGAACATTCTTAAGAAGCATATGGTGTTAGAAGAATAAAGTAATAAACCTGTAATGGAAAGATGCAATGTGTAAAAGTGTGTAAACTGCAATATTTAGGAATGAATATAGTTTGGCCACATTAAACAAATGGATGATGATAATTAAGATTGTACAGGCAATCCACACTTAATGAACAAGATGTATTCCCCGAAAATGTTTCAATAATCACAGCTATGGAGAAACTTACTACAGTTCCATAGTGTTAAATAATGGTGAAGGAAAGACCCAATAAATGTGTATTATTAAACCAAATCTTCAAAACCAAAGCTACATCCATTATCAAGGTGCAGTCAAACAATGTTCTGAACACTGTTTGATATCACCTTAATAAAGGATGCAGGTTTTAACCAAAAATTTCCCTTAATAATACACTTACATATTTATTGGGTCTGTCCTTCACCTTAAATCCAATCTATGTAAATTAAAAGCCATTTTTTTCCATTGGATCCCATGATAAATGCTTAGCTACAATCCTGCCATGAAGTTTTCCAATTTTAATAACTTTTTAAAAACATGGAAAACAAACATTTAATCACACAGCAATAAAATATAATATGTAAGTAATATATGAGCATAAGAGTACATTAGCTAACTTGAAATTAATGTACAAGGTCTCTGATAAATGTGGTGGCTTACTTAAGAAATTGAGGCTTGATAACCGAGGCAATAGCCCTGGCAAAGTTTACACTAGTCCGATACTTTTGACTACAAAACAGGAATTTAACAAAAAAAAATTGGAATATGTTTAATAAATCATTTAATCTCATAATTTATATCTGGCAATAAAATCTATGCCAGTTACACATTATCATGACAATTCTTAGATTAGAATAATGAAAATATATTTAATAAAATAATTAATTACTGAATACCCCAAAAAAAATCAAGTTCAAAACAAAATGACTATTGATAATTGAGAGCCTGAGCATCAGTGCTCTGTTCGCTACATTAAGCCATTCTTAGCTCCTGTTGTAGGTGTTGCCCCATCCTCTCCTGTGCGTGTCCCGCCACTCGTCCCATTTTCTATCTTTAGCCAACTTCTCAGGGTTGTCTTCCTCTGTGGCTTTTTCCTTTTCCTCCTCTTCACGTTCTATGGCTTCTTTCTCGGCCTCGGGGTCAAGCGCAGCACGATCCTGAAGGCAGCTCCGACTTCTACTTGGATCTGGAAACCTAAAAGAAATAATGAAAAAACTGTATATATCTCCCTAACAAATATAAGTTCACCTAAATGTATCTGAAAAGTAATTTAAAACACTTCAAGATGAGCTATAGAGACTTTTTCCGAGTCTTCGAGTCTTACATATTAGTTAATGTATTTTAACAGATCGACTGGTACAGCCTCAAAGAACCCAAGTGTCACACAACCCACTCATTGGCTGCAATTCTGTCTGGGTTCAAACTAACATGTTGTCTAGGTACACTGTGCATCAATGTGTCATATATCTTAATTAGATGCAAGACTGCACTGTAGCTGAAGGTTCTCAGCAAGTGGGTTTCTAGTTATCACTTTGTCATTTGCATTCAAAATTAACACATCAACTAAGTCGAGAACAATTTTCTATATCATTTTGCTGATTTACACACTTTTTACAGAAGCCATTTGGAAGCCTGTTTTGTCAACCAAACACGTGTTCTCTATATAACTCAACAATGCATTACGATTTTTATAGTTTTCTTGGTCTTGTGGTCAATTCCCAGTGTACCAGTTCTCCTGTGTAAATATTTGTCAGCATATTCACATTGCAGTTGTTGCACCATATAATAGCCAACAAGTTGCCAAGTTGTCTTAATCTGCCCCTTGGTGGATACCAAGAAGGGTGATTTGCACACACGAGTCTTGCGGTCATGCTGTAACATTCATAGGGAATTATTAGTACCACATAGGCAGCTTCTGTATTCAAACACTGGTGGTAAAGGTCAAATCATCATGTAAAGAAAACTATAGACTCCTAGTACATTCAACACATGATGGTTCAAATTATAAAAAGTTGGTCTTGGTCAATTCCATTACATTCACATAGTACTGTGAACCATAGACATAATTGGTATACAAACTGTGCAATGACAGTAAAATTGCCCTATGAAGATAACTGCAGCAGCTTAAGAAATCAACACATGACGGTGACCGCTGTGTAAATAAACATTAAGGAGCACCAGATGCACGGGTAGTGAGGCCAGATCCTGCACACCAATCCACAAAGTACACATGAGGCCAGTGTCACAGAACTAAACTGAAAGAATCCTTGTCCACCTCCCTAGATAAATCCCATAAATTTGCAAGGGACATTCATAATTAAGGTATAATAAAGTACAAAACAGTGTCAGTCCTCACAGAAGCAGCAGTAGTTGAAGGTCTGGCATTATGGACATGAGTGAGAGAGGGAAACAGGTTGAACCCTTGGGTGACCTGAGCTGCTACCTGGTGATGTGCCTGGACACTCAAGCAAGATTTGACATTGGTCAAACTATCACTTCCCTTGTGTCCATCTTCTCTCTCTTTACACACTGAAATCACAATAGCGTGATGTATCAAATGAACAAATCCACAAGGGCCGGTTCTGACCCTTGTGGGATCTGACCGCTTGGGGGACCGATTCTGACCCTTGTGGGATCTGACCGCTTGGGGGACCGGTTCTGACCCTTGTGGGATCTGACCGCTTGGGGATCCTCGTGAGGGCAGTAGCACTCCATGTTGCAATTGTTTTGACCATGTCATGGTACAATTGACTAAGGCGCATTTGGGAACATCCTGTGCGTAGGTTCAAATCCTCATCACGGCTCTTGTGGATTTGTTCCCTCTCTTTCAACATGTGTAGTTTGTTTTACTTTACATGTACTTTCTGGGCAGTTGTACTTGGTTATGAAGTTGATCTCAGATCTCCCCCATGTCCCCTTGCCTCTACAAGCAAACCTTATTCTGGTTCAAGTGTTTAGTAGGCACATGCAAGTCCCGAGGCCTGGTTGTTTGGTGGATGTTTCTGCAGTTCCATATCCAGTTTTGTTGGGCAGATACTGTATATATAGATAGATAATGGGCAGATACTGAGGCTGCATTTTATTAAATTCTATGCTGAAGTTTTTGTTTTTTTCCAGTTCAGGATTTTATGCGCTACAATCTAAAAATTAGTAATCTATCACCATTCTGAAATATAGATTCATGGCCAAGGACACATTCAAAATTGTCAAAGTATATGGAATTAAAAAATAAAACAAAAGATAGCTACAATCAAAGGAAAAATAAATTATCACAAATAATTGAACACAGCCACTCCAGCACAGGTGAGTACAATACTCATATTAACTAATGCCACCTACCAGCCATCTCTCACTCTTTGGTCATAGAAGTCCTCTACTGATATGGAAGGATGACTTGGGTACCCCATTCCAAACACATTCTTACGTAACGCATCCCTTGTGATGAGGATTGGCCTGTGTAAAGAGAACATTAATTAATACTAAATTATTTTATACCAATATGGTCAATGCTCAGTATTAAGCAGTGATTTTGCTAGACACCTTGCTTACTGTATTCTGTGACCAAAAACTGTTACAACAAAACTGAAGTATTTCATCTAGAGTAGTATGAAATACAGTTTTATTAACTCATTACAGGGTGAAGGGCATGTGTGTTGTTTCTTCTATATATAAAAAATACTGATACAGTATCCAACCTATGATGAAAGGTTGGAGGCACTAAATATGCCAAAATTAGCATATGCTTAAAATAAATCTCACCCCCCACACATACATAAATAAATATACAGTATATAAATACTGTATGGTGAAGAGGATGGGGCATAAATTTCTGCAATGACAAATTACAACAAGGTATTCAATCAGATCTCAACATGCACTACAGCAATTAATAATTGAAAATAGAATAATTAGTCTGTTGGAATAGATGGAGGATTGATTGTGTGTTAGCCACTGTACTGTGCTTTTATCAGTAAAACTGATCAACAGAGCTTGGCATGACTAATTAAAAGTTAAGTCTTCTCTTGTTTTTTCTGCATGGTAGCAGAATGTGTAGTATTTAGCATTAATTACAAGCAAATTTATTTGAAACTATGATTGTATTTATAAAAGCATTTCAACTCCTCGGTAGTTGTTAATCACAACGACTACAAGTTTTGCTGATGCAGTACAGTACTGTATGTGTAAACACAGAGACAAAAGGAATACAAACTTAAATGGCTTTGCTTTGGAAGATGCTTCTGGATTAGGGACCAATCCCTTCCTTCTCATGGCTGCCATCTCTAACAGCATCTTCTGTTCCATTGCCATGCTCTCCAATTCGTCTAAGCTGTGGTAAGAAAACAATAAAACCAAAAACTTTTGAGAAATGCATCCCACTGTTTTGTGCTGCTTGTGTAAGGTCAAGTACCATGCAACTGTATTTATATGCAGTACTGTACAAAATGTTTAGAATCCTTGCAAGATGCAATGATCCAAGATTAGAGTCCCAAAAGTTTGTTAAAACACAATAAATGAAGTTTGTTAGTGAGTCCAATACACACCCTTATGATAATTTTTAATCAGAATGACAAATACAAAAAAATCAAAGACTTTCTAAACTTGGATAAAAGTAAATACTGTAGTAATTCCACAGTGTACTTCAAAAACTAAATTATCCTATTCTGCACAAAATCTGTGGTCGTCTTTACACCTGAATAAACCTTTCAAATGTCATTCCTAGCTGAATGAATCCTTTCCAGTCTCCCACTAGCATCAGTGTGACCAAGTAGGGTCACTCAAAAAATCCCAGCTGTAATGAAGTATGTGTGTCAACCTGGAAAACAGTAAGAGCTGGCATAGGGATGTATCCAAAAACAGTATTTCTGGAAAATGCTTTTGAATTTACTCAAAAGCAAATTTGTTGTTTTGACCTACTGTATTTTGAAATCAATGTGACAAATTCTCTTCAATATTCCATTCATGTTTTGTTGTATTTTTCAATTTCACTGTTTAAATTGCAAGCAATTTTTTTGAACATTTTTTAAATTAATATACTAAGGCATAATCAAAACTGTAAATTTCAGCAAACATGGAAATTAAAACAAAAATGCAAGTCAGCATATTCAACATAACAAAAGCCACTTACCTTTCATGAATAAATTTTTTAACCATAGTGATATTATATTCTCGTAGAGTATCGTCACTGTAATTAGGGTTATCAAGTACTTTTTTCAGATCAGTAAGGCGATCTCCAATAGCTTTCGTCTCCTTATATCTTCGTATTTTCTCTTGACGTTGTCTGGCCATTGCTTGAAGTTCCTACCACAAAGATAATTTCACGTTACCTGAGGGGGAAAACAGTTTCTCTACTACTCTAGGATTTCTTTAATTAAATGCTCTTATGACTAATAAGCTCAGTTATCCTAAACCAGCTGAACCAAATATTTGGATATAGAGCCAAAATTGTGGCCTGATAATTTTCTGAAAAAACTTCACCTTATCCAGACAAAAATCCAAATAACTGGAGATTTGGTAATGTAAATTTTCAAGAACTACACATTTCAAGATCCACAATATTAAACAAGTGAACTACAACAAGGTAAGCTGAAGTTTCTGTTTTACATTATGTTATTGATTTATAGTGTGTGTACAAATTGGAATTACTGTACATTGGTTGTGAAACAAAAATTTGCGAATATGGTTATTTTTAAACTTTCCCAGTAAGAATTCTGCTTATCCGGATGTTTCACTTATCCGGTGATGGGTCCGTCTCATATAGTCCAGATAAGTGAGCCAAGACACCATACACATTCAGCGCCTTCTAATTCATGTTTTTACAGTTCACTTTTATTTAATTACAGACTAAATAATTTACCTCATTTTTACAGCAATTAACAAACACCCTTAATGACATCTGGCAACACTTCTTGTCATTATAATGATTCTTCCCTAATTAGTTCAGCTACATGAACAACCAATCCAAGTGAGCTTGTATATGTCAATGCTTGCAGAGAAAGCAAAGATAATGAGGAAAGTAAAATCAGAGGACTGCAGAGTACCGCTGGAAGACGAGACAAACCGCAGGAGTGGGCAGAAAAATGGCTATAAGAATAAGAATAATGATGATAAGCAAGAATAATGGTGATAAGCAAGAATAATGATGATGATAAGTAAGAATAATGATGATAAGTAATAGTGATGACAAGAATAATGATAAGAAAGAATAATGGTATTGATAAGAATAATAGTGATGATGATGAGTAAGAATAACTTTGACTCCAATAAGTGTAAGGTAATTGAGATAGGAAAGTAGGATAGAAAGACTAGAAGCAATATACACACACACTATAAAGGGGAGGCAACTACAAGAATCCTAGACTTGCGAGTGCGTATTATTGCAGTACTAACACCAGAAGCAGATAACCAGGATAACATTAACAGTACAGTTGTACCTCCAAAATCTATACCTCCCTATAACAAATCCCTCAAAACAATGGACCAAATTTGGCAACCAGACTTCTCATCCAAAATTCTAAATTTTCAGACACACCCAGCATTGAACAAAATGAAATGCCACTTTTTGGATGAGCCCCAGTGGCTCCTTGAAGCTATTTCTCTAGGACTGTTCCATGCAAATGGGTCACATCAGACACAGGAGTTCTGTTTGCCTACTGGGAACCACAGCCAAATCCTGGCCCCCTTCACAGAGCCGTGGAGAGCAAGAGACATTTTGCCATCACACTGCGAAAGCATCCAGAAAGTCGGTGAAGCTTTACAGAGAAATGGAGGGTTAACAAAGACGAAAACCTCAAAAATGTCAAAGAACTCCGCTAATGATTCACACAGAACAAAAGAAACATCCAATGCACAAAGAAGTGAAATGGTAGAGGCAGTCCACATACTGTATATATACAGTTCAAATGTAGATATAATGAGAGACCAAATAGGCTCTGAAATTCCAGTACCAAGTGATTGAAGGTCGCAAGGCAAGATCAAAAAGTCAAAACTCCATCACTTGTAAGCACAATTGTAAGAGTTTTTGTTTGCCACACCAGTGGTACAGCCTTCTCATGCACCCATTGTGCTTCATCACTTCCTAACCAGGCTTTCAATGCATCACTTACCTTTCCTATAGAAATTTTGAAAAAAGTTTTGATTAAGAACAATGTCTGAAACTTTCATACCTCTGGGGTTGGCATTGATGTTTTTGATGAAGGCTTGTGCACAACATTTTCTTCAGACTGTGTATCACTATCATACTGATCATCAGGTAATGAAACATCTGTAAGTTTGTATTGCCTGCAGCGGATTATGAAGTCCCTAAAATACACATTTGCTAGTCTTAAAACTTCCAATCGATCAATGTCTGTGCGTTTAAGAGAGAGGGAACCAAGGAGGACTGGCAACAAGAGGAACTTGATTGAGGATGTGGGCAGTTCATCAAGTGTTTCGTTAGTGCTGAAAACCCCAAGTTCCGACACCAACACTGTAGTCTTGATTAATCCATCTATACCTTCTTTAATCTTTTCCTGGAAGAAAATGAAAAGTTCAGTATGCTTATCTTTAGTTCCAAACACACCACAAAATTTTATTCAACTTTACAACATAATTACAATTACATGATTACAACATAACTGGTCCACAAGAAAATTTGGGTAAATAAATAAAAACACTAAGAATCTCTTCATAAACAATGTAAAATATTGATTTACATAGGGCCAGATTCTAGGTTTGTCTTGCCTTGTGATACAATGTTTTATTTAAATAAAACTACAGGTCTGAAATTTAATGTAAATTATTATAATACAAAATTAATGTCATGCAAGTCATAAATTGCATCTCAAATTTTCTCAAAGCATTTAAATCTCCACCAATATCAATCACCAATAATGAATCTAATCAAAACTTCCTGTACAGTACAGCACTAACAACCACCCTGCTCCACCCCCCCCTCCCTGATGCACCAACAACCCCCCTCTACTTCCACCCCCCCCCACTGTTGCACCAACAAACTAGGCCCATGGAGTTGACCTGAGCAGCCGTGGAGTGCGGACGTGTCCCTCCGTGACTGCTAGGGTAGTCTGCCGTTTGATCGCCAGGTGGCGGGCGTAGCTGCCCCCCCCACCCCCAGTGTTGTTGCCTGCCGGGCGGTGTGCAGACGTGGCAGGTGTTGGGTTCACCATGGGTGGTCCCCTACCTGCAATCAAGCGTGTGAACTCGGTAGGACTGGAATTCTCTGGCCGTGCTGGGTATCCAGAGGTAGCGGAGGTACTGTGCGACTTGCTGCATATCCCGGTGCTGGATATTGACGGGATTGAGCTGGTGACTGCGCGTCGCGTTGTCATCAAGCTGGCGACGGAGGAGGTATATCGTGCCTTCCTCAGTCGTTACGAGGGGCGCTCGCTGCCCTTGCCAGGAGGTACCGGCTCAGTCGCCATATCAGACCGGAGTGGTGCGCTGACCTATGTCAGCGTGCATGGGGCGCCCTTGGAGTTTCCCGAAGAGCTTCTGCGGCGTTATTTCCAGCGATTTGGGCCCGTCGTCAGTGTGAGGGTCAATACGTTATCCTCCGGGAAGTACGCCGGGAGGCGGACGAATATTCGCACCTTGGGCATGCGTCTGCGGTCGGACATTCCGTCTTCGGTCCGGCTTCTGGGTTGCTACATCCGGGTGTACTATGCCGGCAGCCTCGGACCTGTTTCCGGTGTGGCTTGATGGGGCATCAGGCTGCAGGGTGCGAGGCGGATCCGGTTGCACCTGTCAACCTCTTTCGGGAAGAGGATTTCCCGCCGCTTCCACTGGACGAGGACCTCGGGGATGTGGAGCCCGCCCGGCTCGTTGCTGCGGCTCCCCCGGCGTCTCCTGACGTTTCCCGGATGTCGCTGGCCCTCCTCCGGCTGTTGCGATGAGATCAGTGGATTCCCCTGATCCTGTTCGTATCCCTGTCCCTGCTGCTCCAGTGGCCCGTGGTCCTGCGCCCTCCTCTACGCCTGCTCCCCTGTCTTCCGTGCTGCGCCTGGCCCTATCTCCTCGACTCGGATCCCGGATGCTGAAGTGGCTGAGGGGTCCCTGGTTGTGTGTGGTCCGGTTCCCCCTGCGGTTGAAGCTGCTGCAGTCGTCAGACGCGTACGAGCGGCTTGTGATGCCCGTGGGTCTGGGTCCACTTCCGGTTCCGAGGATGTGCGCCCGGTGCCCAAGAGATCCAGGCGCTCATCTACTGCATGGGCTGATGAGGTGGATTCTGGCGCTGATGGATTATCAGGACTTGGGGTAGTGGCCGCTGACGTCCATATATCTGCTGATGCCGAGGGCTGTGTCTATGATTCGCCTCCTGTGGCTTCTGTCGGCAGTTCCCCGCAGTGGGGGGTGGTTGCACCTCCAGTGGTTGGTGAAGAGGGTGCTGGTGCAAGTCGGGACCTCGTGTTGGTTCTGCGGAAGGATGTTCGGGGTGAGGAGCCCCCACGAGTGTCCCGTCCGGGTGGTTGATGAGCAGCCCTGTGAGGCTGCCGCGGTTACAAGTGCGCTGCCCGTTGCCTGCGCCGGTACGAGAAGCCTATCCCGAAGAAGCCTATCCCGTTCATCTTAGCCGACGGCACGGAGTATCATGAGAAGTCCAACCCTATAGGTATTACCTTTCATGACATAGTGGAGCCTATTCCGTGGTGCCCCACGACTGTCTGGGTTCCGGCGTTTAATGTATTTGCTAAGGGTGTGCCGCTTTCAATGCCCGATCCTCGGACGACCCTTCGTCCCCCTATTCCGGAATATATTATGGCGATATGGAGGCGTATGTCTTCTTTTCCGGCTGCAGAGTGGCCGGAAAAGTATGCACAGGACTGATAGTCTGTGTGCTTGCGGTTCTATCGGGTGTATCTTGGGTTTTCGTCTGTTATGTGATGTGGTTATGTGATGTGTATTGTGTGC
>WNGS01163947.1:18282418-18306451 GCA_020271785.1 Procambarus virginalis | reverse complement strand
CCCCCCTAACTAATGCACCAACAACCATCCCCCCTAACTAATGCACCAACAACCATCCCCCTCCTAACTAATGCACCAACAACCATCCCCCCTAACTAATGCACAACAACCATCCCCCCCAAAACTAATGCACCAAAACCATCCCCCCTTAACTAATGCACCAACAACCATCCCCCCTAACTAATGCACCAACAACCATCCCCCCCTAACTAATGCACCACAACCATCCCCCCCTAATAATGCACCAACAACCATCCCCCCTAAATAATGCACCAACAACCATCCCCCCCTAACTAATGCACCAACAACCATCCCCCCTAAACTAATGCACCAACAACCATCCCCCTAACTAATGCACCAAAACCATCCCCCTAACTAATGCACCAACAACCATCCCCCCCCTAACTAATGCACCAACAACCATCCCCCAAAACTAATGCACCAACAACCATCCCCCCCCTAACTAATGCACCAACAACCATCCCCCCAAAACTAATGCACCAACAACCATCCCCCCCTAACTAATGCACCAACAACCATCCCCCCCCTAACTAATGCACCAACAACCATCCCCCCCTAACTAATGCACCAACAACCATCCCCCCCTAACTAATGCACCAACAACCATCCCCCCCCTCCTAACTAATGCACCAACAACCATCCCCCCCTCCTAACTAATGCACCAACAACCATCCCCCCCTCCTAACTAATGCACCAACAACCATCCCCCCCCCTCCTAACTAATGCACCAACAACCATCCCCCCCTAACTAATGCACCAACAACCATCCCCCCCTCCTAACTAATGCACCAACAACCATCCCCCCCCTCCTAACTAATGCACCAACAACCATCCCCCCCTAACTAATGCACCAACAACCATCCCCCCCTAACTAATGCACCAACAACCATCCCCCCTAACTAATGCACCAACAACCATCCCCCCCTCCTAACTAATGCACCAACAACCATCCCCCCCCTAACTAATGCACCAACAACCATCCCCCCCTAACTAATGCACCAACAACCATCCCCCCCTAACTAATGCACCAACAACCATCCCCCCCCTCCTAACTAATGCACCAACAACCATCCCCCCCCTAACTAATGCACCAACAACCATCCCCCCCTAACTAATGCACCAACAACCATCCCCCCTCCTAACTAATGCACCAACAACCATCCCCCCCTAACTAATGCACCAACAACCATCCCCCCTAAACTAATGCACCAACAACCATCCCCCCTAACTATGCACCAACAACCATCCCCCCCCTCCTAACTAATGCACCAACAACCATCCCCCCTAACTAATGCACCAACAACCATCCCCCCCTAACTAATGCACCAACAACCATCCCCCCTAACTAATGCACCAACAACCATCCCCCCTAACTAATGCACCAACAACCATCCCCCCCTAACTAATGCACCAACAACCATCCCCCCCCTAACTAATGCACCAACAACCATCCCCCCTAACTAATGCACCAACAACCATCCCCCCCTAACTAATGCACCAACAACCATCCCCCCCCCTAACTAATGCACCAACAACCATCCCCCCCCCTATCTAATGCACCAACAACCATCCCCCCCCTAACTAATGCACCAACAACCATCCCCCCCCCTAACTAATGCACCAACAACCATCCCCCCCTAACTAATGCACCAACAACCATCCCCCCCTAACTAATGCACCAACAACCATCCCCCCCCTAACTAATGCACCAACAACCATCCCCCCTAACTAATGCACCAACAACCATCCCCCCCCCTAACTAATGCACCAACAACCATCCCCCAAAACTAATGCACCAACAACCATCCCCCCCCTAACTAATGCACCAACAACCATCCCCCCCCCTAACTAATGCACCAACAACCATCCCCCCCCCTAACTAATGCACCAACAACCATCCCCCCCCTAACTAATGCACCAAACCCCTCTGTACTGACACAATCAACCAGACGCAAGAACACACCTGAAGTTCCGCAGAACTGGTCGGTAAGATAGACTTCTGAACATCTTGGTGGATCTGTAGGGATTTCTCCAGGAGGGAGGCGACTGACGGGTACTCCTCGTCCGCCATGCTTGTCAACACTAGCGTCTACCAGCCTAAACTAATATGCAGCCTAAACTAATATGCAGCCTAAACTAACATGCAGCCTAAACTAATATGCAGCCTAAATTAATATGCAGCCTAAACTAACATGCAGCCTAAACTAACATGCAGCCTAAACTAATATGCAGCCTAAACTAATATGTAGCCTAAACTAATATGTAGCCTAAACTAATATGTAGCCTAAACTAACATGCAGCCTAAACTAACATGCAGCCTAAACTAATATGCAGCCTAAACTAATATGTAGCCTAAACTAATATGTAGCCTAAACTAATATGTAGCCTAAACTAACATGCAGCCTAAACTAACATGCAGCCTAAATTAATATGCAGCCTAAACTAATGTCGCCTAAACTAACATGCAGCCTAAACTAATATGTCGCCTAAACTAACATGCAGCCTAAACTAACATGCAGCCTAACCTAATATGAAGCCTAAACTAATTTGCAGCCTAAACTAACATGCAGCCTAAACTAATATGTAGCCTAAACTAATATGCAGCCTAAACTAATATGTAGCCTAAACTAATATGTATCCTAAACTAATATGCAGCCTAAACTAATATGCAGCCTAAACTAATATGCAGCCTAAACTAATTTGCAGCCTAAACTAACATGCAGCCTAAACTAATATGTAGCCTAAACTAATATGCAGCCTAAACTAATATGTAGCCTAAACTAATATGTAGCCTAAACTAATATGCAGCCTAAACTAATATGCAGCCTAAACTAACATGCAGCCTAAACTAATATGCAGCCTAAACTAATATGTAGCCTAAACTAATATGTAGCCTAAACTAATATGCAGCCTAAACTAACATGCAGCCTAAACTAATATGCAGCCTAAACTAATATGCAGCCTAAACTAATATGCAGCCTAAACTAACATGCAGCCTAAACTAATATGCAGCCTAAACTAATATGCAGCCTAAACTAATATGCAGCCTAAACTAATATGCAGCCTAAACTAATTTGCAGCCTAAACTAACATGCAGCCTAAACTAACATGCAGCCTAACCTAATATGCAGCCTAAACTAATTTGCAGCCTAAACTAACATGCAGCCTAAACTAACATGCAGCCTAACCTAATATGCAGCCTAAACTAATATGTCGCCTAAACTAACATGCAGCCTAAACTAATATGTAGCCTAAACTAACATGCAGCCTAAACTAACATGCAGCCTAAACTAACATGCAGCCTAACCTAATATGTAGCCTAAACTAATATGTCGCCTAAACTAACATGCAGCCTAAACTAATATGTAGCCTAAACTAACATGCAGCCTAAACTAACATGCAGCCTAAACTAACATGCAGCCTAACCTAATATGCAGCTTAAACTAATATGTCGCCTAAACTAACATGCAGCCTAACCTAATATGTAGCCTAAACTAATATGCAGCCTAAACTAATATGCAGCCTAAACTAATTTGCAGCCTAAACTAATATGCAGCCTAAACTAATTTGCAGCCTAAACTAACATGCAGCCTAAACTAATATGTAGCCTAAACTAATATGTAGCCTAAACTAACATGCAGCTTAAACTAATATGTAGCCTAAACTAACATGCAGCCTAAACTAACATGCAGCCTAAACTAATATGTAGCCTAAACTAACATGCAGCTTAAACTAATATGTAGCCTAAACTAACATGCAGCCTAAACTAATATGTAGCCTAAACTAATATGCAGCCTAAACTAACATGCAGCTTAAACTAATATGTAGCCTAAACTAACATGCAGCCTAAACTAACATGCAGCTTAAACTAATATGTAGCCTAAACTAACATGCAGCCTAAACTAACATGCAGCCTAAACTAACATGCAGCTTAAACTAATATGTAGCCTAAACTAACATGCAGCCTAAACTAACATGCAGCTTAAACTAATATGCAGCCTAAACTAACATGCAGCCTAAACTAATATGTAGCCTAAACTAACATGCAGCCTAAACTAACATGCAGCCTAAACTAATATGCAGCCTAAACTAACATGCAGCCTAAACTAACATGCAGCCTAAACTAACATGCAGCCTAAACTAATATGTAGCCTAAACTAACATGCAGCCTAAACTAAAATGCAGCCTAAACTAACATGCAGCCTAAACTAACATGCAGCTTAAACTAATATGCAGCCTAAACTAACATGCAGCCTAAACTAAAATGCAGCCTAAACTAACATGCAACCTAAACTAACATGCAGCTTAAACTAATAAGCAGCTTAAACTAACATGCAATCTAAACTAACATGCAACCTAAACTAACATGCAGCCTAAACTAACATGCAGCCTAAACTAACATGCAACCTAAACTAACATGCAGCCTAAACTAACATGCAACCTAAACAAACATGCAGTCTTAACTAACATACATCCTAAAGCAACATACAGGCTAAACTTACATACAACCTATGTATGGAATCAGGAAAGAAAATACCAGCCTCAATACAAAAAAAGTTAATTAAATTTGAGGCAGATATTTTCTTTCCTGATTCCATGCATGACTAACCATCCTGTGAGATGGGAATATTAGATAACTAAATAATAGCTTTATTCTGATCGGGGAGAAAACAAACCAGGAGTGGGGGACCTTAATTTATTAACTAATGTTTACAGAGCAACTGCTGTACCACAATATCCAAGTAGGCGTGTAACATGGCTGAGTAGCATGCCAGTACTGCAAAGATGCAACTAAGGGAAATAAGTCATAGGACATTACCGTGTCTAGTGCCAGCTAGCCGAAGCAATGTTGCAGTACTCGCAATCAGCTTAAAGCTATAATTAAAACAATGGCAGAGATAATTGAGTGGCACAGCCAGTATAGTATGTATAAAATATATTCTGTATACACAGAGGGCATAGAATAGTTAATAGTTTCCAGGGGAACAATATGCTAGTGCCCAGTACATGTAAAGTCTGCAACCCCAAACTTGCACACAAGTGGGCACTTGACATATGGTAAGTAGCGCAACTGCTGTACCACAATATAAGAGAAGGCATGTAACATGGCTGAGTAGAATGCCAGTACTGCAAAGATGCAACTAAGGGAAATAAGTCATAGGACATTAACCGTGCCTAGTGGCAGCTATAGCGAAGCAATGTTGCAGTACTCGCAATCAGCTTAATGCTATAATTAAAAACAATGCCAGAGATAATTGAGTGGCACAGCCAGTACAGTATGTAGAACTATATTCTGTATACACAGAGGGCATAGAATAGTTAATAATTTCCAGGGGTAATGATATGCTAGTGCCCAGTACATGTAAAGTCTGCAACCCCAACTTGCACTACAAGTGAGCACTTGACATATGATAAGTAGCTGCGGGCAGCCCTAGACTTGGGGATCCGGCGCAGCACCCCCACTCCACAGGCTTGCGGGGGTTGAGCTTTGGCTCTTTGGTCCCGCCTTTCATCTGTCTCTCTGTGGCTTATTTAGGTACTAAGTTTCCACCTGTGTCACCCAGTTCTTGTCCACCCATGCTAAATAGTTTGCCTGTGTCCAAATGTGTCATGAACTATGTGTTGGGAGTGAGTTTGATGCGGGATAGTCACATTAACGTGATGTATCAATGAGAAAATCAGTGGGAGCCATGAGATGGATTCGAACCTCCATACTGGGTACTCCCAAGCACACGCCTTAGGCCTCAGGACCATGATATGCAACACAAATAATGTAATCTTGGATTCAATTGAATCCTCTAGGGGTCCCGAAGGATTCATCTGAAACTAACTCAGGGGTTTCACATATTATCCTCAAGAATATGGGGAGACTTTTTGACAAACCGCTGGCTTCCAATCCCGTTGAGACCACGAGACATTGCGGCCTGTAGCCCCTAAAGTAATTCAGGTAAAGTAGGACATGTCATAAGTAAACAATCTGACTAATCTGACTAATTACATAGGGCCAGATTCTAGGTTTGTCTTGCCTTGTGATACAATGTTTTATTTAAATAAAACTACAGGTCTGAAATTTAATGTAAATTATTATAATCAAAATTAATGTCATGCAAGTCGTAAATTGCATCTCAAATTTTCTCAAAGCATTTAATCTCCACCTATATCAATCACCAATAATGAATCTAATCAAAACTTCCTGTACAGTATACCTACCTAATATATCACACTTTGATTTAAAGGAAAAAATGCTGTAATTTAAACACTTGGAAGAAGTTACTGAGAATTATGTAAAATATATGTAAATGTAATAATTTCCCCTGTAAATTATGTAAATAATCTCTAAAACTGTAAATCATTAAAGAAAATAAGTATAACATATAGGGTTTAAAGTTCATGTTCTGTGATAATATGAAACACTTGTTCACTGAGAATTATACTACTGTATATGTAATGTAGTATTTCCTTGTAAAATTGATGTATATATGATTTATATTGTATATTATTAAATAAGATAAAAAAGAAACTTTGGAAGAAGTTCAACAAGAACGGCAAAAATCTTCCCGAGCTACTTCAACTTTCAACAAGGAACAGTTGAGTGCCACAAGACTATAACTACAGACCAAACACAACAGCCTAATGCCATCGAGACCTATAAAATACTAAACAAATTGAAAGATATTAATCCAGACCACTTCTTCAAAAGGTTCAATGTTAAGCAAACAAGGGTTAACATCTTCAAGTACAGCTAGTTAGCTTCGTGCTCAACGCTTAATCGTTGATCACAGGTTCGATTTCCGGCCAGAACAGAAATGATTTTCTACCTTTCCTTTCGCCTAATCCCTTTTGTTCACCTAGCATTACTTATTTCTGGCTTCCTGTCCCTTACAAAATAAATTATTTAGCCAGTCTCATACAGCCATACAAACCAGCGTGGAGTTAATGTGTCATACAACCATACAAGTCAGCACGGGGTTAATATATCATACAACCATACACGTCAGCACGGGGTTAATATATCACACAACATACAAGTCAGCACAGGGTTAATATATCATACAACCATACAAGTCAGCACGGGGTTAATATATCATACAACCGTACAATCAGCACAGGGTTAATATATCACACAACCATACAAGTCAGCACAGGGTTAATATATCACACAACCGTACAAGTCAGCACAGGGTTAATATCATACAACCGTACAAGTCAGCACGGGGTTAATATATCATACAACCGTACAAGTCAGCACAGGGTTAATATATCACACAACCATACAGTCAGCACAGGGTTAATATATCACACAACCATACAAGTCAGCACAGGGTTAATATATCACACAACCATACAAGTCAGCACAGGGTTAATATATCATACAACCGTACAAGTCAGCACGGGGTTATATATCATACAACCGTACAAGTCAGCACAGGGTAATATATCACACAACCATAACAAGTCAGCACAGGGTTAATATATCACACAACCATACAAGTCAGCACAGGTTAATATATCACACAACCATACAAGTCAGCACAGGGTTAATATATCATACAACCGTACAAGTCAGCACGGGGTTAATATATCATACAACCGTACAAGTCAGCACAGGGTTAATATAACAACTATACACGTCAGCACAGGATTAATATATCATACAACCATACAAGTCAGCACAGGGTTAATATATCACACAACCATACAAGTCAGCACAGGGTTAATATAACAACTATACACGTCAGCACAGGATTAATATATCATACAACCATACAAGTCAGCACAGGGTTAATATATCACACAACCATACAAGTCAGCACAGGGTTAAATAAACAACTATACACGTCAGTACAGGATTAATATATCACACAACCATACAAGTCAGCACAGGTTTACAGGCGTCACAGGAGGCTGAGAGTTTAAATCTATCTTGTGAACCATCCTGTTAACCGAATATAGACACTGCTTTCACAAAGCGGTGAAGTTTCTGTGGGAAGAAAACGTATTACTAAGAGTTGAGTCTAACTGCCTAAGTTGCACGCGTACCGAGCGGGGTTCTCAACGCCCACAGACTCGGCGACCTCTGTTCGCCGCCTCCGCAGCCGCTACAACTACAAACGCCCACCCTCCTCCCGGGATCCTCTGCATCCCCTGTTTCCTTTCCAGGGAGACGCTCAAGCAGGTCTCTGGGAACACTTGTTCGATCTTGCAACGAATTTGTGTTTCTTTGGGGGTGCTCTGCCGGAACCCCCCAAAGTGATAAGTCAAGAGTTAGTTTTAGTTTAGTTCATTTATTATGCACCCCATACCCATCTTGTGGGCGGTAGTGGAAAGGGTTACAGAGGCACATAATGGGCTCAGGGACTGAACCCCACAATTCATTTAGCTAAGCAAGTTACAATCTAAGCCAGAATACCAAGAATTGTAATTAGTGTAAATTCATTATATGCAACTTGTTATTTACTAATAGAGATGTAACTATTAATTGTAATTGATTTAATACATTATCATTATAACGGCTATCCATTAATATTATTTCAGTATAATATTTATGGTTATTCACTAATCGTTATTAGTCACCATAATTAATTATACACTTTAATTATCTATTATTCGTTATTATTAGCTATTATGCTTCTTCATTTAAGGATTATCATTATAATTAATCATTTATTATTATCATTTATTATTATCATTATTATTATTAATTATTATTTGTGGTTATTAATTAATTATTATTATTATTATTAAAATAAAATAAGTCCCCCACTCTGTGCGCGTTTTCTTCCAACCGCAGAAATAAATATCACCTATCTTAATTCTGAACACCAAACACCTCAATAATATAAAAAAAATCAGTTTGGTCTCACGACCCTCGTTGTGAGTGCAATATAACGTCCTAAAAAATCTATGTGGCCTTTCGGAAAGTTAACAAGAAAGTCTGAGATTGGAAANATAACTAAGTCAGTAATTCATGTTCTAATATAATATATAATTTTGTCATTCTCCAAAGCCACTAACCTGCACAGCAGTTCAATAATTGGAAACCTGGAAAAAAAGGATAGGCCTGTTATGTTTTCTGAAAACATAAAACTTGATAACTGGTTCCAGTACCTGGCCCAAAGGCCTAAATCAAAGCATTAAACAAATATATACAAGATACTAGAGACATTGAACCAATATAAAACCATACTAAACACCAACCTCTGTATACAGTAATTGAATGTGGAATAAATCTTGTAACAGTGAAGATTATACAGTACCGTATACCTTTAAGAAATATGAGAATGAAGATGGCGCTTTAAATATATACAGTAGTAATAACTGGCTTCTCCAGGGTCTTATTCTTACAAATTATGAGGCTTTTCATGATGCAAATGGTACTTTCTTTATAGATGCTAATGCAAATAACTAGTGCTAATTTAATAACAAATTAAAGTCTCAATACCAGTACTAAGTTTAACTAATGAAATGGTATCTTACCATGTAAGTACTGTATTTTGTTTATATTTCAGCATGTTCACATTCACATCGTGCCACAGAGCACGGCCCTTAAGCAGAAACTTCAGGGACACGAGGTGAAGGGTTAGACAGGAAGAGCGATGTTAGAAATGGAGGAAGAAGCTGGCCAACTTCGACAAGTGGCAACACAAATTCTTTCCAGTTATTATAATGCTGTGCCTGGAATCCCTTGGTAAGTGGTGGTACCAACCCTTCCTAGTGACAGTAAAGTTATGCTGGAGGTTCCTTGGTAAGTGGTGGTACCAACCCTTCTTAGTGACAGTATCATTATGCCGAGGGTCCCTTGGTAAGTGTAGCACCAACCGTTAATAGTGACAGGTTTGCAACAATATTAGTGCCTGAACTAAGAGGGTTAAACTACAAGGATAGATAAGAGAACTAATTGTCACAACTTTAGGAGGAGAGAAGGAATAGTGGATATAATAACAACATGATAGATAGTGAGGGAAATAGACCAGATACACAAGGACAGCCTCTTTAAATTGAGAGAAATTAGGACAGGAGGAAATAAACAATGGTGGAAATGCAAACGCATTAAAGAATGTAAGAAAATAATCTTCCCATCATACAATGCATTATAATTTCTAATATTGTCTTTAATTTTCAGTAATACCTGTGTGGAAATCCCCGAGCCAGAATGTTTCGAGACCTTTCAGTTTGGTTCAGTAGAAATACCCAACAGTTGTCTGATTGTCAAGACAAAACATTCTTGTGCCTTTGTGGCACCTAATCCTGTTTTGCCAGGACGTATCCTTTCTTACATTTTAACTTGTACATTCAATATACTGTATACAATTATTTTGTATATATACTCCTTATACTTTGTGAACTTATCTTGTTCAGAAAGTATACTAGTTTTACTAGAAATTTACTTGTTATACTCCCTGAACTGACTCCTAAAATATGCAACACATTTGGCATGCCTAAAGTGGATCTGTTTGTATATACTGTACAGTACAATGGGGCCTCGACTTCCGATGCTAATCCGTTCCCAGAGACGGATCGGAAGTCGAAATATCGGAAGTCGAAGCGAATTTTCCCATAAAAAATAAAGGGATTTGAATTAATCCGTTCCCCACCCTCCAAAATATTAACATAAAAATACATTTTATACTGAATACAATATTTTTTTCTAACTACAATACAGTACCAAAGTTACTCTTACCTTTATGGAGGGCTCTTGATGGCGTATGGAAGATGGTGATGGGGGAGGAGGAGAGTTGTTACTGTTTGGAAGGGGAGTCCCCTTCCATTATCACATCAGGCAGTGATGTTTTCTCTGGGGTACTCTCTCTCCTACGTTTTGCCTGAATACCACTAGGACCTGGTTGTGGTTCAGTGCTTGTTTGTCTCACTACAAATTTGTCAAGAGACATTTGTTTTTCCATTCGTTTTAACATTTGTCTGTAATGATGCATCACTTCAGCACCCATAATGTCCTTTTTCTTAGCTAGTATGGTGGATATCGTTGACTGAGATTTGTTGTACTGCCTAGCCAGTTCACCTACCTGCACACCATCTTCATATTTACGAATGATCTCTTGTTGCTGCTCTACGGTCATTCTTACATGGGATCTCATATGTTGAGCCTTACCACTGACTTTCCTGGGACTCATGGCGTATTATATAATAATTACTTTAATGTTCAAAATGCAAAAAATCACCACAAAAGCGGAATTTCTTATAGGCACAATCGTCACTTAAGTGGGCAGCTGTGGTAAACTGAGGCAGGTCGGACCGCGTGACCGGGAACCACGCGCTCGGCCGACCCGAACATGTACCAACAAATATCGGATGTCGAAGACACCATCGGATGTCGAGTCGCATTTTTCGATGAAATTTATATCGTAACTCGAAATTATCGTAAGTAGGGGCAATCGTATGTCGAGGTGCCATTGTATGTGAAACCTAATGCCGCTGGTTTATGTGGCTGCATTTCACATTCGTGATGCTTTTGCTGTGGATGAAATGTCTTGAATGGTACTAGTGAGAGTTGATTTATAAGTTTTCTAGTGGTTGAGATACTTTTGGCAGTTTTTCCAAAGCTGGAGAACTTTGTGGGCCATGTTCTTACATTCTTGTAAAGCCACTAGCATACATAGCGTTTCGGGCAGGCTCTTGATCCTTGATATGCTAAATAATATTTAACCTTGGATTTACCAGAATCCACCAAGGGTCTGGAGGCACTGAGTTAGTAGACAATCCATGTTTCACAAATAATCTGCTTACATTGATGTGTGTAGGTATTGATGTTCCACATCAAATGCTTCCTTCAAATACACCAGAAAATCACAATAGGTGATGTATCTATTTTCGGTCTTACTTTAAGAGTGCTCCAAACGGGTGTTCCTTCCTTCCTCTTCTAATGCAGAGCAACACCCTCAAGATTCTCGACAGATCATTGCATGTGGAATTTCTAGGGCAGATTTAATTTGGGTTAGATTGAGTATTCTCCAGTAGTGCTAAGTACTGTACCACTATAATCCAATGGGGATGTTTCCAAATGTATTTGACTGTGCACACACAATATCAGCTTTCCAATACTGCAGCATATTCTAACCAGAGGTCAGTATGGTATTGTCTTAGGAAGCGGTGAGTGTACTGCTCAGGAAAATATATTTACAACTAGATTTATTGTCTTTATTCTTATAGCAGATCTCGCTAACCATTTTGTATGTATTAACACACCGTTAAAGGATTTGGTAACTAGATCCATGAAGTGTTCAGCAAACCTGGTGAGGAAATATGCTGAATGCTAAATATCCAGATTATGATATATTAATGCATGAGTATTTTGGCCCGTGTGTTTCTGGGACTGGAAGATGAGGGGATGTTGTAATTCTAAAACAAGGCTGAAATACAGTACCTATTTGGACCAGTTAGATAACATCTTTAATAATGTTGCTGAAACTGATTATGGCGACATTGCAGCTCTCTATCTTCACTTCGGGCTGGCTACTAATCTTTTCATTTAGGTAGGTCAGAAATGTTAGAAAAATTTTCAAAATAAATCAGTATGTAGTATGCAAGTTCAGCTCCAGGATGAAAGCTAAGCTTGTAGTTTCCCATCTTCCTAATACATAGTCATTGCCATATAGTTTAGAAGCTATCAATAGTGCTGGTACACCATTCTTTCATTTAAGTTATTCCATCTTTATACAACTGCTTGTAGACAAATTTCTATAGATGTTTTTGGTTCTTTCTGTAATTTTTAAACCATGTTCTCTTGTCCCAGCTCTCAAAAAATCCATATTTATTTTATTGATACCTCCTCATAATTTTGTACACTGTGGATGTTTTTATTTTCTTCTACCATCTTTGGCATGTCTAGCACCTCCATTTCCTCAAATTGCAGTATTGTACCTGCATAGTACATATTACTTAGTGTAAATAATTATTAAATACAGTACTGTCAAATCTTTCAATATCTGTTCCATCTGAAGATGTTGTGGTAACTGTTCTACACAGTAATTTAGTATTGTGATTTACACTAATAAAAACATTCATTTTTGTGCAAAATAACAGAAAATGATACAGTATCTGAATTTGGGTTGCAATGGAAGTCTGGTTCCACTAGGAAGGAACCTAGTTAGTCCTGAAAATTGAGTTCACTGTACTTGTATTGCAAAATGCTAGCATAGGAAACTGGGAATATAATCTTTGTTTACCCTCATGTGATTGAACCCACTGATATATTAACCATTCTCAGACCTTTTGGTCTTTGTTAACCAGCCAAGGGTCTTATGCTGAGAATAACTCATTACAAATAAATTACAATACTCTGTAGTGATGAATAAAACCCTATATATAGACCAATGAAACAAGAATTAGAGCAGTTTTCCACATTAGGTAAATGATCACTAACTGGACATTTTCTGTTATTCTTGGTATAAAGCTATTCAGTTGGTCCTGGTAAGATTCACTTTATCAGTAAGGCAGAATCATGTATGGCCAGGCATGCATGTTACTTGTCCTACTGCGATCTTTTAAAATTGTCCCTTCAGGAGTTACTGAAGAACATTCAGTCCCCACCCAGGATGACTGAAGCGATTCATTCATTAAAGGCCCTTCCAAACCCTTCCATGACATCTCGGGTAACTCTCAAAGTTGTTAAGATGGTACAGTATTTAGTTTAATAGAACGAAACTCTTCAGTCACTCTGGGCTGGATTGAATGTTCTCCAGTTACCAGTATGGCATACAGCCTGTGCATGAGAACATTGTATGAACATGTCAGATCTTACACATTGGGGTAACAGGCAAATACTGTAGTGATATACTCATAAGGTGATTTTAATATTTATGTACTTTTTTATGTTATCCCATAAAATGTTATCCTTAACTTTTTGTAAGATGTCTATGTAACACTTCTTAAGCCTTCTGCAGGCTTTAGAAGGACAAGTGCAGAACAGATCACAGACTTGTTCATCGTAATGCATTCAATTCAACATGCCGTGGAAACTAGTCAAAAGACCGAATCCTCCACAATTGTTCTTTTAGAAGACTCAGACTTATCTCAGGAAGATCAGGTATGTTGAATGTCATCTTGTCTTTCATGGAAATCTCACATGTTTTATGGTTGATATAGGGTCTTATACATAATTCACAAAATCTAAGATAGTATTGGCATAGGTACTGACCAAACACAGGAAAATAGCAATGTGAATCAACCTGAGGCTTTGGATGATCAGTGACCTGGACTGGCTGCAATGAGTGTAAATGTATTTTCAGGCCCCTAATTAAATACTTAATTGAATATTGCCTACCCAACAGCCAGCAAAGGAACTAATCAATTAAATCATTTAGATGTCTGAGAGTTGCAGGATATTGTGTTTATTTTGTCAGGTGCTTCCATCTGGTGGCCCATAGTAATGGTAGAACCTGGGAGCTGCTCGTGGCTCACCAGAAATTTATTTCATTACATTCAGTGCTTGATTTTGAGGATCTGTCAACAGCTCCCTGAATTTTAAACTTTTGAAACCGCTAGCACCAGCTGAAGCTCTAAGGTTGAGCTACAACAAAGCTGATGAAGCAAGATTGGGACAGAGGGAGGCCAGCAAGACAACCCACACCAGGCCCAGGTCAGCCAGACCCTAGATGTTACCACTTTGGACATCCTCCAGTTGACTAAAAAAGCAGGAGTGGCCAACTGTTAAAGACCAGAACCTTGGCCAGCGGGCAAACCAAATGTATTGGGGCTCAAAGTACCTGGTCACTAAGACAGACTGGGATGCAGTCTCTGAAGATGTTGGAAGACCACAACAGTCAATTTAGGGAAATTTGAAGGCCATGGGAAGAATAAGCAGCAGGGCCTGAAAGCGGTATGAAACTTGCTCTGTGCTTGAACTCTAGAAAGAAAATATTTGCCAATAGGCATCCCTTATAGCCAGGAAAATGAGTGAAGATGTGCATGATGATAGCATGCAACCTTGTACGTGCATACCACATAAGGGCTGGCAAGACAAACTATACCAACTGCCAGATTAGGATGAGCACTGTAGAGCCAACCTGTCCTCTTACAAATTCCAGTCGAATTGACTGTTTACCAGTATGGCCAAAACTGGACGTAATTTTAAAATGAAAAAAAAATTTAAAATCAATTTTGGATTTTTTTTTTCCAAAACAGTAAGTTAAGGGTCCTCTGTAGATTAGGTGGGAAGGAAATTCTTCTAAAGTTTCAAAATGTCATGAAAAATGTCAATTGAAAGTTTCCTCTCCTAACCTTTCTGAGTAAGCCAGAGGACTCAAACAGAAAACGGGACAGTACATCACTTTTGTGAGCTGATTTCATTTAAAATTACGGCCAGTTTTGGCCATAGCACGCATATGGCCAAAAGGCGAAAGGTGACGTTATTTTTAGGAGGACGGGTTGGCAGAGCACACAGGTGGACGTACATGCACCTGGGTGACTGACACTCTGATATCCTTTTTCACCAGGAGCCAGAGAAAAGTGGGCACTAGACAAGCCTAAAACCGAAACCAGTGTTGTCAACTGCAGATGAAGTACACGGTGAGACAGCTAAATACAATGCACACACCTGATGTCAAACTCTTTGAAAGCGACCAAGACTCCTGCAGAGAAACAAAAATGGCAAGCCAACAGGTATGGAGAGCACATAAAAGTTCACAACTACAACTTGCAGGAGCAGCCTTACAACCAAGTTGTACCAACAGCAGACAACAAGGCAAGTGGTCAAAGAAAACCCAGAAAGAGACAATTTTGCCCAGAACAACCCAGAAATAACCTGCACCACACAAGAACTGATAACTTCCACCAGATGGTGAGAGCCCTGTGGTCCACTGCCCCTAACGCCAGAGACAACCTGGGGGAAACGAACATACGGCTACCAATCCTCACTTTGTGGGGCAGGTAGAACCAAATAGAGCACTGTTGCAGCCACAGAGGAGGGACACCCACGAAAAACCTTAAACTAGAGAAGGCTCTTTGCAGTCGCATGCCTGTAGATGACTGAAAAATTGCCACCTGCCCAAAGATAAAAAAAGGTTGCTGCCTGCCAGGATGAATCCACGACTGTACATCAGCCAAAAACAGAAGAGGACTAATATGCAAAGATGATATGGCCTTAATTAAATGCACATTCTAGTTTTTACAGCAGTCACCAAACCACAGCAAGGAAAATGTGACAGTGGAATACTGTGCTGTGGGGGGTGAACCCAGGCCATGGACAGGAATCTGGAAGTACATCTGTGAAGGAGATGGCCCCGCCTCAATGCCCTAAAATATTCCTTGTTGCATAAGGAGTACCAGTACCAGTTTTGTTTTATTGAAAGTTAGAGAGTCTACATCCCCTTTGGAGCTCAGAGCCTCAGCAGTGAAAACTGTGTATCGACTAATGAAGCCTGAGAACTTGGGAAGCTGAAACCAAAAGCCCATTCCAAAAGACTGTGGAATCTAGCAGGAAAAGGAGGTCCCTAGCCTCTATCACATCTCCAGAGGGGCAATACCCAGTGCTGCCTACACCAGTATCATAGCTAGAACCCAACTGCATGCCAAGCTCAGTGAAGCTTCAGACATGCACAAAAACATGTTCACCAAATAGGACATAACAAGCTACAGTACTTGGAAATCAGTTCAACTGCAGTGTGTGTGTGAAGCACACAAATAGGTGTGAGTTGTGAGGAAATCATTTACCATTCAGTGGAGCAGCAGGTAGAGGAATGGCAAATGGCCAATGTCGATGAGAATGCTGCTCACAGCTCAAAATACTTAGCAGCCTGAAGCAACGAATGAGAAAGAGACGTTAAGTGAACCAATTCCGGTCAAGGCAGAGAAAGCCAGATAAACTGTGGCACAGGTGTCAAAGACCAGATGTTTGTAAACTTTCTCAGGATAAAAACATTGGAGCATTGGTATCTGCACCATCTGCTGCATACGGGTTGCAAAAGCCTTAATTAGAAACTGTGGCTACTGAAAAAGGCAGCCCATCCAGCAATCATATGTGAAAAGATCCCAGAATCCAACAGGCTGCTTGGTGGAGTCATGGCATTTCGTCACATTTAAAACTTGAATTTTAAGAGAAATAACATTCAAGATCAATTTTGTCATATGGAAGCAGCAATTATCTCTATTTCATAAAGTTAATACAGTAATGTAATGGTTTTGTTGAAAATTTACACTTTCCTCTTTGTTTACTTTCAAATGATATTCTAGTGATTACTACAGATTAGCTTCTTTTACAGCATCTTCAAGTACATGCTCACATCATCCCAAGGACAGAGGGTGACCTTGAGAACAATGACGACATCTATAACTCTATTTTACAACATTATGGAGAGAATTCCAAATGGAAATTTTCACAAGAAGTCATGACTCGAGCTAGCCAGTTGAGAAGTTCATGGCTTATGTTAAACTATACATGCAAGATGAATTAATGGACCATTTGTTTTAGGATTTGGTCTAATTTGTGTTTTAATTAATTATTCCTAATATGGCAATGTAAATTGTTTTCAAGTCATCATTTGTTATGAAGTTTATGTTAAGGTAAGTAATCAGAGTAAATATGCAGAAAATTACATCATTTAAGTTTGATCCTAGATATGAATGCTTTGTTTTTAAGTATGCAGTCAACTACGCGCTTTTCGAATGCCTTTTTTCAAAAAATGTCTGGTATCCAATATGGGTTCAGATAAAAAGTTTGGATAACTGGTGGGGCAGGCAATCATATCAATCAATATCATAGGCAATCATATAGGCAATCAAATGGGGCAGTCTGAATAAAAATGTGCAATGAAGATGGAACTAGTTTGCCCAGTGACTGTACACAATGTCACTTGAGCAGTGTTCATACACTAATGGATGGCTCAAAGCTCTAAACTCTGCCATGGCATTATGTACATTTGAGTACATGGTGAAAGGCAGTCTGCTGAGGTTACTTCATCACCATTAATCTCCACTTCAGTCAACCCAACACTATCATCATCCACCACCACCTTTTCTATCTAAATAACAATGCTCCATCAACTATAATCTTCGAATTAACAAGTGAATCAGGACTTCTCATATTGGTGAGTACAAACAAAACAGTCAAATTTCTGCAGCAAAATTGTCAATTTTTCCCCTAGCTTTTCAGTGTGACGAACCACTTACCTAAACACAACAGGTTATCCATTCAGTCTCGGTCCCGAGGAGTTCGGAAAGCATGTGGCTGTCTAACTTAAAAAGAAGAAAAAAAGAAAAAAAAAAGGATCTAATTATGAATATACGGATTAACTTGTATAATTAATGTCAAATGTTGCAGTGCAAAGTTTATGTATAAATATCAAGTTATGTAAATGAATTACAGTATCATAAGCTCATATTCACCTTGTTATCATTGATAAAATTATCCTTTGGCATTTTAAAACTCTAGAGAAACCATAAAGATGAGTTGCATTATAAGTACAGGTATTTATTAGTTCCCATTTACTGCAGGTTTGTGTATACAGTATTTTATGATCTTTTAATACTATACACTAATAAATGGCTACATAGTATTTGTGTACAGTCCCCCAACATGGTATTCAGATCCATGGTGTTTGTTAGTTCAGTACATGTTTACATATTAAGCAAGCAACATTTTTTCTTTTTTGCAATATGCAGATTCATAGGGTCAACAAATATTTTTAGCAAATCCTGTAAATGCTATTCAAGAGGCACTTGGACAAGTTCTTGCAAGAAGTACTAGAGCAACCAGGTTCTAGTGGATGTGTGGGCCTGTGGGCCGCTCAAAGCAGCAGCCTGTTGGACCAAGTTATCACAAGTCGAGTCTAGCCTCAGGGGAGTAGAAGAACTCGAGAGGGATCTGACAGCCGAGTGGACAGCGCTTCGGATTTGAAGTCCTGAGGTTCCGGGTTCGATCCCCAGTGAAGGCAAAAACAAATGGGCAGTTTCTTTCATCTTGATGCCCCTGTTCACCTAGCAGTAAATAGGTACCTAGGAGTTAGACAGCTGCTACGGGCTGCTTCCTGGGGGTGCGTAACAAAAAGGAGGCCTGGTCGAGACCGGGCCGAGGGGATGCTAAGCCCCGAAATCATCTCACGATAACCCTCCAGATATACTAAGATTACTCTGACTTGCATTTGTATACCAAAGTCAGCAGAATTAGAGAGAGGTTCCAACCTTCTGTACCAGCAAAAGGTAAAATAGGGTAACCACTTCAACATCTGCACGAGGCTCGAGTAAGCTAGTCACTTCAGCATCTGCTCCAGATTCATCATTTCAAGAGGACTTTAGTACCCGAGTTTCTTCCTGTTCTAAAGGTTTACATCATGTACAAATACCTTGTGCAAAACTCTCATATTTCTTGAACACACTGCCACCACCACTTCATTAATTATATACACAGTACTGTACAATATTTGGGTTTTTCCATGTTTGGAAAGGGAAAAGATTATGTATTCCTGTAATCAACCTATTCAAAAAAGTTTGTCTCGAAGAAGTCCAAATAGTGTTGAGGATTATAGTGCTGTACAATAAGTAAGAAGTAAAATATAAAACATATTATAGTCCTTTAGAGAAATTTGCACATAGTGATCTTTGTGTATATCAGTGGAATGCTTACTTAACATTTGCCATTTTCTTTACCCGTGTTCTTTGTTATGAAGGCGATTAAAAATGTAATACCATATTGTAATGTATTGCTTTATAGAACACCAGACATGTTTTGCGAGTTATTAATGCACTTTGATAATGCATTGCAGCATCATAGTGTAAAGTAGCAACTTTTGGGCCAGTTTGAAGGGAGTTAGTAATAGCTCCTGATTAGGGAAGATTTGTTGATTTGTGTGATACTGTACATGAAATATTTACTAATGATTGTCCACTCGCCTCACATACTTACGAGCTTCGTGCAGGTTGGCGTTCAATCCCAGACCGTCCAAGTGGTTGAGCAACATTCCTCAAACCCCCCCTTTCCAGTGCTACATAATCGTAATGGGATGCCTTCTCCTAATAGTTCCCTTTCCTTATGAGCTTACTTTCCCACAGATCTTGGGAAGCCTTGAAATGCATATCTTTTGGTTGAGGCTGTTATTTTGAAATAGTGTTAGCTTGCACAGGCCCGGTTCTAGGACATGGCCATTGCAAATATTTTTGTACTTAATCATTATTATACAGTAATATTACTGTTGATTATTATTTTGTTAAAAACTCATACAAAATATGTTTGTATGTAAGATTGTAATACTGTATGTATCAAATTAAAAGGAAAATGCAATTTTTTTTTGTATTTACCAAAGTGTATAAACAGACATTAACTTAATATTGAACACTTGTACATATTTTACCAATCTCAGAACCTCGCACTTTCAATTTAGGCAGTGTCACACCCTATCCTGCTTATATGATATTACTACTGTAAACTTAATAAAAAAAATTGCAGCATTGGCTAATACTAGATCTAAATAGTGTATTGTACAGCTAAAAATATTTGACAAGTTATTTACAAAATTTGTAACCTAAATTTGAATAAGCAGTTTTGTATGGTGTCACTGATATACACTTCAGTAAGTTGGTGAAAAGTTCAATACGCAGCATAATAGATTCCAGAACAATGTAATACAAGTTGGTAAGGATCCAAGACTGACAAACTTCAACACTCCTTATATTTTGTGTGTGCAGTTACTTGTGGATGCAAAAAGACTAAATGCAATAGCAGTGCCTACATTAAAAGTCATACTATGAGAAAATAGCAGGAAGACTTTTTAAAGTCAATAATAAGCAGAAAATGAGGCCACAATTATTAATAAGTGAAACCCAAAAGGTGGATATGCTTCCAGAATGCCTCTGCTGTACCACAACAAATAATGATGTAAAAAAAAAAAATGTATTCCAAGTCGTTTTCAGCATGATTATTGGGAAATGAAGTACAACATTTCTAGAAGCCAAACTTTGTCCTCTTTAACAAATGTAAAATGTAAACTACAGTACATATACTAGTACAGTATATACTATACAGTACAGTATATAAAACAAATGTAAATATAGCAGAACACTGTAGATTACAGAAAAATAACAAAAAACTAGGGGTAGTAACTTCCCACCTGGCCTGCTCTCTTGTGGACATTTTCACTATCAAAGAATGTATTTCTTGCTACTAAGTAAGTAATTATCAATAGAAGGCACCAAACCGGGATTCTTGCCACTAAGTTGTTATTTTGTCTACTATTTCCACAAGATTATTTAGGGAGACCCTATTGGTATTACACAATTAAATCATCATTAATAACAGAAAATAAAGATGAATACTGTATCATAATCTACCTCTGCCTTCAGACCAAGATAGCAGTAGATGACGTATACTCTTACATTGGTTAGATGAGCATTGATGGCTTCCCTAGTTGATCAAATCAATTCCACTCTTTTCATAGACCTCCAATAGTCACTCAGGCCAAGCTTAAACACTTCATGGAAGCTCTCCGAGTGCTCACGAGCATGCTTCGAAGCAGAAGGATTAATACACTGACATTTATAGGAAAAATATCTTGCAAGGACCAAATACTACTAAAAACCAATTTAACGTTTTAGTGTTGTATTCCTTCAAACAAAAGAATCAACTTATTTTTATTTTATTAAAAAGTGTAGCTACATTTGTTATTTTATTGCTGTGACTACCTTTATCTACAAAATGGGACCTTACCAGAGAAAGCTCAGAAATTTGTAATCAAATATAAATGGAATGAAATTGCAAAACCATGCCATTCCTTTATTAAATTCCTTAATTAGTTATTCTTAATCTCAAATAAGAGTAGTTTCAACACTGGAAACTTCGCTGCGTTGCCATGTCCTCCAGGAGTACTCGAAGCTCTTCATCTTCAAATCGTCCTTCCAAGCTGAAATAGTGATAACTTTATTAGTTTAACTCTGTTTATTTTATCATGATTCAATACACAGTGATTAGAAGTTTTAATAACAAATAAAATATGTTCTTTGTCATACAGTGCCAAGATTAAAAAGAAATTGCCCCAGTTCATTCCAAGATTTGTTTGTTAAGCAAGCAAATATGGTGCTCTGTTTGCAATCTGTGTTTGAACGATGGAAGAAATGCTTGCAAACCGTTTTGAACGACCATGGTGTCTAACCTGTCATTCTCAATGGTTGCTGCTTGTGCTGTGTTATTACATCATCTTTCCCATAAAAATAGCCATCCCAGCATCCCATCTACAGCTTGCTCCCAAAGGGAGTTGAAGCGCTGACACTACTGGCAGTGTTACTAGACACAGCTTGTTGGACCAAGCTCTCACAAGTCAAGCCTGGCCTCGGGCCGGGCTTGGGGAGCAGAAGAACTCGCAGAACCCCATCAAGCAGGTATCAAGCAGTACTGTAAGACTCTTGATAACACAAAGTACAAAGCTATGAACATTAATTACACTACTGAATTTACTTTTAGACATTTAACAAGGCAATAGAGTTGACAGCAAGGTATGGAATGCTCAAAAGTTGTCCTAAGGGGTTTAACTAACACCTGAATGTGGGCTTGGGTAGACACGTCTAATATGAAGTCCGATGCCAAATCTCTTGACTGTCCACACACTACTCGATGGGGTACCCGAAAACCACTCGCCCAGTTACTTACTATCAACCATAAAATAACACTACACTAATACCTAATGGCACACTCAAAACCCAGCTGCCAACAACTCACTAAATTCCACTCCTTTTAAATATTAAATAAGCCACATATTTTTCCCATAATAAATGACAATGGGTTCCTTGCCCATTGTTCATTGTCCTCAAGACAAACTCTAAGGTTCACTTTGATGAAGAAAATGGCCTAGCTCTTAAGGAGCTAGACTGGGGCAAAGAACTTACCAGATGATAAAGATAATTCTGATTGCTTGTCTGTCTTTAACACTCATTGCCAGGGAAGTTTGAAACCAGAGTGATGCGATAGCAGGAGTACTGAAGTTAACACCAGGCAATGACAAGTATGTCTTCATGAAAAACCTTAGCATTGAATTAAAAGTTGTCTGTAATAAATTTAGTCCTACAACACTACAACGTGTCCTCCAACACGACCAATGTGTCTAATAAAATTCATAATGCAATTTTAAAAAAAGTTAATTTTTTTTTTGTACTGCAAAAATACAAAATGTGGAGTATTCTTACCTTGGAATAGAGCCTTTGCTTCTTCTGGAGTTTCAGGACACGATTTGCTAATGCGCCATACCAAACTTGTGCAGCTTCTTCTGGTTAAGCAGTTCACGAATAGCCTTAATTGTTGTCCGTTCTTGAACTTTGAAAACCGCTCACAGTAGTTCAGAGTCTTCATAAACCTCTAAAGATAAAACAAATAAATGCTTGTCTCTGAAAAAACTTGTAATCTGTTAACAATATAAAAGGGATAGGGCAGGTATTCTGGGAAAAAAAGGCCAGTTGACTTACTTGAAAGGAATCCAAGGAAATGAACCCGAGACCGGGGAGGGGGAATGGTGCCCATCCACTTTGATTGTTTTGAGGTCAAATGCTGACCTGTAAAATGCAAGGCCATTGATTGTTACTGACTAGTCTGAGTGGTGGGGGTATATAAAAAGAGAGGAAAAAAAAAGAATGTGCACAAGGCCTGTTGACCTATGCCAATGAGTTGGCTTTTATGATTTTACTTGAACCATAGATCCACAATCCTATTTCATATCCAAAGCTTACTTATTGCTCTTCTAAATCTAAGCTTGTCCAATTTAAAGCCACTATTTAGTGTTAGGGTAATTTATAATTTATATTTTAGCATCTCTATTTACATCCTTTGTTAGACACTTTCAACCATTTTTGCAAATCAATTATGCCTCCTCCTTATGCTTTTCTAAGGAATGCATATTTAAATTTGGTTTAGTTTTCTTAATGAAAGTTTCTAATGCCAGGGATCAGCAGAGTATCTTCCTTTCTATTTGCCCAGAAAATTTACATCCATCTTACAGCATGGTGCCCCAAAACTGTACTGGCATAATCAACAGGCGGTCTCACAAGATCAAGATAAAGATAAAGAAGCACACGTATATTATT
>WNGS01163947.1:18265727-18276004 GCA_020271785.1 Procambarus virginalis | reverse complement strand
ATTATTTAGATAGAAAAGGTGGTGGTGGTGGATGATGATAGTGTTGGGTTGACTGAAGTGGAGATTAATGGTGATGAAGTAACCTCAGCAGACTGCCTTTCACCATGTACTCAAATATACATAATGCCATGGCAGAGTTTAGAGCTTTGAGCCATCCATTAGTGTATGAACACTGCTCAAGTGACATTGTGTACAGTCACTGGGCAAACTAGTTCCATCTTCATTGCACATTTTTATTCAGACTGCCCCATTTGATTGCCTATATGATTGCCTATGATATTGATTGATATGATTGCCTGCCCCACCAGTTATCCAAACTTTTATCTGAACCCATATTGGATACCAGACATTTTTTGAAAAAAGGCATTCGAAAAGCGCGTAGTTGACTGCATACTTAAAAACAAAGCATTCATATCTAGGATCAAACTTAAATGATGTAATTTTCTGCATATTTACTCTGATTACTTACCTTAACATAAACTTCATAACAATGATGACTTGAAAACAATTTACATTGCCATATTAGGAATAATTAATTAAAACACAAATTAGACCAAATCCTAAAACAAATGGTCCATTAATTCATCTTGCATGTATAGTTTAACATAAGCCATGAACTTCTCAACTGGCTAGCTCGAGTCATGACTTCTTGTGAAAATTTCCATTTGGAATTCTCTCCATAATGTTGTAAAATAGAGTTATAGATGTCGTCATTGTTCTCAAGGTCACCCTCTGTCCTTGGGATGATGTGAGCATGTACTTGAAGATGCTGTAAAAGAAGCTAATCTGTAGTATCACTAGAATATCATTTGAAAGTAAACAAAGAGGAAAGTGTAAATTTTCAACAAAACCATTACATTACTGTATTAACTTTATGAAATAGAGATAATTGCTGCTTCCATATGACAAAATTGATCTTGAATGTTATTTCTCTTAAAATTCAAGTTTTAAATGTGACGAAATGCATGACTCCACCAAGCAGCCTGTTGGATTCTGGGATCTTTTCACATATGATTGCTGGATGGGCTGCCTTTTTCAGTAGCCACAGTTTCTAATTAAGGCTTTTGCACCCGTATGCAGCAGATGGTGCAGATACCAATGCTCCAATGTTTTTATCCTGAGAAGTTTACAACATCTGGTCTTTGACACCTGTGCCACAGTTTATCTGGCTTTCTCTGCCTTGACCGGAATTGGTTCACTTAACGTCTCTTTCTCATTCGTTGCTTCAGGCTGCTAAGTATTTTGAGCTGTGAGCAGCATTCTCATCGACATTGGCCATTTGCCATTCCTCTACCTGCTGCTCCACTGAATGGTAAATGATTTCCTCACAACTCACACCTATTTGTGTGCTTCACACACACACTGCAGTTGAACTGATTTCCAAGTACTGTAGCTTGTTATGTCCTATTTGGTGAACATGTTTTTGTGCATGTCTGAAGCTTCACTGAGCTTGGCATGCAGTTGGGTTCTAGCTATGATACTGGTGTAGGCAGCACTGGGTATTGCCCCTCTGGAGATGTGATAGAGGCTAGGGACCTCCTTTTCCTGCTAGATTCCACAGTCTTTTGGAATGGGCTTTTGGTTTCAGCTTCCCAAAGTTCTCAGGCTTCATTAGTCGATACACAGTTTTCACTGCTGAGGCTCTGAGCTCCAAAGGGATGTAGACTCTCTAACTTTCAATAAAACAAACTGGTACTGGTACTCCTTATGCAACAAGGAATATTTTAGGGCATTGAGGCGGGGCCATCTCCTTCACAGATGTACTTCCAGATTCCTGTCCATGGCCTGGGTTCACCCCCCACAGCACAGTATTCCACTGTCACATTTTCCTTGCTGTGGTTTGGTGACTGCTGTAAAAACTAGAATGTGCATTTAATTAAGGCCATATCATCTTTGCATATTAGTCCTCTTCTGTTTTTTGGCTGATGTACAGTCGTGGATTCATCCTGGCAGGCAGCAACTTTTTTTATCTTTGGGCAGGTGGCAATTTTTCAGTCATCTACAGGCATGCGACTGCAAAGAGCCTTCTCTAGTTTAAGGTTTTTCGTGGTGTCCCTCCTCTGTGGCTGCAACAGTGCTCTATTTGGTTCTACCTGCCCCACAAAGTGAGGATTGGTAGCCGTATGTTCGTTTCCCCCAGGTTGTCTCTGGCGTTAGGGGCAGTGGACCACAGGGCTCTCACCATCTGGTGGAAGTTATCAGTTCTTGTGTGGTGCAGGTTATTTCTGGGTTGTTCTGGGCAAAATTGTCTCTTTCTGGGTTTTCTTTGACCACTTGCCTTGTTGTCTGCTGTTGGTACAACTTGGTTGTAAGGCTGCTCCTGCAAGTTGTAGTTGTGAACTTTTATGTGCTCTCCATACCTGTTGGCTTGCCATTTTTGTTTCTCTGCAGGAGTCTTGGTCGCTTTCAAAGAGTTTGACATCAGGTGTGTGCATTGTATTTAGCTGTCTCACCGTGTACTTCATCTGCAGTTGACAACACTGGTTTCGGTTTTAGGCTTGTCTAGTGCCCACTTTTCTCTGGCTCCTGGTGAAAAAGGATATCAGAGTGTCAGTCACCCAGGTGCATGTACGTCCACCTGTGTGCTCTGCCAACCCGTCCTCCTAAAAATAACGTCACCTTTCGCCTTTTGGCCATATGCGTGCTATGGCCAAAACTGGCCGTAATTTTAAATGAAATCAGCTCACAAAAGTGATGTACTGTCCCGTTTTCTGTTTGAGTCCTCTGGCTTACTCAGAAAGGTTAGGAGAGGAAACTTTCAATTGACATTTTTCATGACATTTTGAAACTTTAGAAGAATTTCCTTCCCACCTAATCTACAGAGGACCCTTAACTTACTGTTTTGGAAAAAAAAAATCCAAAATTGATTTAAATTTTTTTTTCATTTTAAAATTACGTCCAGTTTTGGCCATACTGGTAACGTCAATTCGGCTGGAATTTGTAAGAGGAACAGTTTGGCTCTCAGTGCTCATCCTGATCTGGCATTTGGTATAGTTTGTCTTGCCAGCCCTTATGTGGTATGCACGTACAAGGTTTGCATGCTGTCATCATGCACATCTTCACTCATTTCCTGGCTATAAGGGATGCCTATTGGCAAATATTTTTCTTTCTAGAGTTCAAGGCACAGAGCAAGTTTCATACCGCTTTCAGGCCCTGCTGCTTATTCTTCCCATGGCCTTCAAATTTCCCTAAATTGACTGTTGCGGTCTCCAACATCTTCAGAGACTGCATCCCAGTCTGTCTTAGTGACCAGGTACTTTGAGCCCCAATACATTTTGGTTTGCCCGCTGGCCAAGGTTCTGGTCTTTAACAGTTGGCCACTCCTGCTTTTTTAGTCAACTGGAGGATGTCCAAAGTGGTAACCTCTAAGGTCTGGCTGACCTGGGCCTGGTGTGGGTTGTCTTGCTGGCCTCCCTCCCCCCTTCTTGCTTCATCACTTTGTTGTAGCTCAACCTAGAGCTTCAGCTGTGCTAGCGGTTTCAAAAGTTTAAAATTCAGGAGCTGTTGACAGATCCTCAAAAATCAAGCACTGATGTAATGAAATAAATTTTCTGGTGAGCCTCGAGCAGCTCCAGGTTCTACCATTACTATGGGCCACCAGAAGGAAGCACCTGACAAAATAAACACAATATCCTGCAACTCTCAGACATCTAAATGATTTAATTCATTAGTTCCTTTGCTGGCTGTTGGGTAGGCAATATTCAATTAAGTATTTAATAGGGCCTGAAAATACATTTACACTCATTGCAGCCAGTCCAGGTCACTGATCATCCAAAGCCTCAGGTTGTATTCACATTGCTATTTTCCTGTGTTTGGTCAGTACCTATCCAATACTATCTTAGATTTTGTGAATTATGTATAAGACCCTAATCAACCATAAAACATTGAATTTCCATGAAAGACAAGATGACATTCAACATACCTGATCTTCCTGAATAAGTCTGAGTCTTCTAAAAGAACAATTGTGGAGGATTCGGTCTTTTGACTAGTTTCCACGGCATGTTGAATTGAATGCATTACGATGAACAAGTCTGTGATCTGTTCTGCACTTGTCCTTCTAAAGCCTGCAGAAGGCTTAAGAAGTGTTACATAGACAGCTTACAAAAAGTTAAGGATAACATTTTATGGGATAACATAAAAGTACATAAATTATTAAAATCGCCTTATGAGTATATCACTACAGTATTTGCCTGTACCCCAATGTGTAAGATCTGACATGTTCATACAATGTTCTCATGCACAGGCTGTATGCCATACTGGTAACTGGAGAACATTCAATCCAGCCCAGAGTGACTGAAGAGTTTCGTTCTATTAAACTAAATACTGTACCATCTAACACTTTGAGAGTTACCCTAGATGTCATGGAAGGGTTGGAAGGGCCTTTAATGAATGAATCGCTTCAGTCATCCTGGGTGGGACTGAATGTTCTTCAGTAACTCCTGAAGGGACAATTTTAAAAGATCGCAGTAGGACAAGTAACATGCATGCCTGGCCATACATGATTCTGCCTTACTGATAAAGTGAATCTTACCAGGACCAACTGAATAGCTTTATACCAAGAATAACAGAAAATGTCCAGTTAGTGATCATTTACCTAATGTGGAAAACTGCTCTAATTCTTGTTTCATTGGTCTATATATAGGGTTTTATTCATCACTACAGAGTATTGTAATTTATTTGTAATGAGTTATTCTCAGCATAAGACCCTTGGCTGGTTAACAAAGACCAAAAGGTCTGAGAATGGTTAATATATCAGTGGGTTCAATCACATGAGGGTAAACAAAGATTATATTCCCAGTTTCCTATGCTAGCATTTTGCAATACAAGTACAGTGAACTCAATTTTCAGGACTAACTAGGTTCCTTCCTAGTGGAACCAGACTTCCATTGCAACCCAATTCAGATACTGTATCATTTTCTGTTATTTTGCACAAAAATGAATGTTTTTATTAGTGTAAATCACAATACTAAATTACTGTGTAGAACAGTTACCACAACATCTTCAGATGGAACAGATATTGAAAGATTTGACAGTACTGTATTTAATAATTATTTACACTAAGTAATATGTACTATGCAGGTACAATACTGCAATTTGAGGAAATGGAGGTGCTAGACATGCCAAGATGGTAGAAGAAAATAAAAACATCCCAGTGTACAAAATTATGAGGAGGTATCAATAAAATAAATATGGATTTTTTGAGAGCTGGGACAAGAGAACATGGTTTAAAAATTACAGAAAGAACCAAAAACATCTATAGAAATTTGTCTACAAGCATTGTATAAAGATGGAATAACTTAAATGAAAGAATGGTGTACCAGCACTATTGATAGCTTCTAAACTATATGGCAATGACTATGTATTAGGAAGATGGGAAACTACAAGCTTAGCTTTCATCCTGGAGCTGAACTTGCATACTACATACTGATTTATTTTGAAAATTTTTCTAACATTTCTGACCTACCTAAATGAAAAGATTAGTAGCCAGCCCGAAGTGAAGATAGAGAGCTGCAATGTCGCCATAATCAGTTTCAGCAACATTATTAAAGATGTTATCTAACTGGTCCAAATAGGTACTGTATTTCAGCTTGTTTTAGAATTACAACATCCCCTCATCTTCCAGTCCCAGAAACACACGGGCCAAAATACTCATGCATTAATATATCATATCTGGATATTTAGCATTCAGCATATTTCCTCACCAGGTTTGCTGAACACTTCATGGATCTAGTTACCAAATCCTTTAACGGTGTGTTAATACATACAAAATGGTTAGCGAGATCTGCTATAAGAATAAAGACAATAAATCTAGTTGTAAATATATTTTCCTGAGCAGTACACTCACCGCTTCCTAAGACAATACCATACTGACCTCTGGTTAGAATATGCTGCAGTATTGGAAGCTGATATGTGTGTGCACAGTCAAATACATTTGGAAACATCCCCATTGGATTATAGTGGTACAGTACTTAGCACTACTGGAGAATACTCAATCTAACCCAAATTAAATCTGCCCTAGAAATTCCACATGCAATGATCTGTCGAGAATCTTGAGGGTGTTGCTCTGCATTAGAAGAGGAAGGAAGGAACACCCGTTTGGAGCACTCTTAAAGTAAGACCGAAAATAGATACATCACCTATTGTGATTTTCTGGTGTATTTGAAGGAAGCATTTGATGTGGAACATCAATACCTACACACATCAATGTAAGCAGATTATTTGTGAAACATGGATTGTCTACTAACTCAGTGCCTCCAGACCCTTGGTGGATTCTGGTAATCCAAGGTTAAATATTCTTTAGCATATCAAGGATCAAGAACCTGCCCGAAATGCTATGTATGCTAGTGGCTTTACAAGAATGTAAGAACATGGCCCACAAAGTTCTCCAGCTTTGGAAAAACTGCCAAAAGTATCTCAACCACTAGAAAACTTATAAATCAACTCTCACTAGTACCATTCAAGACATTTCATCCACAGCAAAAGCATCACGAATGTGAAATGCAGCCACATAAACCAGCGGCATTAGGTTTCACATACAATGGCACCTCGACATACGATTGCCCCTACTTACGATAATTTCGAGTTACGATATAAATTTCATCGAAAAATGCGACTCGACATCCGATGGTGTCTTCGACATCCGATATTTGTTGGTACATGTTCGGGTCGGCCGAGCGCGTGGTTCCCGGTCACGCGGTCCGACCTGCCTCAGTTTACCACAGCTGCCCACTTAAGTGACGATTGTGCCTATAAGAAATTCCGCTTTGTGGTGATTTTTGCATTTTGAACATTAAAGTAATTATTATATAATACGCCATGAGTCCCAGGAAAGTCAGTGGTAAGGCTCAACATATGAGATCCCATGTAAGAATGACCATAGAGCAGCAACAGAGATCATTCGTAAATATGAGATGGTGTGCAGGTAGGTGAACTGGCTAGGCAGTACAACAAATCTCAGTCAACGATATCCACCATACTAGCTAAGAAAAAGGACATTATGGGTGCTGAAGTGATGCATCATTACAGACAAATGTTAAAACGAATGGAAAAACAAATGTCTCTTGACAAATTTGTAGTGAGACAAACAAGCACTGAACCACAACCAGGTCCTAGTGGTATTCAGGCAAAACGTAGGAGAGAGAGTACCCAAGAGAAAACATCACTGCCTGATGTGATAATGGAAGGGACTCCTCTTCCAAACAGTAACAACTCTCCTCCTCCCCCATCACCATCTTCCATACGCCATCAAGAGCCCTCCATAAAGGTAAAGTAACTTTGGTACTGTATTGTAGTTAGAAAAAATATTGTATTCAGTATAAAATGTATTTTTATGTTAATATTTTGGAGGGTGGGGAACGGATTAATTCAAATCCCTTTATTTTTATGGAAAATTCGCTTCGACTTCCGATATTTCGACTTCCGATCCGTCTCTGGGAACGGATTAGCATCGGAAGTCAGGCCCCATTGTACTGTACAGTATATACAAACAGATCCACTTTAGCATGCCAAATGTGTTGCATATTTTAGTTCAGTTCAGGGAGTATACAAGTAAATTTCTAGTAAAACTAGTATACTTTCTGAACAAGATAAGTTCACAAAGTATAAGGAGTATATATACAAAATAATTGTATACAGTATATTGAATGTACAAGTTAAAATGTAAGAAAGGATACGTCCTGGCAAAACAGGATTAGGTGCCACAAAGGCACAAGAATGTTTTGTCTTGACAATCAGACAACTGTTGGGTATTTCTACTGAACCAAACTGAAAGGTCTCGAAACATTCTGGCTCGGGGATTTCCACACAGGTATTACTGAAAATTAAAGACAATATTAGAAATTATAATGCATTGTATGATGGGAAGATTATTTTCTTACATTCTTTAATGCGTTTGCATTTCCACCATTGTTATTTCCTCCTGTCCTAATTTCTCTCAATTTAAAGAGGCTGTCCTTGTGTATCTGGTCTATTTCCCTCACTATCTATCATGTTGTTATTATATCCACTATTCCTTCTCTCCTCCTAAAGTTGTGACAATTAGTTCTCTTAATCTATCCTTGTAGTTTAACCCTCTTAGTTCAGGCACTATATTGTTGCAAACCTGTCATATTAACGGTTGGTGCTACACTTACCAAGGGACCCTCGGCATAATGATACTGTCACTAAGAAGGGTTGGTACCACCACTTACCAAGGAACCTCCAGCATAACTTTACTGTCACTAGGAAGGTTTGGTACCACCACTTACCAAGGGATTCCAGGCACAGCATTATAATAACTGGAAAGAATTTGTGTTGCCACTTGTCGAAGTTGGCCAGCTTCTTCCTCCATTTCTAACATCGCTCTTTTCCTGTCTAACCCCTTCACCCTCGTGTCCCTGAAGTTTCTGCTTAAGGGCCGTGCTCTGTGGCACGATGTGAATGTGAACATGCTGAAATATAAACAAAATACAGTACTACATTTTAAGATACCATTTCATTAGTTAAACTTAGTACTGGTATTGAGACTTTAATTGTTATTAAATTAACACTAGTTATTTGCATTAGCATCTATAAAGAGTACCATTTGCATCATGAAAAGCCTCATAATTTGTTAAGAATTAAGACCCTGGAGAATCCAGTTATCTTACTACTGTATATATTTAAGCGCCATCTTTCATTCTCATATTTTCTTAAAGGTATACGGTACTGTACATAATCATTCACTGTTACAAGATTTATTCCACATTCAATATACTGTATACAGAGGTTGGTGTTTAGTATGGTTTTTATATGGTTCAATGTCTCTAGTATCTTTGTATATATTTGTTTAATGCTTTGATTTAGGCCTTTGGGCCAGGTACTGGAACCAGTTATCAAGTTTTATGTTTTCAGAAAAACATAACAGGCCTATCCTTTTTTTTCCAGGTTTCCAATTATTGAACTGCTGTGCAGGTTGTGGCTTTGTGAGAATGTCAAAATTATATATTATATTAGAACATGAATTACTGACTTAGTTATGTTTAGTTTACAATAGGTAGAGTAGGTCAAGATAGGTTTATTCTACGTTAGTTTTAACTCAAATTAAAATACATGAACTCGTATATAATGTATGGAAAGCTTTATCATTTCATAAGAAGCAATTAAAAGAATATATAACTTCAGGAAACTTGACTTATAAGGCAATTGGGCCTTGCATAGTAGGCCAATTCTGGCTATTAGGTACAACATATATAGATATATATATATACGTATTTATTTATGTTTATAAATAATTTAATATGAAGGGATAGTACCACTCGCCTCACGTTGCTCAGAGTTTGAACCTGGTCCATTCTCACTCCCAAGGCAAGCATGGGCAGACACTAACTACAACACACAATTATGTCTGTACATTGTTCATATTTGATTCCTGATATAATACTCATTAATTAGAACAACTATCCTCCTTGATCACTTCGTAAAAAAGATATATCGCATGAAATTGAATACCAGCATCTGTCCAGAAAGTGACACCCAAACTTCCACTTTACCTATTGAGCAGTTCCTGTCAACCACCTTGGTGAAGCCTTTTCAAAAAGCTCTCACCCTTCCCTTCTTAATTATCAAGTTATACTTACATCAATGGTTTGCCCTGCTGCTGGGCCATCCTGTATAGCAATGTTACACGCCTTCACTTGGTAGTGGCACATAATGATCTCAACAGCTTTTTGAGCGAGCTGAGCCAAGTCACTGATTTCCGAAACCTGAAGATTGCGAAGACGACTGGCTGGCCGCTCGGGAGTCAAGAGGATATCTGATGACTGAGTTAAGTATTGCAGAAAGATAACATTTTACTGAAGATATGTCTATCACCCTTTACAACAATATGCAATAACTGCACACTTCAATATTTCAGCAGTTCCAATAAGAAAAAAGGTTCTGAAGTTTGTCAAGGTCTTCTTGCAGCACCCTACAGTTCTCTTCAATTTTTGCTCTCCCTATTAACTTTGCATCATCTACAAATATTAACATGTATGAGCTCACACTCTCTGCAAGGTCATTTATACAAATTAAAAACAACAATTATCCTAGGACAAAACCCTGTGGAATACATTTTCTACTCTTGTCCAGCCTGACATATCGTCTCTGACTATGACACTGTTTCCTGTCCGTCAAGTAATCCTGTGCCCACTGCAGGCTGCACTTTGTCCTGTGACTGCAAGAAGTCTTTTGGATACTCCTTACACTGTAGAGGTTGGGGCACTGTTGTCACACCTATCTGTGTGACGTTCCTCGTTCCAAAACCTATCTTTTCTAGG
>WNGS01163947.1:18216136-18227027 GCA_020271785.1 Procambarus virginalis | reverse complement strand
TCCTCCTAATAGACACCACTAACGTCTACCCATTTATTACATTACTGCTCTGTATTCCATAATCTATACACAACTCTCATCAAAATTAATTGGTAGGATATTATTATAATGCATATATGCTTCGAGAGCCCCCCCCTCGGGCTGTTAATTACAACTTCATATAGAACGCTGTCATGGCACCCGAGGAGGAGGAAGTACACGTTATTACAGGATATTATTCTCCTGTTGCTGGTGTCACTTGAGGGCTGGAGGCAGGCTAGTGGGTGTCCCGGCCAGGCCCCGAGGGAGCCTGGCACCTCTCCCCGTGCCTCCCTGTCACCGTGACAGGCCCCTGACAGCTCAAAGCCTTCCAAATGTACTATTGCCAAAATCGCCGGATTCGGGTAAAGCAAGTAAAGTACAAGTTATTTATGCGTCTGAAACACGACCCCCTGGCGTCCGAAGCGGGCGTCCCACGGCCATTTCTGGCCCGGACGCGCCTTCCCTTTGCTATTTAGACGCCCATACCTCACCTGTCAGGTGCCGTGCGGGGTCTTACCGTCTTTGGGGCGACTCGCCGCGTCTCGCCAGAGGGGTGAGGTGACGCCCACAGCCGCCCTAGCCCTCCTACAGGAGAATCATTAGGCGAAAATGGTGGTTTTCGGTGGGCGGCGTCAGGCCAAGGGACGGGACGAATTCGCACGAAATACACACCCATTTATTTTTTTTCCCCTCAGCTCTGCCCTCCTCCGTGAGGGTAAAATGGGTAGATATATATTTTTTGGAGACGCCGAAGCTTGCAGCGGTGCGGGAAAGCGTATGATAGCGTGATAATTAGGACGAAGGGACAATATTCTCGTGTACTCACATGTTAATCCGGTCGATACAAAGAGATCAGGGTGGCCACCCATGGGAAAAATGGCCACCGGGTGCCAGCGACCCTTAATTCTTGAGATTATTACTGACGTAGCTTTTGATACTTCATAATTAAACACAATTTTATCTTACTGTAAGAAGATATTTTGGTTTTTTTCTTTATATACTTTACGGACAAATTGGTCTTATAATGGAAACAAAATTGAAAATACTCCGTGGTAGTACTGGCAAGAAGCAGGTCTGCCAACGTTACATTTCTTGTATTTATTTTTTTAATTTTATTTAATTAACTTAGATCATAGATATTAACACATTAAGGAATTATAGACAGGATACGTTAAAATTTTATTACAAGAAGCTGTGGTTGAATCATTTAACGAAATGTTATTTGAGTGAATTCTATGTTTATTTATATTACTGAATATAAAAATAATTGTTTCCTCAAAATATACAATTATCTGCAAGATACCCAGTGACCACATTATCCAAGAGTAATGTTGAATTAACGTCGAGATAACATTGAAATAACGTTGATTCCACGTCGAATTAACGTTTTTCTTGGGTAGTGTGCCCGCTGGGTAACTTCAATATTAAATTTTAATAATTCATTGTGTCTAAGGATATGTTGTAGTTATAGATTCAGCTACTCGGAACAAGTTCCAAGTAGCACGGGCTATGGTTAGCACGTAACTTACCTGGCACAGGAGCGGGGCAAGTAGCACGGGCTATGGTGAGCCCGTAGTGGACTTACCTGGCACAGGAGCTGTGCCTGGTCTAAGGATTGATTGATAAAGATTAAGCCACCCAAGAGGTGGCACGGGCATGAATAGCCCGTAATGGTCTAAGGATAGGCTGCCAGTGTATATATACTTGCAGGTAAATATCGAGCCCCCCCCCACAAGGGAGAGGAGGAAGAAACTATCAGGGGGGAGCTATCACTATCGCCAAGCCATTACGACTATAACACTTGGAAGGAGTCAGGATAAGGATTTGGGATGGGATGGAGGAGGAGGAAAGGTGCCCAACCACTTGTGGACGGTCTGGGATTGAACGCCGACCTGCATGAAGCGAGACCGTCGCTCTACCGTCGGTCCAATGGAAGGGAGAATTACTGACCCCCCTCCACAGGATGCAATCCCACACACAACACGCTAAAATTTCAGATGTAACCTATACATCCTTTCTCAATTAGGTACTGTCAATTATATACAGTACCTTGAGAAAAAAAATAAGGTTACACATGAAAATTGTGCTTATTAATACGCTTACACATATATTGGGTCTTTCCTTCACCTTCATTACTATTATTATTTATTTATTTATGCAATGATACATGGACAGTGGAAAATTTGAAGGTAAGAACAGTACAATACATATAAAAACACTATTACGTAGAACTACCACATAACATGAAAATACATAAGAGAATAATATATAAGAAAGCATTATATACTTCCATATATATACTTAGCATTATATACTTCCAAGGTATATAATTACCTTGGTAACTTCCGTTTCCATGGAAGCATATACGTTAATGGTGTAATATTTAAAATGAAGTTAACATTTTTGAACTTATGAAAAGATTTAGAAAATCAATGACAATTTATAAATAATATTTAGAACCTGTAGTTTTAGTATCAATATGAACATAGTAATTATTTTTATAATCGTAGACTGGCGTTAACAAATTATATACAATTTTAATGATATTTAGAAACGACATTAATTAGTAACAGTACACATATATAGTAATTCATGTTCACACTAACAGCAAAAGATATGTAGATATGTAGGATCTATGGTGCCTTCGTGGCACTGTTATGCCAACTGGTTCCGACGTCGTGGCACTGTCATGCCCGCTGGTTCCAACGTAGTGGCACTGTCATATCGGCTGGTACCTTTGTGGCACTGTCATGCATGAGGGTGCTGACGTCATGGCACTGTCATGACTGCTTTTGCCGACGTCGTGGCACTGCCATGCCCGCTGGTGCAGACGTCGTGGCACTCCCATGCCTGCTGGTGCTGACGTCATGGCACTGTCATGACTGCTTTTGCCGACGTCGTGGCACTGCCATGCCCGCTGGTGCAGACGTCGTGGCACTCCCATGCCTGCTGGTGCAGACGTCGTGGCACTGCCATGCCAGCTGGTGCAGACGTCGTGGCACTGCCATGCCCGCTGGTGCAGACGTCGTGGCACTGCCATGCCCGCTGGTGCAGACGTCGTGGCACTCCCATGCCTGCTGGTGCCGACGTCGTGGCACTGCCATGCCAGCTGGTTCAGACGTCGTGGCACTGCCATGCCAGCTGGTTCAGACGTCGTGGCACTGCCATGCCAGCTGGTTCAGACGTCGTGGCACTGCCATGCCAGCTGGTTCAGACGTCGTGGCACTGCCATGCCAGCTGGTGCAGACGTCGTGGCACTGCCATGCCAGCTGGTGCAGACGTCGTGGCACTGCCATGCCAGCTGGTGCAGACGTCGTGGCACTGCCATGCCAGCTGGTGCAGACGTCGTGGCACTGCCATGCCGGCTGGTGCCTATCCGTCACTAGAGTTTCTCCATAATGGCCGCCACCTGTGCACCACGGAAGTAATTTATTGTTTTTCTATTTTACATACGTGTCATACATCCTACAATCTGTACTTATACATGCAAACAAAATCAAATATTTCTGATAAATAATTGAACCACTGCAAATAAAATTATTGTATACGCCAAAATATTGAAGCCATATTTCCCGGTAGTTTCCGGGGAAATTAAAAGTGTAGCTATAAACTGTATTAATATGCTTGTGCTTTAAGAGAATGGTTTTTGCTCGAGAAAAGAAAACATTGTAGCCAGAAGTTGTCATTATATATAAATATATATAGGCACATTATATATCAGTGACCGGTTCAAAATTGCCGCCCTCAGACAGCTAGAGCGTTTGAAAGAACATTCCTATTTATTCACTTATGTATTTCCTTATAATGTATTGACACAAAAATTGCAATATCACAGGCTATATAATTACGTGTATAAATGGTGTGTTTGTAAAGGCTTTAACACTGTGTATAATTTATTATTTGTTGGTTTTGATGAGATTGTGAAGCAAAGTGATTACTGGCCGGCCACTTCGTACAGTAGACAGTTCGACCACCGATTTGAACCATAAGATAATCTATTATCTGAGGTACATTAAGAATCTATGGAATATATTGTAGTGCTGATAATAAAATTTAAAAACGAGAAATAAACAGCGTTTGAAAATTAATTTTATGGAAGAAATAATAAATTTAAGAAAGGTTATATAAAACTGTAAGAATGTTGTTAATGTACGCAACTTCGTACAAGACACGTTTTTACATACAGATTTGAAACTCAAAAAACAGTCTAATATAAGCAAACGTAATCCAGTAAAATAAAATAATACATAAAATACACTATTTTACAAAACAAAAGTCTCAAGATGTACCCGGGACGAAATGCTATACAAAATTAGCGGCCTTAAATACCAAAAAAAAAGCCACAATACTGTACCATCTACATAAATACACAACAATAAAATAAAAATACATAATTTTTTTGTAATATAAATATCATAATAAAGGCCAGAAGGAAGCTTGTAGGTTTGAGATGGAGAAAAGTGTGGGAATCGGAGCGTGCCGGTTGGTCCCAGCCCGAGAGTGAGGCAAGTGTCCGTCGACTGGCCGGTCGTGTGTGTGTGTGTGTGTCTCGTGTGTCCCGGTTAATACCCTCTCTTATAATACATGTGGTTGGCTCACCTGAAGGCCAAATATGGGCGCGTACCTCTCGGAGCCGGTGACGGAGAAGCTGAGTAGCGACGAGGCCGGCACATGGCTGAGTTATGGCGCCAGTTCCATGCAAGGATGGCGGGTGTCTCAGGAGGTGAGTGGCGGCTTGGCGGGCCTTTGTGTGTGTCTCTCTCTCTCTCTCCCTCTCTCACTCTCCCTCCTCTCCCTCGCTCTCACTCTTCCCGCTAAAGCTATCTACTGTTTCTAGAGCCTTATAGGGTGGTGCAATTAGCAAGGGGTGCGGGTTTTTGGTATTAATGACGCGTGTGGGACAGGAATTACGGCCTCGGGAGGAGGAATGTCACGCACTCAAATCAATTTTTTTTCCCCCTCATTGAGAGAGATTCTCTTGTAATTATTACTTGTCGGGAGTGCAGGTTTCCTAACTTAATAATGGGTTGTAAAAGTGAATTTGAAGGACTTTGAAGATGTAGGACGTTGGTAGTTGGAACACGAGGTTTTATATATACAGTACTGTATAATAATAGGAAGGGAGTACCACCTCTGGCTGGAAGAAGGGGGACCCATAGCCTCGGAGGAAATCACACATAACGCATTGGAGGGAATGTAGGTCCCCTCCAATACAGTTTCTGTGTGCTTTTCTCCTACCACCCCCTTCCTTTTTTTTTTTTTTTTTTTTTTTTTTTTTTATGCTTTATTGTGTATTTAAAGGTTACAAAACATACAAGACAAATGCCTAAAGGTTATGTATCTCTTGAAGCTCCTCCGCTTCCGGACAGGAACCGAGGACGCAGCAAGCATTTCCCCTCTGGATCGCCACACTGAGGCGCTGAAACAAAAAACTGCAAGCCCTTGGGTCTCTGGTGACGTCGATGAGCTTGGAACCCAATTCCTTGAGAAATCCCAAGGCACTCTTGCCCCAGGGGCCATGTGTCTCAGACGCTATGGGAACAAAGAGGTATTGTATATATATAATATATATATATATATATATATATATATATATATATATATATATATATATATGCATATATATATATATATATATATATATATATATATGCATATATATATATATATATATATATATATATATGCATATATATATATATATATATATATATATATATATATATATATATATATATATACATACATACATACATATAATTTATATAATTTTTCAGCATTAACTTCCATGTCGATCTTTCATGTATTTTTGGAAGAATTGTCTAGATTGCCTTGGCAGCGATTTAGTCATTGAATATATTTTTCGCCTATTTTTGATACAGTACTGTATGTGCATATTTGTAATTTGTATTAAATTGGTGCTTTCCAACTATTTCTCTATTACCCAAAACTGCTTACTAGAAAGTCCTTTTTACCTCGTGTAGATAAGTAGGAAACGAACAATATGATCGATGCCGTGATTTTTTATAAGTTTAAAATCTTCAGAATAAACATTTTAGCAACTACAAATTGTTTTTTGGTAGAATATTCAGCATGGATGCTGCATCTCTCGGCTAATGAGAAAAATATCACTCCTCCATCTTGCTTACTAGTTCCACAGAATTGGGAGCAGTTGGAGACTGCTCACCTCACGGCTTGCGTCTCACGGCTCTCACCTTGCGTCTTACACCTCGTGTGTCTCGCCTCGCGTCGTACTCTGGGTGCAACAGTGCTTTGTGGTCTTCATTAAGGCCAGAGGGGGGGGAATCCTGCTTCACTTGCGTTGGTGCTTGGAAATAGCAGTACTGGTACTGTAATTGCAGCATGGCCTCCACCTGCTACAACAGGATATTTATTGTGAATTTTTAATCAGAAAGACTCTAAATGGGTCTTACTTTTCTTCATACAGTCAGCTACTTGGTTTACGAACGCCTGTTCGTAAAGCAAGTGGGACTTGCCAATCCGATACAATTGGATTGGGAACATACCCCAATCAGATTGGTCAATCCCAGTGATCATATACAGCACCACTTTAGCAGTGTTCATACACTAATGGATGGCTCGGAAGCTTTCAAGTCTGCCGTGGCATTAGGTACATTAGAGTACATGGTAAAAATCAATCTGCTGAGGTTACCTGATCACCATTATCCACTTCAGATATTTGGGTTCTAGGAGACTCGAACCGCGGACCCCATGTGTGTGAAGCTGAAGCTCTGTTGACCGAGCTATTTAGTACAGTACTCTTAATAAGGAATCGTCCACCTTTTCTATCTAACTTGAAGATTATACACTCAACATCCTATCATCCAGACATCTCGGGCCCAGCTGTGATTGGATATGTAGTCGTGTCTGGATAAGTAGTCGAATTCCCCTCAGGTACGAAAAATAATTTTATGTAAAAAAGTTCGTACCAATACATAGTTTCACTAGATATTTCAAGCAAAACACCACAAAATATTGGTAGAGTACAGTAACAGTACTAACAATAAATATGGGTACTCACCAAGTGTCCAGATGTTTCTCCACATTTGATCTTGGAATGGTGGATAGGTGAGTATGGGGTTTAATGAGGATGGAGGTAGATGTTGAGGGTTACACAGAGAAGGAAAACAAAGAGGCTTCAGTTTGTGCTCTCTTGGAAGCTCTCAAAACTGATTGTTAATTGCCTCAAGTCGGTTTGTAGGGAACTGGTCGGCCGAGCGGACAGCACGCTGTACTTGTAATCCTGTGGTTCTGGGTTCGATCCCAGACGCCGGCGAGAAACAATGGGCAGTTTTTTTCACCCTATGCCCCTGTTACCCAGCAGTAAAATAGGTACCTGGGTGTTAGTCAGCTGTCACGGGCTGCTTCCTGGGGGTGGAGGCCTGGTCGAGGACCGGGCCGCGGGGACACTAAAAAGCCCCGAAATCATCTCAAGATAACCTCAAGATAAGAATCTCTGCCTTTTGAAAACTGTAAAATCTATAAAATGCCATCAGACTGAGGATTGACATCAGGTCTTCTCTCCATGAACTTTAAAATGGTTTCAAAGCTCTTCTCTACCTCTGCAATGCTTGCTTGAGTTGCTGTGTCTCCCTCCTCTTCCTCTGACAAATCTTCTAAGTTCTGCAAATTCACCTGGCTGTTTTGTCACCAAATTAATGATATCATCATCAGACATGCTTTGTGCAGTAGGAACATCTCGATCACACTCAATCCATGCATCCACTTCAAGATTGGCTATGATCAATTCATTTCTCGGATCTTGGAACTGTTCATTTATTCCTTAACATAGGCAAGGAGTTGGTCTTAATTTCATTTCTCTTATTTTCTTTACATCTAATCCTTCAAAATCAGCAACATTGCCATTGTCAGGAAACAAACCAGCTGCAGGCCAGAGTTTGTTCCAGGCATGCTTCAAGGTTGATTGCTTGACCCATTTCCCATACATGTGCAATACACCACACAGCTGACTTTATAGTAAGTGTTTTCATAAAGTCCTTGATGATACCCATCATTGCATGGAGTTGTCTTGTGAACTCATTTCTGAAGTGGAGTTTGAAATTCACAATTATTCCTTGGTCCATGGGTTGGATCAAGGAAGTTGATTGGGTGGCAAAAATATACCAAACATATTGCTTTTAACTAGTTCATCTTCATGTGGATGTGTTGAACTATTATGAAGAAAGAGCACTACTTTGCTGTTCTCTGGTAAACCAATGCTCTTAAAATGGTTTTTCACTTCGGGTTCAAAATGGCTTGAATTTCATTCACAAAAAATGACTAGACATCCATGCACTGGGCTGAGCCTTATAAATCACAGGGATAGTATGCTTGACACCCTTAAATGCCCTTGGCCTTTCACTTTTGCCAATAACAAGTAATTTTAATTTGTGTATGCCAGCTGCATTTGCACAAACAAGTAGAGAGAGCCGTTCTTTATTTGCCTTGAACCCAGTTGAATAATCACTTTCATCCTGATGAGCATATGTATGACCATCCAACATGTGCCAATACAAGCTAGTTTTGTCGGCGTTATGAATTTGCTCAGGAGATAATCATCCTGCACGATCTCCTCAAATTTTGACACTCATTCCTCTGCACCTTTTGCATCAGCAGATTGGTTTTAACCTCGTAATTTCACACGCCTAATACCACGACGAACCTTAAAGCCCCTTAGCAATCCATCACTGTATCCACAGATATCACGAAGCTTCATTTCTTGGTGAAAATGCTTGGCTTTTTCCTTAATAGCCATCCTGGCACTGGCTTCTTTGATTGGTCACGTGTCTGCCTGTACCATTCCCACAGCCTCAACACTTTTAATACGTGCACTACTAACATTTTTTCTATTGTGCATTGCTACATCACCCTCACTTTTAGCATAACTTGCAAAAATCCTATCTTTTGCCTTCAATATATCACTTAGTGGTTTTACTAACTGTACTTAGGAGCCGGTCGGCCAAGCGAACAGCACATTGGTCTTGTGATCCTGTGGTCCCGGGCGCCGGTGAGAAACAATGGGCAGTTTCTTTCACCCTATGCCCCTGTTACCTAAAATACGTACCTGGGTGTTAGTCAGCTGTCACGGGCTGCTTCCTGGGGGTGGAGGCCTGGTCGAGGACCGGGCCGTGGGGACACTAAAGCCCTGAAATCATCTCAAGATAACCTCAAGATAACTTGGTGCACACAACACTTCTAGGAATTCCAGTCTCAACTTCCTTTATAAGCTGAACTTTTTGTTTGTAAGTCATCACAACATGTTTTCTCTTGGTTTTACCACTTGTTGAAGCCCTTAACAACAGATTTCCTGCATTTCCTGATGCCATAGTATCAGAATGCAAAAAATATGCATAGATATAAATGGTAAGAGGGGAAAAGTCTTTGTACGCCGTGGGCAGCCACAAAAACAATACTGGGTCGGCTATACAGCCGGCTATACATACATAAAGCCAATATAAAATATCAGCTAAACAAGCTGAGCTAATTGTTTCTTGTTGGCAATTCTTTTTAAAAGATCATTTTTCTTTTAAACAAAAACATCTCGATTTATGTCCTCTGCTTCCAAAGGCAATTGTGGATGTTCTTTCTAGAGCAGACATTTTAAACATTTTTCAACTCACTGGACAGTGTTAGTGTTTTTTAATGTTGATACATGTAATGTAATTTCAAAAGATTGGTTTTTAAAATTCATGTTCATATTTGTTGTTATTGTAGTTAGTTTTGACCTTCCCTCAAACTCCTGTGGCCCCTTCGTGTCACACTACTGTACCTTGGCATTAGTTGAAAATGCAGCTCAAGAGCTAATGGGGAGGGGAGGGGGGTCAGCACAGAAAACAGGGTTGTTGTGTATGATTCCGTTTCAGAACACTTAAGGATCTGAAGTGTGTTGTTGCTTACCTTGATGAAGTTCTATTATGATATTCTTGGCTTCCTCTAGTCCATTGTATCACCAGATTGTAACCCGACTATACGCCAGCCTAACACAGCTTGCAAAGTCCACTTTGACTCAAAAATGTTCTCACCAACTCTGTTAACTGATTTCTAAAAGGAAACCAAACTGTTATACCTTAATAATTATAATACTTATACTTACACTGCCACCACTTCCCTGTTGACAAATACGACTGAATTATTGACCTCCCAGGGAAGACAGTCCAATAATCTCAAATGACATAGGAAAACTTTGGAAATTAATTACTTGGAATAATTTATGGAAACTTCTAATTTATTTACCGAGTCATGGGACATTTTAACTCAGAATGGAATGGAGAAACAGGAAAACTTCCAAAAGCAGCATGTAATAGGTATTAAATGACTCAAAATTAATATGGGGGATAATAGTTAAAACACAAAGTAAACAAAATAAGCTTTATTTAAAAACTGACACATAAATATGTCCTAGCTGTTAATAAATCATATGTTGAGGCAGTTTGGTTGAAAGATAACCAAGTACAGTAGCTCATTACCTTCTCTCTTCACTACCGGGGAGCCGGTTGGCCGAGCGGACAGCACGCTGGACTTGTGATCCTGTGGTCCTGGGTTTGATCCCAGGCGCCGGCGAGAAACAACGGGCAGAGTTTCTTTCACCCAATGCCCCTGTTACCTAGCAGTAAAATAGGTACCTGGGTGTTAGCCAGCTGTCACGGGCTGCTTCCTGGGGGTGGAGGCCTGGTCAAGGACCGGGCCGCGGAGACACTAAAAAGCCCCGAAATCATCTCAAGATAATCTCAAGGTCTCAAGATACCAGCCAAAATGTTGATGGCCTTCTGAGGTCTTTGGAGACCTTCCCCAAGTCACCTTCCAGTGCACACTAACATTTCTTTATTAAAGCTCCAAGAAGGCCTTAGGC
>WNGS01163947.1:18168316-18210692 GCA_020271785.1 Procambarus virginalis | reverse complement strand
ACTACACTTAGGTAATTACACATGCATGCCAATCTACAAAAAGTGGCAGCAGGGGAAAACCCCCTCAATTATAGACCTTTATCATTGACAAGTGTAAGTCAAAATATTGGAAAATTAATTAAAACTAAATGGGTAGAACACCTGGAGAAAAAAGATATACTGTACTGTAATACAGTATCAGACAAGCAGTATGGTTTTGATCTGGAGATCCTTGTGTAACGAATTTACTCAGTTTCTATGATCGAGCCACAGAGATTTTACAGGAAAGAGATGGTTGGGTTGACTGCATCTATCTGGACTTAATAAGGCTTTTAACAAAGTTCCACATAAGAGGTTGTTCTCGAAACTGGAACATATTGGGAGGTGACAGGTAAGCTAACATGAATAAAAAATTTCCTAACTGACAAATATGAGGGCCACAATTAGAGGTAATGAATCAGATTGGAGGAATGTCACAGTGGAGGCCCTTCAAGAAGACCTGGACAAAATAAGTATATGAAGCACCACTTGGCAAATAGAATTTAATGTAAATAAATGCCATGTTATGGAATGTGGAATAGGAGAACAGAGACCCCACATAACCGATAAATTATGTGGAAAATCTTTAGAGACTTCTGATAGAGATCTAGGGGTGGTTCTAGATAGAAACTATCACCTGAGAGCTATTGCCACACTTTCTAACTTCAGAATTGCTTTAAATACATGGGTGGCGAAATACCCAAGAAATTGTTCATTACTTTTGTTACCCAAATCTAGAATATGCAGCAGTTGTAGGTGCCCATATCTTAAGAAGCACATTAACAACTGGAAAAGGTGCAAAGATATGCTACTAAGTGGCTCCCAGAACTGAAGGCAAGAGCTATGAGGAGAGGTTAAGGCATTAACCCTTAACATGCTCGGGGTCTAATATCCTGCTATCCGCACAGGCGCATGTCATTTTGAAAAAAAAAAAAATATTTTTTCTTCCTAACCTGTTAATTTGTGTTCACTGATCACGGGAAAATAATAAAAAAATCGTAAGTGCCATATATTGCCCGCTATAGGGCGGGGAAGTCTGGCAAATTATAGGCGCTGACTCAGCATGCGTCCCAGGCGGTCTGTTGCTCGCCAGCTGTCAGGCCAGAGTTGCCACAAAGAGATAATTACCTAATTATTTCAATGTCTCTGATTGATGTTTCATAGTTTTTTTGCTGTAATATTATTCAATAGTGTGTAGTTTGATATATTTATATAATAAAATGAGTGAATCATTGCTGTACTCAAAAATATGGTGTGCATATTGTTGATTCAGTTATGTTCATCAATCAGTGAACAAATACTTTGTCGGTTATTACACTATAAGCACAGGTTATATATAAGTATCTGCATGTTTTGTTCACTATAACGAACCACTAAGTAGCTATTATGAGTCAAAAAGTAACGAGGAGTGACCGCCGTGTACCAGCCAGCCACTCCCGCCCTCCCTCCAGTCATCTGACTCGCCCACATTCTCCTCCCACAATACTGTTTTTGCTATAATTCACTATATACAGATGGTATATATAAGTATCTACATGTTTTGTTCACCATAACTGTACATCTAAGCTTGTATGGTGAGTAAATGCACAAAGACATAGGACCTAACACAGTCAGCTGATGGCTGCCTCCCTCAAGGCCACACGCACTAATATTTCTCCTCCAACAATACTGTGTGATGTTATTACGCTATATACACACATTATAAATAAATATCTACCTGTTTTATTCACCATACTTGTACAAATAAACTGGTATGGTGCCCAAAGACGATCGTGGTACCAGTAAACAACACCGTCGTCTGCACGGTGGCGTCGTGCAGACGACGCCACCGCCCTCACCAAAATGGCGGCTCCAAACCTTCTCTTGCTGTTTATACCCTCTATACACACGTTATATATAAGTATCTACATTTGTGTTCACTATAGCGAACCACTAAGCTGGTATGCTGAGTGCAGTCAATAAAGGTGGCCACACACAGTCAGAAAACATCGCCACCACCCTCCCTCCCACAGCATTACTCCTCCCTCCATGGCGCACAGCGCTAAATATCATCGCAATCCTGCTATTATCAGAACCCTGGTCACTTTTATCACAGTCAGGGGTCCTCTGTAATAATATCATCGCTACATAATAGCATGAACAAGTATATTTTGGCATTTTTAGTCGATGCTGTGGTCACAAGATGAACAGCAGTGCTGTGAGCTCATGCTGCATGCGTCAGGCTTGGTAGCTTATGCGATACTGAGGCCCCTAACACCCGGGAGTTTGGCCCACGATTTTTTTTAAAAATGGCGTCTGTTTACAAGAGCCCTGATGAAGGTGTGGTGAACCCCGTGTATCCGCGGGCCGTTTAAATCTTGCGTAGTACTCCAACACATCATATGACGTGAAGAGCAGTTGACTGGTGAAACGCCTAGCACGTCATATGATGTGATGCGCACTTTAAGGGTTAAATATGCCAAAACTAGAAGATAGAAGAAAAAGAGGTGATATGATCACTACGCACAAAATAGTACTGTAACAGGAATTGATAAAATCGATAGGAAAGATTTCCTGAGACCTGGAACTTCAAGAACAAGAGGTCATAGACTTAAACTAACAAAGATGTCAAAGAAATATAAGAAAATTCACTTTTGCAAACAGTAGTAGATGGTTGGAACAAGTTAGGTGAGGTTTGAGGCCAAAACCATCAATAGTTTCAAAGCGTTATATGACAGTGCTGGGATGATGAAACACCACGAGCGTAGCTCTCATCCTTTTATTACACTTAGGTAATTACACACACCCACTCCCGACATACACACAAATAATGGTTTCTGCAAATACTTAAGCAACTTACCCACAATAGACATTAAACTATTATTTTAATAAAAAATATATTGCAGAATTCCAGATTATAAGAGAACTGCACTAATTTAAAACCATTTCATTTGTGTAATAAACAAAAGCACTTTGATATCCATTTTTTTCAAGAGCTTTTCTTGCACTACTGTGTAGTGAAGCTAAATACAATATAACAACTGGTCATACAATAATACAGTACTCAAAATAGCTGTACTAGTCCTACCTTCATCATCATCCTCATCCTTTGCACCTGCAATCTGCTTGAGGATGGTAACCACCTCAGCCTTCACAAGTGTCGCATCAAATTCCAGAAAAGCCTCTGTAAGAGCTTGCGAAATATTGCCCTTCTGGTAAGCTGCCGACTTCTTTAGAAAATCTGGTAACTTGAGTGCTGTGTATGCAGCCACTTCATGTCCCCCGTGCCCATCATACACAGCAAAAAGGTGAGCCTCCTTGTCAAAATCTAAGATCGAATTGTGGGCATCCTGAAAGAAAAAATTATAATTACAGTATATAAATATCTATGTTTTTTCTACACGGGGGTACAGGAATGGACAACTGCAGACTCCAGTTGGTAGACCGAGAGCTTTCCCTGCCCATAGCAAGCCTTACCCACCATCTTTGTTTAACAACCACATAACCCAGTCACTGTTGGATGAATGGAGATATATAGGTGAGGATTGGCACCTAGTCAATCCTCCCCAACCAGATAAGAACCTATGCCAATTACTTGTGAAGCACAGGGCAGTGTGCTTTACCACACAATACCTGCAGAGGGTTTTGAGTTCTACTCCCCGAGCCAGGCCTGGGGCCAGGCTCACATACATACCATACACACAAACACACATACATACTGGTGTATACTTGTAGCAGGTTTTTATTTAAACCATGCTGGGCCCACGTGAGTAACATTTGTGCGTCAAGATTGAATGATCCCCAAGCTAATGCGCAACAAACTCCAGTCCCCTAAAGGATTCAAACGCAGACAGTCAGGGCTCCATGCACATTGGCATGTCCAGTACTTTCACCACTAGGCCAGACACTGACCTTTTATGGGCACATATTTCATCAAATCACTTCATCATGCTGGGGCCACATGAGTAATATTTGTGAGTAATATTTATAATAATTTATGTGGGCATGGATCATTAATTCCTCTGAGATTCAGTAGTAGTCAGGGAAAGTTTAAAATTCCAGTTTGGCAGCAAGATGCTGCTTCTGGAAACTCAATAGCTCCGCCGATAGAGCTTTGGCCTCTCACGCGTGGGGTCCACAGTTCAAATCTTCTAGAGCCCAGGTGAATAGAATGTTTATTTCCATGGAAGTATGGATGACAATTTATATATCAAATTATTATTAGAACAGGTTCCCATAGTGACTTTGAACAAGTTTTAAGCATAGGAAAAAACAGATAGGTCAGGTTTTAACAAAATCAGTGATAGTTTTAAGTGAATTTTTTTAATGCTAACAGTTATTAGTACTGTACTGTATTTCCCTTTAATGCCGTTTCATAGGATTAGTACAGTGTATATTGTGACACTTAAAAAATAAATAAAATGGAGAAAAAATACAGCAAGATAAAACAGTGAATGAATAAAGAGGATGAGAAAAAATAAAGAAAACAAGATGAGAAAGAAAAAAGAAAAGGAATAAGAAAAATAGGAGAATGAGAAAGGACAAAAAAGATTTAAAACTCCAGTTACCAAATTTTGGGCTTTACAATTTTTCTACACAAGAAAAACCTGGACAATTTAGATGTGCAGGTAATAAAAAAAATTACAATATTTTATTTCATTATTAACCCTGTACAGTACTTTGCTATGCTTTGCTTTGTACATTATGTTGATGCAAAATTGTTAACACTAGATTCAGTTGTAACAAGAAAATATGGGAATAATTGTGATACTTTAAACTTGTAGCAAATATTTGGAAATTATTTCAAGAGACTCCCAAAAAATGACTTCCATGGAACTACATTCCTAATAATGGAAAGCTTTGTCTATACAGTATAACATTAAATACGGTATAGACAAAGGTTAAATAGTTATCAGCCCAATGTTTTAGGTTTGGAGTTTAAGCTATCCCATGAGATTGCAGGAAAGCAGCAAAACGTAACGAGACCCGACTGGTGATAATTACAACACTAGTAAAAATTTGGGCAATTATGCTATAAACAAATATTTGGTCAGCTACGAATGAACAGTTGTAAATGCAATTTAAACAAAATATTAATTCCTTAAAAAGCCATGTCTGAGGGGGAACGAAGCCAGTCATCATATGAGGTGCTGACCCAGATTTCCTCAATATTTCCTCTAGGAGACACTGAAAACTGATGTGGCACACAGATGCCCTGTCAAACTAGTCATTTTGTACGTTATCTCCGAATTACAACTACAGCAATCATGTATATTACTGTATAATTATTTTTATAATCAAGTGGCAATAGGTAAGGATTTATCTATAGGCTTTAGGGTTAAGAATAGATGGCTAAAATTTTTTATATCAAGTTGTCTAGATAGCCTACATATTTTTTCATGAAAATTTCAATTTATTCAGCATGCACTTAAATTACACATAGTCAATAACCATACTGTTAAAAAGAAGAAGAAACATACACAGTACACTTTTTAGTAAGGTTTAACACAATTCCTGTGTGGGGATTAACTGTGATGGGGAGTGGTTCCCTCAATGTTATGTCTGTATTCAGGTTTATATTTATAGCTTATGTAAAGTAACAACCCCCAAATTCTGTCAACACATGATTCACCACCAAGCTCTGCCCATCAAAGATCTTGTTCACGGTGTAAAAGCCTGCTGTACAGGCCTATCTTATCCCCCCCCCTTCCCTTTGTTCCATCTTCCCCTCTCCCCTTGCCTCTCCTCCCATCTCCCCCACCAGGCCATAAAACCCCTTGGAGTCAAGTGTCCTTAGGTGGTGAGACAGTCTAGGTCTTAACGTTCCCCCACTCCCCCTCTCATTCCCTGCCCTCTCCCCCCCCATTTCCATCTCCTTCCACTCTTGCTTCCTCCCTCTCTCCATTCACGTACCATAGGCACTAACAGTATGGGGCAGTAGCTCAGCTGGTGCCACATAATGTACCCTGCTTGTGTTACCTCTGGAGGCTTTGGTCCTTAGGTCTGTTTGGTGTTATGTAAACAAACAAGGTCTGTTCCCTTTGCAGCTGGTGTGCAGCCATTCTAGCCTAGTAAAGCATACTTTTTCAGGTGCTGTGACCTGGGCTGTCTTTGGATAGATGAGGGCGCCCAGGTTACAGACCGCTGAATGGCTGTAGACATGTGTGGACAGAGTTCCCTAGGGGTAGTGCCAAGGCACTCATTGGCTGGAAAGCAGGGCCAGAGCCAAACTTTGAAATGACTGGCTGACAAAATGATGACCTTGCAGGCACGTAGCCTAAGGCCTTGGAGCTTTAATAAAGAAATGTTAGTGTGCACTGGAAGGTGACTTGGGGAAGGTCTCCAAAGACCTCAGAAGGCCATCAACATTTTGGCTGGTATCTTGAGACCTTGAGATTATCTTGAGATGATTTCGGGGCTTTTTAGTGTCTCCGCGGCCCGGTCCTTGACCAGGCCTCCACCCCCAGGAAGCAGCCCGTGACAGCTGGCTAACACCCAGGTACCTATTTTACTGCTAGGTAACAGGGGCATTGGGTGAAAGAAACTCTGCCCGTTGTTTCTCGCCGGCGCCTGGGATCAAACCCAGGACCACAGGATCACAAGTCCAGCGTGCTGTCCGCTCGGCCAACCGGCTCCCGGTAGTGAAGAGAGAAGGTAATGAGCTACTGTACTTGGTTATCTTTCAACCAAACTGCCTCAACATATGATTTATTAACAGCTAGGACATATTTATGTGTCAGTTTTTAAATAAAGCTTATTTTGTTTACTTTGTGTTTTAACTATTATCCCCCATATTAATTTTGAGTCATTTAATTCCTATTACATGCTGCTTTTGGAAGTTTTCCTGTTTCTCCATTCCATTCTGAGTTAAAATGTCCCATGACTCGGTAAATAAATTAGAAGTTTCCATAAATTATTCCAAGTAATTAATTTCCAAAGTTTTCCTATGTCATTTGAGTATTATTGGACGGTCTTCCCTGGGAGGTCAATAATTCAGTCGTATTGTCAACACGGAAGTGGTGGCAGTGTAAGTATAAGTATTATTAATTATTAAGGTATAACAGTTTGGTTTCCCTTTTAGAAATCAGTTAACAGAGTTGGTGAGAACATTTTTGAGTCAAAGTGGACTTTGCAAGCTGTGTTAGGCTGGCGTATAGTCGGGTTACAATCTGGTGATACAATGGACTAGAGGAAGCCAAGAATATCATAATAGAACTTCATAAGGTAAGCAACAATACACTTCAGATCCTTAAGTGTTCTGAAACGGAATCATTACACAACAACCCTGTTTTCTGTGCTGACCCCCCTCCCCTCCCCATTAGCTCTTGAGCTGCATTTTCAACTAATGCCAAGGTACAGTAGTGTGACACGAAGGGGCCACAGGAGTTTGAGGGAAGGTCAAAACTAACTACAATAACAACACATATGAACATGAATTTAAAAACCAATCTTTTGAAATTACATTACATGTATCAACATTAAAAAACACTAACACTGTCCAGTGAGTTGAAAAATGTTTAAAATGTCTGCTCTAGAAAGAACATCCACAATTGCCTTTGGAAGCAGAGGACATAAATCGAGATGTTTTTGTTTAAAAGAAAAATGATCTTTAAAAAGAATTGCCAACAAGAAACGATTAGTTCAGCTTGTTTAGCTGATATTTTATATTGGCTTTATGTATGTATAGCGGCTGTATAGCCGACCCAGTATTGTTTTTGTGGCTGCCCACGGCGTACAAAGACTTTTCCCCTCTTACCATTTTATATCTATGCATATTTTTTGCATCCTGATACTATGGCATCAGGAAATGCAGAAAATCTATTGTTCAGGGCTTCAATAAGTGGTAAAGCCAAGAGAAAACATGTTGTGATGACTTACAAACAAAAAGTTCAGCTTATAAAGGAAATTGAGACGAATTCCTAGAAGTGTTGTGTGCACCAAGTACAGTTAGTAAAACCACTAAGTGATATATTGAAGGCAAAAGATAGGATTTTTGCAAGTAATGCTAAAAGTGAGGGTGATGTAGCAATGCACAATTGAAAAAATGTTAGTAGTGCACGTATTAAAAGTGTTGAGGCTGTGGGAATGGTACAGGCAGACACGTGACTAATCAAAGAAGCCAGTGCCAGGATGGCTATTAAGGAAAAAGCCAAGCATTTTCACAAAGAAATGAAACTTTGTGATATCTGTGGATACAGTGATAGATGGCTAAGGGGCTTTAAGGTTCGTCGTGGTGTTAGGAGTGTGAAATTACGAGGTTAAAACCAATCTGCTGATGCAAAAGGTGCAGAGGAATGAGTGTCAAAATTTGAGGAGAACATGCAGGATGATTCTTTATATCCTGAGCAAATTTATAACGCCGACAAAACTAGCTTGTATTGGCGCATGTTGGATGGTTATACATACGCTCATCGGAATGAAAGTGATTGTTCAGCTGGGTTCAAGGCAAATAAAGAATGGCTCTCTCTACTTGTTTGTTCAAATGCAGCTGGCATACACAAATTAAAATTACTTGTTATGGGCAAAAGTAAAAGGCCAAGGCCATTTAAGGGTGTCAAGCATACTATCCCTGTGATTTATAAGGCTCAGCCCAGCACATGGATATCTAGTCATTTTTTGTGAATGGTATTCAAGCCATTTTGAACCCGAAGTGAAAAACCATTTTAAGAGCATTGGTTTACCAGAGAACAGCAAAGTAGTGCTCTTTTTTGATAATAGTTCAACACATCCACATGAAGATGAGCTAGTTAAAGGCAATATGTTTGGTATATTTTTGCCACCCAACCAACTTCCTTGATCCAACCCATGGACCAAGGAATAATTGTGAACTTCAAACTCCACTTCAGAAATGAGTTCGCAAGACAACTCCATGCAATGATGGGTATCATCGAGGACTTTATGAAAACACTTACTATAAAGTCAGCTGTGTGGTGTATTGCACATGTATGGGAAATGGGTCAAGCAATCAACCTTGAAGCATGCCTGGAACAAACTCTGGCCTGCAGCTGGTTGTTTCCTGACAATGGCAATGTTGCTGATTTTGAAGGATTAGATGTAAAGAAAATAAGCGAAATGAAATTAACACTTTGGCGCACTGAGGTTAAGGAAAAAAACTTGGGCCTTATGCCCCTGGCGCTTCGCGCAGCCAAGCGGTGAGACCGAAAAGTGTATACTCTTTTTACTCTCCTCACACTAATTGTAGGCGTACGTATTTAAATTTGGTATCACTGTGTTCGCAATAGAATTGTCTATAAGAACATATGTATAAAATGCCGTCAAATCATAAGGCCTATCAACAACCAATAAAAAACTATTGACATCACTTGCCGAGAGCGCCAAACAGCAACAAAATGTTTCCATTCTCGTAATGGTTGTGAAGCCCACAGTTGTCCTACATCGTTAATTTTGGTATCATTGGAATCGCAATTAAATTCTCTATACGGACATATGCATATAAATATAGAATCAATGTCGCAACTGACCCACAAGAGTGTGGGAAGTGGCTGAAGTGTTACCCGCGGCGGCATATCGCCGAAAATGACATCGAAAAGTGTATTTTCAATTCACTGTCCTGACATTATTTTTGGATGTACGCATTTAATTTTTGTACCAATGTGTTCGCAATAGAATGTTCTATAAGAATATAAGTATAAACCGTCAAATAAGAATGCGTTCGACCGGCAACAAATATAAAAAGTACGTCGATTATATGCGTCGGGTCAATAATGCAATAGTTTTACCACGAAGATTCACTTCCATGAAATTTTCTTTAATAAGCTCTTCTGTTATTAGAGAAAAACGTAAATTTTATGGCGAACATTTCTAAACTATCCCCAAGAAAATCGAAGCAAAAATGGATTTTATACAAATATTTTTTATTTTAACTGGGATACTAGTTAAAAGTGCGGAACCGTCAGAACAGCTCATAACGCGCCGGCTAGTTATAAATGGGCGAAAGTGTTAAGACCAACTCCTTGCCTATGTTAAGGAATAAATGAACAGTTCCAAGATCCGAGAAATGAATTGATCATGGCCAATCTTGAAGTGGATGCATGGATTGAGTGTGATCGAGATGTTCCTACTGCACAAAGCATGTCTGATGATGATATCATTAATTTGGTGACAAAACAGCCAGGTGAATTTGCAGAACTTAGAAGATTTGTCAGAGGAGGAGGAGGGAGACACAGCAACTCAAGCAAGCATTGCAGAGGTAGAGAAGAGCTTTGAAACCATTTTAAAGTTCATGGAGAGAAGACCTGATGTCAATCCTCAGTCTGATGGCATTTTATAGATTTTACAGTTTTCAAAAAGGCAGAGATTCTTATCTTGAGGTTATCTTGAGATGATTTCGGGGCTTTTTAGTGTCCCCACGGCCCGGTCCTCGACCAGGCCTCCACCCCCAGGAAGCAGCCCGTGACAGCTGACTAACACCCAGGTACCTATTTTACTGCTGGGTAACAGGGGCATAGGGTGAAAGAAACTGCCCATTGTTTCTCGCCGGTGTCTGGGATCGAACCCAGAACCACAGGATCACAAGTCCAGCGTGCTGTCCGCTCGGCCGACCGGTTCCCTACAAACCGACTTGAGGCAATTAACAATCAGTTTTGAGAGCTTCCAAGAGAGCACAAACTGAAGCCTCTTTGTTTTCCTTCTTTGTGTAACCCTCAACATCTACCTCCATCCTCATTAAACCCCATACTCACCTATCCACCATTCCAAGATCAAATGTGGAGAAACATCTGGACACTTGGTGAGTACCCATATTTATTGTTAGTACTGTTACTGTACTCTACCAATATTTTGTGGTGTTTTGCTTGAAATATCTAGTGAAACTATGTATTGGTACGAACTTTTTTACATAAAATTATTTTTCGTATCTGGGGGGAATTCGACTACTTATCCAGACACGACTACATATCCAATCACAGCTGGGCCCGAGATGTCTGGATGATAGGATGTAGAGTGTATAATCTTCAAGTTAGATAGAAAAGGTGGACGATTCCTTATTAAGAGTACTGTACTGTACTAAATAGCTCGGTCAACAGAGCTTCGGCTTCACACACATGGGGTCCGCGGTTCGAGTCTCCTAGAACCCAAATATCTGAAGTGGATAATGGTGATCAGGTAACCTCAGCAGATTGATTTTTACCATGTACTCTAATGTACCTAATGCCACGGCAGACTTGAAAGCTTCCGAGCCATCCATTAGTGTATGAACACTGCTAAAGTGGTGCTGTATATGATCACTGGGATTTACCAATCTGATTGGGGTATGTTCCCAATCCAATTGTATCGGATTGGTAAGTCCCACTTGCTTTACGAACAGGCGTTCGTAAACCAAGTGGCTGACTGTGTATGAAGAAAAGTAAGACCCATTTGGAGTCTTTCTGATTAAAAATTCACAATAAATATCCTGTTGTAGCAGGTGGAGGCCATGCTGCAATTACAGTACCAGTACTGCTATTTCCTAGCACCAACGCAAGTGAAGCAGGATTTCCCCCCCCCCCTCTGGCCTTAATGAAGACCACAAAGCACTGTTGCACCCAGAGTACGACGCGAGGCGAGACACACGAGGTATAAGACGCAAGGTGAGAGCCGTGAGACGCAAGCCGTGAGGTGAGCAGTCTCCAACTGCTCCCAATTCTGTGGAACTAGTAAGCAAGATGGAGGAGTGATATTTTTCTCATTAGCCGAGAGATGCAGCATCCATGCTGAATATTCTAACTACCAAAAACAATTTGTAGTTGCTAAAATGTTTATTCTGAAGATTTTAAACGTATAAAAATCACGGCATCGATCATATTGTTCGTTTCCTACTTATCTACACGAGGTAAAAAGGACTTTCTGGTAAGCAGTTTTGGGTAATAGAGAAATAGTTGGAAAGCACCAATTTAAGACAAATTACAAATATGCACATACAGTACTGTATCAAAAATAGGCGAAAAAATATTCAATGACTAAATCGCTGCCAGGGCAATCTAGACAATTCTTCCAAAAGTACATGAAAAATCGACATGGAAGTTAATGCTCAAAAATTATTATTATATATATATATATATATATATATATATATATATATATATATATATATACATATACATATATATATATATATATATATATATATATGTGTGTGTATATTATATATAAACCTCGTGTTCCAACTACCAACGTCCTACATCTTCAAAGTCCTTCAAATTCACTTTTACAACCCATTATTAAGTTAGGAAACCTGCATTCCCGACAAGTAATAATTACACGAGAATCTCTCTCAATGAGAAGGGGAAAAAAATTGATTTGAGTGCGTGACATTCCTCCTCCCCGAGGCCGTAATTCCTGCCCCACACGCGTCATTAATACCAAAAACCCGCACCCCTTGCTAATTGCACCCCCCTATAAGGCTCTAGAAACAGTAGATAGCCTTAGCGGGAAGAGTGAGAGCGAGGGAGAGGAGGGAGAGTGAGAGAGGGAGAGGGAGACGCACACAAAGGCCCGCCAAGCCGCCACTCACCTCCTGAGACACCCGCCATCCTTGCATGGAACTGGCGCCATAACTCAGCCATGTGCCAGCCTCGTCGCTACTCAGCTTCTCCGTCACCGGCTCCGAGAGGTACGCGCCCATATTTGGCCTTCAGGTGAGCCAACCACATGTATTATAAGAGAGGGTATTAACCGGGACACACGAGACACACACACACACACGACCGGCCAGTCGACGGACACTTGCCTCACTCTCGGGCTGGGACCAACCGGCACGCTCCGATTCCCACACTTTTCTCCATCTCAAACCTACAAACTTCCTTCTGGCCTTTATTATGATATTTATATTACAAAAAAATTATGTATTTTTATTTTATTGTTGTGTATTTATGTAGATGGTACAGTATTGTGGCTTTTTTTTTTTGGTATTTAAGGCCGCTAATTTTGTATAGCATTTCGTCCCGGGTACATCTTGAGACTCTTTTGTTTTGTAAAATAGTGTATTTTATGTATTATTTTATTTTACTGGATTACGTTTGCTTATATTAGACTGTTTTTTGAGTTTCAAATCTGTATGTAAAAACGTGTCTTGTACGAAGTTGCGTACATTAACAACATTCTTACAGTTTTATATAACCTTTCTTAAATTTATTATTTCTTCCATAAAATTAAATTTTCAAACGCTGTTTATTTCTCGTTTTTAAATTTTATTATCAGCACTACAATATATTCCATAGATTCTGAATGTACCTCAGATAATAGATTATCTTATGGTTCAAATCGGTGGTCGAACCGTCTACTGTACGAAGTGGCCGGCCAGTAATCACTTTGCTTCACAATCTCATCAAAACCAACAAATAATAAATTATACACAGTGTTAAAGCCTTTACAAACACACCATTTATACACGAAATTATATAGCCTGTGATATTGCAATTTTTGTGTCAATACATTATAAGGAAATACATAAGTGAATAAATAGGAATGTTCTTTCAAACGCTCTAGCTGTCTGAGGGCGGCAATTTTGAACCGGTCACTGATATATAATGTGCCTATATATATTTATATATAATGACAACTTCTGGCTACAATGTTTTCTTTTCTCGAGCAAAAACCATTCTCTTAAAGCACAAGCATATTAATACAGTTTATAGCTACACTTTTAATTTCCCGGAAACTACCGGGAAATATGGCTTCAATATTCTGGCGTATACAATAATTTTATTTGCAGTGGTTCAATTATTTATCAGAAATATTTGATTTTGTTTGCATGTATAAGTACAGATTGTAGGATGTATGACACGTATGTAAAATAGAAATACAATAAATTACTTCCGTGGTGCACAGGTGGCGGCCATTATGGAGAAACTCTAGTGACGGATAGGCACCAGCCGGCATGGCAGTGCCACGACGTCTGCACCAGCTGGCATGGCAGTGCCACGACGTCTGAACCAGCGGGCATGGCAGTGCCACGACGTCTGCACCAGCTGGCATGGCAGTGCCACGACGTCTGAACCAGCAGGCATGGCAGTGCCACGACGTCTGAACCAGCTGGCATGGCAGTGCCACGACGTCTGCACCAGCTGGCATGGCAGTGCCACGACGTCTGCACCAGCAGGCATGGCAGTGCCACGACGTCTGAACCAGCGGGCATGGCAGTGCCACGACGTCTGCACCAGCTGGCATGGCAGTGCCACGACGTCGGCACCAGCGGGCATGGCAGTGCCACGACGTCTGCGCCAGCAGGCATGGGAGTGCCACGACGTCTGCACCAGCGGGCATGGCAGTGCCACGACGTCGGCAAAAGCAGTCATGACAGTGCCATGACGTCAGCACCAGCAGGCATGGGAGTGCCACGACGTCTGCACCAGCGGGCATGGCAGTGCCACGACGTCGGCAAAAGCAGTCATGACAGTGCCACGACGTCTGCACCAGCAGGCATGGGAGTGCCACGACGTCTGCACCAGCTGGCATGGCAGTGCCACGACGTCTGCACCAGCAGGCATGGGAGTGCCACGACGTCTGCACCAGCTGGCATGGCAGTGCCACGACGTCGGCACCAGCGGGCATGGCAGTGCCACGACGTCGGCACCAGCGGGCATGGTAGTCCCACGACGTCGGCAAAAGCAGTCATGACAGTGCCATGACGTCAGCACCCTCATGCATGACAGTGCCACAAAGGTACCAGCCGATATGACAGTGCCACTACGTTGGAACCAGCGGGCATGACAGTGCCACGACGTCGGAACCAGTTGGCATAACAGTGCCACGAAGGCACCATAGATCCTACATATCTACATATCTTTTGCTGTTAGTGTGAACATGAATTACTATATATGTGTACTGTTACTAATTAATGTCGTTTCTAAATATCATTAAAATTGTATATAATTTGTTAACGCCAGTCTACGATTATAAAAATAATTACTATGTTCATATTGATACTAAAACTACAGGTTCTAAATATTATTTATAAATTGCCATTGATTTTCTAAATCTTTTCATAAGTTCAAAAATGTTAACTTCATTTTAAATATTACACCATTAACGTATATGCTTCCATGGAAACGGAAGTTACCAAGGTAATTATATACTACCTTGGAAGTATATAATGCTTTCCTATATATTATTCTCTTATGTATTTTCATGTTATGTGGTAGTTCTACGTAATAGTGGTTTTATATGTATTGCACTGTTCTTACCTTCAAATTTTCCACTGTCCATGTATCATTGCATAAATAAATAAATAATAATAGTAATGAAGGTGAAGGAAAGACCCAATATATGTGTCTTTCACATATATTGTGAAAGACACATATATTGTATTGTAGAAAGTATTGTAGAAAGACATATATTGTATTAATAAGCACAATTTTCATGTGTAACCTTATTTTTTTCTCAAGGTACTGTATATAATTGACAGTACCTAATGGGAATGGATGTATAGGTTACATCTGAAATTTTAGCGTGTTGTGTGTGGGATTGCATCCTGTGGAGGGGGTCAGTAATTCTCCCTTCCATTGGGACGGACGGTAGAGTGACGGTCTCGCTTCATGCAGGTCGGCGTTCAATCCCCGACCGTCCACAAGTGGTTGGGCACCTTTCCTCCACCTCCCCCCCCCCCCTCCGTCCCATCCCAAATCCTTATCCTGACCCCTTCCAAGTATTATAGTCGTAATGGCTTGGCGCTTTCCCCCTGATAGTTTTTTCCTCCTCTCCCTTGTTGGAGGGTTGGGCCTCGATATTTGCCTATAAGTATATATACACTGGCAGCCTATCCTTAGACCAGGCACAGCTCCTGTGCCAGGTAAGTCCACTACGGCTCACCATAGCCCGTGCTACTTGCCCCGCTCCTTGCCAGTTAAGTCCACTCCGGGCTCACCATAGCCCGTGCTACTTGCCCCGCTCCTGTGCCAGGTAAGTCCACTACGGGCTCACCATAGCCCGTGCTACTTGCCCCGCTCCTGTGCCAGGTAAGTCCACTACNAAACCTCCAGGCTGTCCCAGAGTCAGTCAAAGAACCTGGGCTCAACAACAGCCCAGATTAGCAAAACAGTTTCTAATATGGGCACAGGCCCTGTGATCCTCCATGATCAGATACCCCAGATAACAAAGGCAGCTGCCTCATCCATGTGTAGAAGCAGACCGATACGTAGTCATTTCTCCGTTTTCTGATGTGTGGTTTGGTCATCACATATTCATCACGTGTGTGGTTTGGTCATCACAGTGATGTGATGTGATCACGTCACATATTCTCTTGGCCAGCCTCTTGGCCAGCCAGAAACAAGGAAGGAGGAGCAAACTTAGAGCAGGTGGAATTCACCAACACTGAATCCCTAAACACCATAGTGGTCAACCCCAGGACATCTACTGGATCAAGCCACAAAGACAACCTGACCTGTAAAATGACTGCTGCCTGATGTGCCTCTAGCTAGGGGACTACTAAAATGGAGACCCAACACAAACATTGCAGGTCTCAGAGTGGAAGGTATCACCCAATGTGTTGAATGCAACTAATGAACATCATGTAGCAATGGTAGAGAACAGTCCTTAAACTCAAAAAGCAGCATGCTCGGTTGGTCGATCCATAGCAAACCACACATGGCTTTCCAGGGTCAGTAGGTAAGAACCAGACAGGACAACCAGGCACTAGGAACACTCGCTGAATGAATTGATGCAGTGTAAACCCAAAGATAAATGTGCCTGCAAAGGGCATTGTCACGCCATTTGCACAAACAGATGAACCCTGTACACCCCAGAATCATTATCTACTAAATGTCCCCAACCTCAATGGCAAACCCCTTAGATAAGTCACTGTCAGGGCAGGAAACAGTGCCAAACAAGCACCTAAGGAAGGGTATCCCTATACTCATGCAGCTCAGGTCAAAAACTGACCAACTCCATACAAGTGGGGCTTGTATATACAATGTGAAGCATTCATTATATCTTGAAACACACAATGCAAAAGTCCCACGCTTATCTAGAAATTGGGAGCAATGGGGAGACACAGTAGTAGTGGGCCACCCATCTCTGTGAACCAAGTTGTTTGTTTTGCTTCACTTCCTTTCTGGATATTTCTTAGCGAGTGATCTTAATCCCTCCCTAAGCCTCTGAGTGTGCCCAATTTTAGGCTGTTGTCTCTGGTAAGCCATTAAGGATTCTTAAAGCTGATGTGAAGTATGGAGCTCTCAGTGGGCCAACTACAGGAAGTCACCATTCAGCCCCATCCACAAAAGGTGCCAGAGAAAATTTAAAATGTAAACATAATTAGGGAGGATGCAAGTCAGGATGTTTATCTATGGCCAAAAATACTTAAATATTGAATTTATGCACATTTGTGTTAAATTGTTCATGTTTTTCATTTTCAAATCTTAAGTTTAAACAAAAATTACTAAAGTACTTTAATTTTGCTGGCATACCAACCTTGACACTATCTTGTGCCCTGCAGCTACTCCTCCATTGTATAAGATTAATTTTTAATGTGAAGGTAACTTTTATACTATACACAGATTTAAAATAATGGCTCAACTTCAAGATCCAACTTAGAATTAGAGGTCCAAGCTTGTTTATAATAGGATAAAAAATCTCACTATGGATTGCATTTTGGGAGTGATTTATATGCTAATATGCCAAAAATAATTGATTAAAACAAAATTAATGACCATTATTAAAAACTAAAATCTGAATGCCAGTATATTAGCTATTAACCAAAATAATGAAATAGCATTTATAAATTCCTCAGCAGCACATCAGTCAAGCAGAAGACTTCCTTCAACCAGTGACAGCTGCACAACTTTAATCTTTGTTGCACACACAATCTCTACAGTGCAGCCACTAAGATGACCAAACCACACACCAAGAAGCTGAAGAAATGACATCATTTCGGTCCTTCCTGGACCATTATCAAGTTGTGTGAGGAAGGAATGGGGCAATAAATGAGAAAAAGAGTGAGGTGAGGAGCAGGTAAAAGTAAGGTGAAAGGTAAGAATAGGATGAATGGTACAGACTTAAGGAACAGAAAGGAGGGTTAAGTATATGGCTAGTTTCTCCAAAGTATTTGGGAGGACAAAATGTGTCATAAATAGAGTAGACACCAGTAGCATTAGAAGCAGGAGCAATGTGAATCAGGGGCCAGATTCGCGAAGCAGTTACGAACCTGTACATCTTTTCTCAATCTTTGGCGGCTTTGTTTGCAATTATTAAACAGTTGGTGAGCTCTGAAGCACCAGGAGGCTGTTTTAAACAATAACAACAGTTGATTGGGAAGTTTCATGCTTGTAAATTGTTTAATAAATGTAACCAAAGCTGTCAAAGATTGAGGAAAGATGTACAAGTTCGTAAGTGCTTGTGTAAGTGCTCCGTGAATCTGGCCCCAGTTTACTATGAAGTGTTAGTTTGTCGAAAGGTGAGCATCACATCAAGAGGATGAAGAGCATTAGTAATATTTTTGCTCAGATATGACGGGAAGGCAGAACTAGCGTTGGAAACAGGTTTGGGATGAAAGAAATTTAAAAGTTGGATGGGAATCAAATTCCCTCCTTCTTTTCTTGATGTTCACAGCTGTGTCTGGGTTTTCTCTCTATCTACCACAAACCCATGCATGTACAGTATTCACTTTTTTCCTACATGTCCTCCTGTTACAAAAAGTGCTCTCATTTCTTCCTCTGCTCAACAGTGACCCTGTTTCTTGATTCTGAAACTTCCATTATTTACAAATTTCTCATATTGAATATCCGTTATATTTTCTTAACTGTGCCTATTCTCAAGCTAAACTAAATTTCCTTCATCTCAAACCTGTTTCTAACATTAGTACCACTATGCTCTGCCTTCCCTTCGTATCTAAACAAAAATCTCGCTAATACCCTTTGTCCACTTGATGTAAAGCTCACCTTTCGACAAACTAACACTTAACTGGTAAGCAGTAAACTGGTTCACACTGCTGCTGGTGTCTACTCCATTTCATGATTATCTTGTCCTCTCCAATACTTTGGGGAAACTGGCCACACTAAATGCATACTTGAGGAACACAAATGAAGTGCTAAGACTGCAGACACAATGCTCTCCTCTCTCATGTTAGGGACAATCATCCTACTGATTGGTCTTCTAAAATAATCTTTCCTTTCCTCTAATCTTCAGATGCCATCTTGCTGAATTGGTTCTGACACACAAGAACCTTAGTCCTGGCTTTGTTGCTGTCTACTCTTCCCTTTCACAATACAGTACACTTAAATGCTCTAACCCCTTTAAATGTGACCTGGCTTAACCCTAGCCCCTTTTCTTTCTCTTACCCTCCACTTTCTTCATCCCGTTCATGTTACCTTTTAGAAATTAGTCTCTTACCTGCTCACTTCACTTTTTCTTATTTATTGGCCCGTTCTTTCCTCTTCCCTTCGTTAGGGGCTCAATATAGCCTGTGCTATATGGAAATTTTGTTCAGAGTAGCCAAAACTAAAATCATCACCATCCACCCCTTCACGACCAGAGATCACATTGATTCCTTCCTTACAGGCTACTCATTAAGCCACCTTTCTGATAGTTGGAGAGCCTTGTAGCAGTTGAACTACCCAGGTTTTGATAAGTATCTGCCATAGCCCCACAAATTACCTGAAAACTGCATTTTTGTGACCCACATGGTTCTCAAGACACTGGACATTTTGTCAATATTAGTAACCTATGAAAGGTTGCATTTCTGTGCAATAAACATAATTGGTGTGATCTTGTATCCTTGTTCACTATTGTCTGCTTTACATTAGTACTTCAGTGCAATATAGCAAATTTCTATCAAGATCTGGAACAACATTCTGGGCTTTACATTTGCATTCAGAAACTTTTCAGATATAGTACATTCGGAGGCCTGAATAGTAACTTAGGTTACAAACAAGCATATAAATACGAATTTTATATTCAATTCCTATTATGTAAAGCTCTTGTTTTGGTATTAAATATGCACACATTTTTTAACATGTCATAGCATGACAAGTTCATCTCGGTGACTGCCGAGATGAGGAGATGCAGTAACATGTGGAAGTTGGGGGGGAAAGGACTGCAGCCTTAAAAAAAATGGAGAGGGACCAGGTTCATGTTTGACACAGGTATACCACTAGCAATGTACTTTGTCTCAGGTGAGAGATATATATCGGGTGTGAATGGGTATACGAGACGACGGCTTGGAAAGAGGACTATCAGCCTGGACATACATTGGTCCGAAATGCAGGGGTAAAAAGTGAGGTCACAGTGGATTTGGAGAAGTGGCACAAATATAAGATAGAAGACTGGAAAGGAAAGGTGGAAATGCTGGTCTGTGATCCTCGAGAAACATCTTGGGACTTAGGGGAAGCTGGAGGTGGTGTCAGGGTTTAAAGTTTGGCAAGTTATGGAACTGAGGAAGGGAAGATTGGGGGGGGGGTGGAGGGGTGGAGGAAGGGATGAAAAAAATTAGCATGATGTAATGCAAGCAACCCGTCCTCGCAAATTCATATAGTCAATATTGACTTACTAAATAAGTGCATTGGTGACATACTTAACATAATAGTTTCCCTTGAAAATCTTCATAGAAAACACCGACCTTACCTACTTAGTATGTTAAGATAAGCATCTTATTGCTTCATAATTACAATTATTACCTAACCTATACCTATAATAGGTTAAGTAACAATTGTAATTACGAAGCTATAAGATGCTTATTTTAACATACTAAGTAGGTTAGGTAAGGTAAGTGTTTTCTATAAAGATTTTCAAGGGAAACTATTATGTTTGTCACCTATGCAGGTAACTAATAAGTCAATATTGACTATACGAATTTGCGAGGACGGGTTGCATGCAAGTCATTTCTAAGACAGCAAACCTGGCATTCTGCCTTGGGGACAGATATATGATTATTATGTTTAAAGTTGATGATGGTTTGTTGAAATTTTTAGTGCATGCAAAAGAGGTTGAAGGCAAGGTTGATACATTGTGTCTCACTGCAGTTGATACAATGAGCTAGGAGAGGAGAGCAATACATCTTGGAATAGCTATGGGTCACCACGAAAGGGGCATCTTGCTACAGCACTTCAACACACACACAAATCTCCAACACCTGTTGCAGAGTTGTGGTCCTGAATAGACCATTTGACCCCAGTAAGAATTACAGAAGATGGAAGGGTTCTACCATCAAAAGCACTCTTTATTTACTCAAGGGGTTGACAACGGCCACTACAAGGGAGTAAAGTGAATGCGTCAATCTGGATAGAATAACCTTGGGACTCTAGGATATATTTAATACCCTTGTGGCAGTCTTTTGAGCTCTATCTCATCACAACATGGTGTGAGAACTGCCAATGCTGGCACTTGGCATGTTTTGGAGACCAAACCAGGGATTTTCCCCAATGCAGAACAAAATAGGCAGGAGGCTCCCTCCTGAGAAGGGGGCTATAATGATACTTGTGCCAGTCTGGTTAGAGTTAAAAGTATGTAGGTACCTAGTCAAGAAGGTGCATATGCATGTTCATTGCAACAAATGTCAAAACATTTCGGCCACACAGTGGAGCCAAACAGATCACTGAACAAGAATCACATGCATTTGAGCATCATAACTGTGTAATTCCCCTCTCCCCCCATTTCTTAACAGGCAAGTCCTACTGTATCGTTCTCCCACACTGGTGCAAAGATCTTTCTCTCCCTCTCATACTAGCTTGTACACCCAACCTTCAATGATGATTCTGATGACCAGAACAGATGCCTTATGTTTGTTCCATTTCACATGTATACTGTCCAGATAGGGGCAGGAGGGGAGCTGAGGCAACCCCCACCAACCGCATGAAGTCATCTGGAAACCACCTCACCACAACACACTTGAGGGGGAGCCACTGCTGAAACGTCGAGTTCACCAAGCATAGCTTCATAAATGCAACAAAACTATATCAATCTCATCACATTCATCAGTCATTTTTTTTTTCAATAAAATCTGTCTTTAAATCCCAATTTTAGGCTTTGTTTTCCAACCAAGATTGCTGCCTACATCCTGGAAAGTAACAGTCCATACCATTACTGTACTTACATACCATACATAGGCAATCGGGTCCATACTTGGGTGGGGTCGAGAGTTCTCCCCAAGCCCAGCCCAGGGCCAGGATCGTCTTTTTGAGAGCTGGGTCCAACAAGTTGTTGCCTAGAGTGGCCCAATCTAGCAAAATCTTGCCAATATCAACAAAGATCGTGTTTACTAATGGAATATATAGACATTTCAGTATTTTGAATGTAAATGGGGAGGCAAGAGTTTGAATGATGATATATTTACAGTAACCACCCTACCTTAGATCATTTTCACAGGATGAAGATACTCATAACCGAGTAATGTGACTGAACACATTTTGTTGGGGAGCCACAATAATGAAGCCACATGGAAAAGTATCAAGTATAAAGGGCCTGATAAAATCCTTACATCACATGCAAATGTAAAAAGAAGCAATATGAATGAAAGAATTTATTACAAATAGGCAAAGTTCTACTTCCTATATTTCTGTTTAGGCATTTATTCAACTGGAAAAGCAAGAACTTTTGTGATAGTCACTCCCTATAATGAAATGAAATATTAATATCACAAATATGGGAAAAGCTTCATTCTAAAATAATTTTTCCATTTACTTATCCGTGGTAGAAAAAAATATGCATGATACTAGATCTATGCACATAACTTTTAGAAAGCTGTAATTCCAACAAAAAAACAGATTTCCAATGTGTAATGCTTAGATAATTTGTACTTGTGTGTGTAAACTAACTATAGCCAACAGCAGCACATATCGTAGCAGCAATCTATCCTTTTGGTACACCCCTCAATGTGGAACCTTAGGATGACAACTCAAGTGTTTTCATGACATGATGGCAAGTTTAGTTGATATCTTGTTTACAAAATTAATCTGCAAGGACAATTTAGTTACAAATATAAAAGATAAAATGCTCTATTAAAACTAAATTTACCACAGCCATCATACATGATGATATTTAGTAAAGATTTAAGTTCCAATTAAACTGAAAACCAAGAAACCTACTCTTGCACGTTAGCTTGTTCCTGTAATATAACAGATATAGATGTGGTTCCAAGAAATCTCGCAATACACTCACTTTCTCTCTACTTCACAGGGCAGTGTCAAGTTTTTAATAAAATAACAAGTTACATAACTTTTACACTTGGTACACAAACTGCATAGTCACGTTTACAGTTCTGATAAATTAAAATCAGAACTATCATTTTCATACGCTAGTAAATCCACAAGAATTATGCACACGGCAAATCCTGTGTCACATTCAAATGAGTACTTAAATTACATTCTCCTTACGCACTTGTACTCGAAAATATCTGCATAGGAACGCACATCATGCCAAGCCAGTAGCAGTTACCAAGGATGCAGGTGCACTGATTTATCTCTAGATTCTTAGAATAGAGATGCTGTGAGAAAAATACTTGTGCTAAAGACATCGTCATAACACAACACTAATGTGTAACCGCGAGGTGATCCAAACTATCAACGAAAGTTAAAATATAAATTTTAAAATACGTTCGGCAAAGTGTTCCAAAAACGTATTACCTCGGGTTTAAACCTAAAAATAACAAAACAAACTCAGCATTTTGAGCATATATTCAAAAATTTTAACAGATATCTTTAATTTACATATGAAAACTGGTTTTCACCACATGTACACAAATGTACATGTACTGATGTTTGAATTACTGGAGGTGTTCACAGTTAACCAAAAATTAAAACAATTTACTTTACATATCCTGCATATCAGCAATACATTACAAGAAGAATGAAGGAAGCAGGGATTTACCAGATCAATATATCAACTTCCATAGCACCTGTCAACACTCCATAAAAATTGGGTACTATAATAATCTTTTATCTAACATCCAGATCTAATAAAATATGGTTTAAAATAAATTCACCAGAATGTTAACTTGAGTTGTAACAGTTTGTTTTTTGTTTAAAAATTACATTTTTCTTGTTCATAATCTTCATAATCCTCACTATGTTTCAGCACTAACAAAAACACCTTGGGTCACCTCCAAACATTCTTCACCCTAAGGTTTCACCTTGACATAACCTAAAAACTGATAATTTAGGAATAGGTCTTTAAGCCACATTTCACATCATCCAAAAGCAGTGAAACACTCGACAGTTCAAAATGACATTCACTTCTCACCGCTGAGGCATGATGCACAGAACCAGATTGCTGGTCTTCAAGTCCGTGTCCCATAAGGTCACTCACATAAAGGTCTAGAATTAATACCCCACCTCCCTCCCCAGTTCCCACCCCTCAAAATAAAATAGAAAATAAAAATCTCCTATGAAAAAATGGTCATTATTCACCATCACTTTTGACTTTCTTTTCATCTTGTGTAGGTCTGTCATTGCCCGCCTGTTCTGAGTTTCTCTTACTGCGTCCAAATGATTGCACTTTCAAATCTTTGAACTTAACAATGATACAGGTCATATTGTCACAGCCAGTGCCATCCCCATGGGTGTCCGGAGCAAGGCAGTGATCAAACAGCTGTTGGAAGAAAACAATGTTAACTTTCTAATAATAAAAAACTGATTCTTAGGGTAATAAGAGGGCATACTGAAAGATCTATTGAAAGGTGGTGAAAAAGCTCGTAAGTCTAATCAAAATTTTTATAATGGCATTAAGGGCTGCATAACAATGAAATTTCAGATGGAATGAAACTTCACATGAATTTGATTTAGAAAACCATAAAATATACCTTTAATAAACAAATCCATAATGGCCATGATAAGGGTTCGAACCTACACACGGGATGTTCCCAGCTGCGCCTTTAGTCAACTGTACCATGACACGGTAAAAGAATTGCAACCTGGAGTGATATTATTGCCCTCACTAGGATCCTAAAGAATATACCCCAATTTTTGGGTATACCTTTAATAGCTAATCTAATACCAACAGACTTGTTCTAATGGATTGATTTGCACCAGACCCCTTTGGATGGGTGGGGGTAAATAATACTGCTGCATAGGGAGTTTGCTATTTATAGCAATTTTATTGCTTGCTATTAATTTATAATTGCAAATGAGGTAATGTGATTTCTGAACCCCACCATGCCAAAAATCTTTTTTTTTTTTTTTGGTTTTACTACTCCCCACTGAATTGTTTGCTTTGCCGTTAATTCCTCTATGACCAAATAAAGATCATACTATCAAAATGAATTGCATTTGGCTTCCTATTATATAGTTCTATTCAAGAGGCTGCTATATTTGACCTGTTACTTATTTAAGAAATACACTGAATCCTATAAATTCTTGCCACCACACTAAAATGGGCTGTTGTCTTGAGGCAACAATAAAAGCAACAAATTTAATTTGTGTAAGAAAAAGTAGTTTGTTTGAGAGCATACAGCAAGAAAATTTTACTTGTTAACTTATAATATATGTATATTTATTTAGAAATGATAAAAATTTCCAAATATATTTGGAAATGACAAAATACTCTGGGCCCCTTAAATTGTCTTCTTTCAGACAGCAAAATAGTAAGACTATTATATACAAAGCTCTCTTTCACTGTTAAAATTTGCATAAATTTTCCCCCATATTAGACCTATACACAAGGTTACACATCATGACCTTCCTCATGATCCCATCAAGTATTTACTTAATAACCAGGGAGTCATTACACAACCCTAAATACACCTAACTTCATTATGCCATTAGATCTTACATATGTACTGTTACCTACATCAAAATTGAACCCCAATATAAAACAGTAAAGCCAACTACAGAATGAAAAAGCAACATAAAAGGTTTGGGAGTAATGTCATAAGACATTTTAAAGAACACAACAAAGTAGCTGGCAACTGAAAGAAAACTCAAGTTGGACAACAAGAACCCTTTGAACAAGAGATGCCATACCAATGATACGACACTGGTGCTATCTAGGGTGGAATGTTGTACAATATTCCCATTCGAAGCTGGAGAAATTGCTAATCTGGAAAACGTGCAAGGATGTTGTACTTCTAGTCTATTCAATAAAATTATAAATTATTGGGACTGCTTAAAATGTTTAAAAGCTTTACTTCCTAGAGGACACATGGGAGATGTATAATAATTTACACTTGGAAAATATTTTTAACACCCCACTCCCCTTTAAACATGAGCATAAATGGCCAAACTTTCATGGCGCTTAAAAGAGAATTTGTTAACTTTTCCAAAAGATATCCTGGCATTTCAACCAGGCTGCTATTCATGTCAGGCTGCAAGCAGCAGTGTCCCAGTCTAGTTGACCAAACCGTCAACCAGGAGATCTAGTCCGTGACCAGGCCACGAGTATGTTGATCCTTGGAACCAGACACTTATGCTTCTAATTCCTTTCATTTGCTGTTTTTATTTTTTAACAGTTGTACAATAAATGCTATTTTCAAATCTGATACAAACCACTACTCCATCCTTAGCAAATTCTCCATGTATGCTCCATTACTCTTCCTCTGCTGATGTCACTGTTTCTTCCTAGATACAGCAGCTGATCTTTCACTATTCTCACACCATTAAACCCAATTATGTTCACATTAACATTTCTTACAACTGTCCATTCATTAGGTTTTCAAAGTTCTCATCACCTACTTTAAACCTTTTTTATCATTTAATAAGCTCTCATTATCTATTAAATTCCCATTTGATCAGAAATAAGTCCCCTTGCTACACTTCCATAAGTTTTTATAAAATCCAAATTTGGTTTCTAGTTTTTCCTTTTTTTCGTTAAAACTAACCTTTTGCATACCTTTTGTTCTCAAGACTAATTTCCCTGCATCTCACTCCTCCACTTTGCATTCATAAAATCTACTTAACTGTATCAATTGGTCCTGCCACCACCAAATTATACGAAGTTCCTCATTATTTTACCCATTTCTACTGCAAATATAGCACACACACACACTTTGCCATAAAGGCTTAATCTACGATATGTGAACACAGTATACTTACTTCCTCACAAATTGCCGAGAGTTTCTTATCCTCTGAAAGTCTCTCCGCAACAAAATCACAGGCTTCCTGAGAGGAGAGGGAATTCCAGATTCCATCACAAGCAACAATCATAAAACTATCTTTGGGTTCCAAAGTCATAGAACGTACATCAGGTAGAGGGCTGATCATCTGTTCTTCAGGGGTCAAATTTTTGCTTTGTTTATACCCATGATCACCTGTAAAAAAAATATATATATATGGAAAGTCAATTTAATTAGTATCATACATTCATGTCAAGCATATACATTCTACATGTCATATGTATTGTATAACCTATCTGCTTGTATAAACATAATGTACCTAGGCTTCCTGGTGGTAGTAAAAGGTAGGCCTGCCTGTGATCTGACCTCACCCAATTACCCTATCACTACCACACTCACAATACCTGTTTCACATCATACTTCACTTTGGTTTGAATGATTCCAAAAGAGGGAGGGAGGGAATTATCAGGGAAAAGCTCAAATTCATTCCAACTATATAGCACTTGGAAGGGGTCAGGATAAGGATTTGGAACGCAACAGGGAAAGAAATGGTGCCAAACTACTTTGATGGTCGGGGATTGAACGCCAACCTGCAGGAAGCGAGACCATCGCTCTGGACAGCCCAAGTGGTTGGGAACCAAGTGAAAAATCAGTTTCGTATTTAATTCTTATAAACAAAATTGCTGTTCCAGTGATACCATAAATAAGTAAATAAATTATATACTAAAAAAAAAACTTATTTCAAATACAGGATGTAAGTTCTGTATTGAAATTAAATATTATGCCACAATTATTCCTAACACAGAACATCAAATACATCCAATAAGGATGCTACTAATTTTTTTATTTAATTTTTATATTTACTCCATTTGTTATGCCCAACCACTTGGGCTGGACGGTAGAGCGACGGACTCACTATTTAAATTAATGCAGGTCGGCGTTCAATCCCCGACCGTCCACAAGTGGTTGGGACACCATTCCTTCCTCTCTGTCTCATCCCAAATCCTTATCCTGACCACTTCTCAGTGCTATATAGTTGTAATGGCTTGGCTCTCTTGATAATTCCTTTCTTCCCTCCATTTGTTATGAAAAGGGGGGTATATCTTTTCCCATTCTAGTAATCCATGAAAAATCATTACAAACGTTAATTAGCTATACATTTTCTTACAAGTGAAACCATGTCTTCAGTCTCAAGTGCTCCTTAGCATTTTTAATCCAGAAGAGGACATTTTAGCATTATGCAGAAATGCCAGACATTTGGACCATTATGTAACAGTGTAGTTACAAATCAAACCCAATTACCATAAGATTAACAGTATAGAAGTTGTAAACACACTGGGTAAACTAACACTTTAGCATCCAATGATGCTAAAGCACTTAATTCAATCTTGGAAATTCCAAAAATCACTTCTATAACATTTCTACTTGCACTTTCATGACTGAACTGTTGAAATACATGAGCAGTGTGGGAAGAGCTTATCATGGGACCAGCCAGAGATCACTTCACCCAACCACCCCATCACTCAGGGGCAACAAATAATGGTTCTGTCCGTTATCTTTCAACTCTGCTTCACTAATAGCATTTATTTTTTCTGCTAATGCTTCCATGATCTTGTCATAGTGGCTGAGAAATTGTGAAAGGCAAGATCTTTCCTCCTTAACCTTCAATTGCGCATCGCATCATATGATGAGTTGACCGACTTGTAGAAAATTGCGCGTCGCATCATATGATCCGTTGGAGTACTACGCAAGATTTAACGGCCCCGCGGATAAACGGGGTTCACCACACCTTCATCAGGGCTCTTGTAAAACAGCGCCATTTTTAAAAAAAATCGTGGGCCAAACTCCCGCGTGTTAGGCGCCTCAGTATCGAGTAAGCTACCAAGCCTGACGCACGCAGCATGAGCTCACAGCACTGCTGTTCAGCTTGTGACCACAGACTCGCCTAAAATGCCATAATATACTTGTTCATGCATTATTAGCGATATTATTATTACAGAAGACCCCTGACTGTGATAGAATCTGACCATGGGTCTGATAATAAGAGGATTGTGATGATATTTAGCGCTGTGCTCCATGAGGGAGGAGTAATGCTGTAAGAGGGAGGGTGGTGGCGTTGTATCTGACTGTGTGTGGCCCCCTTTTATTGACTGCACTCACCATACCAGCTTAGCGGTTCGTTATGGTGAACCAAATGTAGCTACTTATATATAACGTGTGTATAGAGAGTATAAACAGCAAGAGTAGGAGGAGGTTGGGAGCCGCCATTTTGGTGAGATTGCGTCGTCTGCAGGAATTATCGTGTTGTTTACTGGTGATCACGTCTTTGGGCACCATACCAGTTTACTTGTACAAGTTTGGTGAATAAAACCGGTAGATATTTATATATAATGTGTGTATATAGCGTAATAACACCACAAGCAGTAAGTATTGTTGGAGGAGAAATAATAGTGCGTTGGCCTTGAGGGGGCGGCAGCCATCAGCTGACTGTGAGGTCCATCAGTGGCAGTGGCAGCCAGTGGCGGGCTGCCACTGCCAGTCAGCATACCAACTTAGTGGTTCGTTATGGTGAACACGAATGTAAATACTTATATACAGCGTCTGTATATAGTGAATAAAAGCAAAAACAGTATTGTGGGAGGAGAATGTGGGCGAGTCAGATGACTTGAGGGAGGGCGTGAGTGGCTGGCTGGTACACGGCGGTCACTCCTCGTTACTTTTTTGACTCATAATAGCAACTTAGTGGTTCGTTGTGGTGAACAAAACATGCAGATACTTACTTATATATAACCTGTGTATATAGTATAACAACCGACAAAGTATTTGTTCACTGTTTGATGAACACAATTGAATCAACAATAAGCACACCATATTTTTGAGTACAGCGATGATTCACCCATTTCATTATATAAATATATCACACTACACACTATTGAATAATATTACAGCAAAAAAACTACGAAAATCAATCAGAGACATTGAAATAATTAGGCAATTATCTCTTTGTGGCAACTCCGGCCTGACGGCTGCGATCAACAGACCGCCTGGGACGCATGCTGAGTGAGCGCCTAGCTGTTTTGTGCCAGACTTCCCTGCCCTTAGCGGCCAATATATTCAACTTACGATTTTTTTATTAATTTTTCCCGTGATCAGTGAACACAAATTAACAGGTTAGGAAGAAAAATTTTTTTTTTTTTTTTTTTTTTTTGTATGCGCCTGTGGGTGTCAAATGGTATATAGCTATGCGCCATTTAAGGGTTAAATCTATATTGACCTGAATTGTGAAGCCCATTGTTCTCAATAAAACTGGAGATTTGCTTCAGAGTTACTCTTTCAAGAATTTTAATTGTGTGTGATATTAATGGAACTGGTCAATAGTATTTAGCAAATGTATTTAGTATTTAGCTAACACCCTTGTGTAGTTTAGCTGTATATTAATTTAAGTGCTTTGGGTTTCTTGCATGCATGCATACATATATATATATACATACATACACATATACACAAGCTTTTCCTCCATAATGCAGTACACTGATTACTCATGCTACTGGTAATGAACATTTCTCTATAAATATAGAATTCCAAACAATAACACAGAAATCACACTAAGGTGACATATATATCAATGCGGAAATCAACTGGAGCTTGAGCCACCTCAGAGCTCTTGTTGACTTTCTCATTTCATGAGATAGGGCCCAGAGCCGAGTGTATGGGCATGTTAATTTCTTTTCAATGTCTGCTGTGCTTGTGTTAATATCAGTTAAATTGTCAGTTTTCTATATCATTCACAGAGAAGCTGTCCAGATCTTCAATTTTCATGTTTACTGGGCTGCAAAACACATCAAAACAAAATATATATTCACTTTTAAAACAAAATGCAAAACATTGTTCTTTTAAGATTCCATTAATTTCTTTGTCATCCTGTGTACAAACCTTCACTTGTAGGTATAGATCCAATACTGGATTTTTTTTAATTATGATTTTGAATGTGCAAAAATGTTTTTTTCTTGTATAGCTTTCTGTTCCAAATTGCATTCCTTCAGCTAATGTTCTATTTCTTCAACCTCCATGATTAAATGAAATTTTCTTTTTCTGGACATTTTTGTCTGCTAAAGCAATTATTTTTCTTCTATAGTGCTTTCTGAATTATCTAAATTGGTTCTCTCTTTTTTTTTAACAAAAGAACATATTTCAAGCAGATTTTGAACACTTCATCTGTCATTTGTTCATGGCTTAAGAGTTTTAGTACTTTAACCACCGTGCTGCACCGAGTTTATTGTGAAATTCCCCGTGTGCATGAAATAAAGCGTTCCCCAAAAATTCTTTTTTCTTCGTAAAGTGATAAATTCCCTTCCCTGAACACATCTATGTAAAAATAAATACCAAATTCCACTTACTTTGGCTGTGGGGACCTGGACAAGGTGCGCTGTGACGTCATCAGGGGCTGGTCGCCTGTGCGTGACACGCCCAGACACGAGGGCCATTCAAGCACCGGGTGTTGCCACAAATATATTTTCAATTATTTGTTCTATGCATTTCCAATGCGGTTTTATTTGTTTTTTTATCGTATATGATGCATATTTGTGTCCTTTACAATATGTATACAGTAGAACGTTGATAATGTTCCATGGAACTGTGATACATGTGTCAGTAATGTGTCCACAATAGATGTTTGTCACAATATTACTTGTTAAAAATTCTCTAAAATTACAATATGTACAGTTTCACACACTATTTACACAGTAACAAACTGTATTACACACTCAGTACTTTGGAAGTGAGTAATAATCAATGAAGTAGCCCATGGTGCACAGCACAACTTCGTTCTCGTTGCACCAGGTACAGATAGATTTCTGCTTCCTGTTTCTTCGTTCTGTGTGCTTGCAAATAACGCACTCATGTACACCCTTGGCATTAGTACCTGTAGGTGGTATGTAGCCAAGCTTGTAAAACATAAGGTAGTCTTGAAAAGATTACAGGAAAATTTCAATTTATAAGGTAGTCGTGAAAAGATCTCTCTGAGGGCCCAAACAGGAAGAGATTCAGCCAGCCTCAAAGAGTGTCCGTCAGTCAAGAGAAGATTCAGCTATTTTTGAAAATATCTATGGAAAACACCACCATGGAAGCCGCTACACTTCATCTATGCTACTTTTATCAGATGCATCACTGAACGCAGAAAACGATTCGTCTATGTATCATCTAAATAAATTGGAGATAGCATAGCATAGGTGAGCAAGGATGGCGCTCAGAGCTACAACTGGATACGCTCGCTGTATTGTCCCCATAGGTGCTGTATCACTTACATCCGACCTTTGTGTTTGGTCTTTATTGCACTCAGCTTCACCAATATTATGACCCTTAAGTTCTTCAAACAATAAGGTTTGAATTTCACCGACAGAGCACGACCTTTCAACACCGCGTCGGACAGGTGTTTGGGAGCCAAAGGCGCGTGGCTCACTCAGTACTAACCCAGCCAGCAGCTCTAGGGCATTCTGGGAATTTTTTCCAAGGTGGCTGCCTGTCACTGGAGGTCCTAAGAGTTTTCTGTTGGCGCAGTTTCCCACCGACCGAGAATACTCAGTTGGCACAGTTAAGTGGTTAAAACACTTTTTCCCATTAGATGTTTGTGAGTTTGTTTACTTTTTGTCCAGTCAATCTTCCCGTCATTAAAATTAAATTTATATTGTAGTGCTACTTGTTAATGCCTTTAGACATATTGCAAGCATTAATGTTGGTTTAACCTTCAATAAATTTGTGAACCATGTATGTAGTATTGACGAGATGTCCTGTAATATTTCTTCGTTTGTGAAGATCAGAGCGAGAGTATTTTAATTCTTAGGTGGCTCTTATCTGCTGGCTGAGCAAAAATTTGTTACAGACTAAGTAATTCTCTGACCTGCAATTGGTTACTTCTGGGCTGAATCCCTGTTATGTTATCGTTTGCTGTTCTCCACCTTAAACTGGGTAAATTGAAGTCTCAAAGATAATATCTGGTACTAGGTTTGCTACCTTATCTTGAGGTTATCTTGAGATGATTTCGAGGCTTTAGTGTCCCCGCGGCCCGATCCTCGACCAGGCCTCCACCCCCAGGAAGCAGCCCGTGACAGTTGACTAACACCCAGGTACCTATTTTACTGCTAGGTAACAGGGGCATAGGGTGAAAAACTCTGCCCATTGTTTCTCACCGGCGCCTGGGATCGAACCCAGGACCACAGGATCACAAATCCAGCGTGCTGTCCGCTCGGCCGACCGACCTTAAGGCTACACTATATTTTGTTTTAATGCTCTGTGATACCTATCCTCAACTATAGTTTCCACATCTATAGTTTGTATATTAGATTAATACCCACGTTTATTTTCTACAATTCCAAGTACTTCTACTACCTCATTTGTTGAGTTAAGCAGCTCTGAACATACTAGGCCCACTCTAATGTACAAACCTATTTATACAATATACCTTTAATATACAAACCAATGTGCCCGAGGGGGCCGTTTATTTTTATTCCTTGTATAATGACGAAGATAAACGAGGTTACTCATATTTATGGTAATACTGTACAAAATGTAAAACAGAGCAATCCAGCCAGAGGCTTAGGGTCATACAGGAATACTATATCTGCCTCTACCATCCACCCCTCACAAAAATCAATTGCTTAAGGCCTATCCCCGTAAATTACAATCACTTAAAAATCGGTAATCGAAGAATAGACGGCATTGTCAAGGCAATTCAAAACAAAAATGCCAAGCCAGTCATTCGAGTGCAGATGAAACCCAAAACCAATCCAGTTACCTGATGAATCCAGACACGTTTTACTGTAATACAATATCACTAACCAATTGCTCGTGATAGGTTGAGCCCTCCATTAACACGTCCATCAGCTGTTACTCTTCCACCAGCCTTGATAATTCGCGCAGCCTCTGGGTCATCTTCAGGTTTGTGATCAAGACTCATCTCTATGGCCTTTCCATCTCTTGATACAACACATCGGGAATCACCAACATTGGCTACGTACAGCTCATTTTCTTTAATAAGTGCCACACAAGCTGTACAACCACTGTCAAAGCCAGGCTGAGGAAACCATAAATTATTATCAAACTATGAATCATGTAATATGTTTTAAATCACTTTCAAAACAAAAAACATGAGTCAGCCCTTTAAAATTTGCAATTGTTAAGTTTTGAACATGACATTTCCTCAGTTATCAATCATTGTAACCTATGCAAAGAATAACAGCATATACCAAACAAAAAATATTTGAATGCTACAGTATAGTACACACGCTGAGAAAAATTCACTTCAGGATTCTGTACAATCTTTGTAAATTTAAATTCAAGAATTTAATGAAAATGAATGATGAAATAGCTTGTGTCTAGCTTTAACTGAAATAGTTCCTACCAACTTGACCTGTATGTGTTTTCAGGTATAATTGCAAGGCTTTGGTAGCTTGCTCAGAGGTCAGATCAGTATTTGCTAACCTAGCAAATACTGGAATCTGAAAATAATGATGGACACCTGTTCCTGATTTATGTAAGTGACCACAAGGAGAAGGTAGGATCAAACAAACTGCTACAAATATTAAAAACCAAAGAGGACTGCACAATACTGCAGGAGGATTAGTCAAATTGCTGGCTTCTATGCATACATCTTGACAAGTTCTAACCATATCAACATCCAGAAGGTCTGATCAAAACAGTCCACAAAAACACACAAGTGCCCTTGACTAGAACTTTGCAATATTTTCAAATGTAAGCAAATTCGACTTTTTAACTGTCTTTTTATTACAGAGTTATCCATTCAGCCGTATCCACTTTCTATCAATGGATATACATTCAAGGAGGATTCCCCTGCACTGGTATAAATTTTGCTTTAGACTGCCTCCATGTTTGTAAATTAATGGTTAGTGGAAACATTACATTTTGTTAAATGTTTGTTTAGAGTTAACAATAATTACTGTTACCTAGTTCACACACATCTACTGTATTTATAATCTTCATTCCTTGCACTGAATATCACAAAAAGAAACCAAAATGAATTAGGACAATTTAGGAACAAGACAAATTTACAAACATGATTGCATTGAATGTATCACAACCTTCCTAAAGAGACTGCTGCAGTTAAACCCTGTGCCTATATTTTTGGCTCATGAATTTAATATGATAAGTCATTAGAAACACCCATACAGTACCTCCTCTTTCATATTCATTGCAAATTCTGTATAGGGATCCTCATCTTCCTCAGGTTCAACATCCTCCTCCTCTTCCTCCTCACTTTCCTCACCTTCAGCATCTTCCTCCCCCTCCTCCTCTTCACTGGAAGTAAAATTATTTATTTAGATGAGGATACAATATATGGGTAAATATATAGGTTAGGGACTAACATATTACACATGTTACTGACAATACATAGCATAACATGACAAGTAACTGGATCTTTCTTTTTTATTCCTTGCCAATAACATAGTTTAAGGTTTTCTGCAAGGTTTGCACCTAGTTTTAAAATGTGTGGGTGAAATTCAAAGTACAGTACCAAGGTTGATTAATGAATATGTGATGATCCTCAGTGGTCTACTGCATTCTTGGCTGCAAGTCAGACTTTCTCCGACTAATGATAGATCGTTTTCTTCAAGAGGGAAAAAATAAAGTATTTAATGCAATGATACAATTTTCTGGGTAGCCTTACCAGTTCTCAGGTGTTTGCTCACAATTGTTTTGCTAAAAAGAACACAAGTACAAAGACTGGAAATGGCTTACCCATTGGCAAAGCAAGCAGAATGCCAGGGCACAGGGGGGGGCTGGGGGGAATTGAGGGTTTTCAAGCACAAAGAGCAAAAGGCAAAACAGCCAAGAGAGAGACACCACACAGGTGACAAGGCAAATAAAGTACCTGTCGAAAGAGCATGAGGGCAAATTGCACACCCCCACCTAAAGAACAAACAAACTAATTAAAACGACCAGCCAAAGCACCCTGAAGAAGAAAAATCAATGCCAAAGAAATAAAATTTCCCACAGTATCTGACATGAGAAGCAGTAGCGCTCACTCAAAAAATAAAAACTAGTATTGAATGAAATGTATGAAATGTCTTTCTGGCAGGGCCTCAATAGCTCCTCGAAGCCCTCACCAAGACGGCTTCCCCCTACTGATTTATATCGGCTATAGGAAACCTGTATGACCTGCCAGGGACCAAGTCAGAATTCTGCCTTCCTCCCCCACCCCACCTCAGAGGGACAGGGAGCAGGGGATTATGATCTCCCTCAAAGAAAACATCCAGAAAGGGAACGAAGCAATACAACTGCTAAGTTCACAAAAAACAAAAGCACTGAAACAACCAAATGGCTCAAACAGGCTGTTGCTTGGAGCAGCTCACAGGCCCACATATCCATTACAGCCTGGTTGGTCCAGCACTACTTGCAGAAAACTGTACAGTTTTGTCTTTTAGAATTCCACTTTTGCTCCTGCAATAGTAATGGAATAGTTCATACCTCTCAAGAGGAAAGTGGACAAAAGAACAGCAAATTTGTTCTTTAACAAAAAGAACAGCAAACCCCATGGTACAAAAAGAACAGCAAACCCCATGGTACAAAAAGAACAGCAAACCCCATGGTTCAACCATGTCAAGAGGAAGAGGAGAAGACAAGAGAAGCATGGAAATATAGACATGGATACAGCAGCAAATACTGAAGTGCTAAAGATGGCCAGGAAAGAGAACACAAAAATTAAGAGGGCAGCAGGACAGCAGTTTGAGAATGCATTGTGCAAAAGCAAAGAGCCAACCTAAGCTCTAGCACAGCCACAAAGGAAAAGTGGTACGAGACCATTTGATGTGTGGGGGCTGGGAGGAACACTGAGAATGGCAGACATATGTAAAGAACTCAGCACAAGGTTCCAGGTGATCTACAAACCTGATTAAGATTGGAAGAACATTTGAGGAGTAAATTTTACAAGAGGGGCACGCCAGTTTTACAGAGAAAATCATCTTTAACAAACTTAATTTAATTTTATGATAGGATCCACCAAAATAAGAACAAAGAAGAATGGGTAAACTGCATCTTCCTTGACTACCAAAAAACTTGCAAGTTCACTAAAGACTTCTCTCTCCATACTAGATGGAGAGAGGCTGGGGTATCAGGAAAGACACGGACACAAAATAAAGGGTCAGTCAAGAGACGATATGTTAGGCTGGAGAGGAGCAGAAAGTGGCATTCCACAGGGCTGTCCTAAGACCATTGTTCTCTTTAATACATATAAATGAGCACAAAGAGGGACAGTGTGTGTCCGTGTGTCAATGTTAGCATATTTTGCTAACACTGATATGCTAGGAACTTGCCAACATAAAAAATACTTGCCACATTAACAAAGTTTATGTGGCAAGTAAGAAGTGAAGAGTATGGGTGCTACAAGAACACTTGTAGCTGAAAAACAGTAGCTGTACCACACTCCTGACAATCTTCAGTAGGAGGCAGATAAATGGCTGTTGGAATTCAATCAAAATAAATGTAAATAAAAATGGGCAAGGGAGACAGGAGACCTGTATCTAACTACACCTTAAGGGAAAGGCAATTACCAGAAGCACTAATAAAAAAAAAGGCCTTGGGAGTAGCCACCACCAAAATCTCCTGTCAACAGGATAACATTGACAGCATATGGGTAGCTGGCAAACATAAGAATGTTACTCAAGAATCTAAATAAAGAGGTTTTCAAGTACATACACATTGCTTGTGTAAAACCATTACTCGAGTATGCAGCATCGGCATGAAACCTACACTTTGTTAGGTATAAACAGCAAATTTACAAGGTTCAGAGGTTTAAAACTAGCTTAGTATCAGAACTTAGAGGCCTCAGCTATCAGGACAGATTGAGAGAACCCGCCCTCACAACCTGAGATGAGAACAGAGGATATATGATAACTATATATAAGATTTTGATGGGAATAGACAAAGTGGATAAAGGAAGCCTATTTAAATGAAAGAGGTAGGACAAGGGGACATTTAGTGGATGCTCGACATGTAAGCAAGTCAAAGAGCTGCAAGAATGTTCTCGTTTCTTGTATGGATGGACCGATGGTCAGCAAGTGAAATACTGTACAGAATACTGTTGAAGCCAATTCCTTCCACAACTTTCTATTCAGGGTTCTTGCATCCCCCCTGGCTCGTTGGTAGCCCCCCCCCTCTTCTCCTTTGGAGCTTTACATGCACTTGATTGGCGAGCAGTGGGTGTCTTCATTCACCTCCACTCAACGCCATTTAGTAAATTCCATTTACTGTATTTACTAGACACTGAATATTCTATTTTAGCCACTTCCATTTTAGAGGATAGGTAGATACCAAAATATTCATTTAGCACAAGCATTACTATTATAATACATACTTTTCTATTTTAACTCGCCTTGCTTACCAAAATACCCACCACTAACCTTACTTTCACTCTTAACCATGAAATTATTTCATTATTTATGCATATCATTTACCTTTATATAAAGGTATATATATATAAATTCTTATAAATTTGTATAGAAATTTATAAAGTACATCGTGCATTTTAATTAGAAACACCTTTGCTCAAATTCCAACATGATTTAACAAACTCTCACTGTGATGCCATGTTCCATCAGTAAAATTCCCCATCTTGATAAGGTTGCCTCATCTAGGCTCTTCACATTTTACCTATCACTCCCCAATTACATTAAACCAGTTGCACAAAATCCCCTTTTCGTAATCCAGTACAACCTTGGTCGACTAATGCCCTTTTTACAAATTTTTTGGTATACGAGGTCAATTTCTTCATAAAATTTGACTGTATTCGAGTTTGTCGATACATGTATGGGTCGACAAGCACTTGGTTCTGCTAAGCACAGGGCAAGGTGCCCTCAGTTTACCAGTGTATCTCACCTAGTGACAACCACGTTTGAATTCTGTGAAGATTTTCATTGTTTTTCTGCTTTTTTGCTTTCTGAACAAAGTTCTTATTATATATCATACCATGGGTTCCAAGAAAGTCGGTGACAAAGTTCAACCTACAAAAATAGTTGTGAGAATGACAAAGAAAAAAAAGAGAGATCATTCATAATGAGAATGCGATGTCCAAGGAGTACCTGACCAACCGGGCTGTGGTGGATATGTGGGCCTGCGGGCCGCTCCAAGCAACAGCCTAGTGGACCAAACTCTCAAGTCAAGCCTGGCCTCGAGCTGGGCTCGGGGAGTAGAAGAACTCCCAGAACCCCATCAACCAGGTATGTCTCACTACAAACGTGTGTTAAAACAGAGGGAAAAACAGTGTCTATAGACAGATTCTTAGCAAGACAAGCAAGCAGTGAGCCACAACCAGGTCCTTAGTGGTATGCCTGCAAAACAGAGTAGGAGTATTAATGTACACCAGAAATATCACTGCCTGATGTTGTATAATGAAAGGGAACTCCTCTTCCAAACACAAACACCTCTCCTCCTCATCGTCGTCTTCACATACATACGCCAACAAGAGTCTTCAATAAAGGTGAGGTACCCGTATAGTAAAAAATATTTGTAGTACTGTATGAAATATAAGTTAATCATTTTTGGTGTGTGGAACGGATTAATTCAATTTACATGATTTCTTACGAGAAAATTCGTTTCGATGTATGAACAGTCTCTTGGAATGGATTGAATTCATAAGTACTCTAATTATCAAAGAAGGCACCAAGCCGGGAAGGGATTAAATTCGTAAACTAAAGGTCCACTGTATAGGCATAAACCATACAATAAGCTTTCAAATTTTTAAGGCTGCTGGAAATATGTACAGACTATCCTGGCATTAAGCTAACCAAACAAACAGCAGATGGCACCAGGAAAAGTAAACAATCACGAGTGCTTATGGGAGAATTTAAAAAACTAATATTCATAATAAAAGCAGTATTGTCATTATGAATATTTGCAGTCTTGACTGTTCTATAGGAATGCCTGTCATATCTGTTAAAAATTCCAGATGCTCTGAACCAATAATGTGCAAAAATAATTATAACTGCCCAGAGCAAAAATATAAATTACCAATGGGGAGGACTTAACAGACCAAAGCAAGAGTGCAAGGAAGAAATTAACACTTATGCCAGAGATCAAGTCCCAGAACAGGATAGTAATTCAGTGCCCCAAGCAATAGGAAATAAAAACAGGATATAGCATAGTATTAACTTCTTGAAAACTGGAATGAAAAATTTACATCAGACCACCATATGGCTGTAATAACAGTAGCCAGGAGAAAACCCATCAATAGAAAAGGGAGCATTTTATTTTATATTCACCTGCAGTAGTGTTTCTATGTCATGCCACTATATTACAATAGATACTTGCAAATTTCATGCTGATAACTCACCCGCCCTCATCTTCGAAATTATCGTCATCCTCCTCTTCGTCACTTAGGTCCTCCTCAGACGCGCCCTCCTGAATTTTTCGGTATATCTCGGCAGCTTTAATTGCGGCTTCCCTCCTCCTTTCTTTTGCCTTTGCTGCTTTCATTGCTTGTACCTCGGAATTTTTCAAAATAGCTTTGCCTTTACCACCCTTGTGACCTTTGCCACCTTTGCCTTTTCCAGCTTCCTGCTCTTCATCACCATTTACAATTGCATCACCATTTTCAACAGTACACTCCTCTAGTTTGTCGTCTTCTGTATCTGATTTAGTTTTCTTTGTTTCTTCACCATTGGCCTCACCCCCTTCACCATTTACCATATGTTGTGTGTCTTCTCCATTCATCTCAACCTCAGTCTCGGTTTTAGTACCATTTTGGTCACCATCACAATTTGTTTTTGTATCTTCTGCACTGTGTTCTTTTTCATCTGATACTGAAGATTGTGCAGCTGTTAACTTTGGCTCCTCATCTTCAAGATCAAGTTTTATTGGTTCTTCAGAATCTTTGGACCACTACTGCTCTTTGCCTTCAGAAATGGAGAAACTCCCTGAAAAAAATATTTATAAAATTAATGAAAATTAAATTTATGAACAATTGTAAGTTATTATATAGTAGAACAAGTCAAAATTACAATGTTGCAAAATGTACTTTTAAAACTTTAGTCCTCTAAAAATTAAATATTGAGATTAAAAAACCAGTCGAATCCCAGATCACACACGACCACATTCAAACCCAGAGCAGAACCAACTGGACCTCCACCAGAACACACACAACCCATACACAGAAAACTTGGAAATGTGACAAACCCTGGCTTGCAAACATCCAGGTTGGCAGGAGGCCCAAATCAGTCATTTGTGTAGGTAAGCCATAAACATCTAAAAGATGCAGCTAGATAAATAATTAAAAAAAAATAATAAATATTCAGAGTAAACGGAGAACTGCAGAACAAACGGTAAACCAGGAAACAGGAGCTTTTCATCTCATAACAAACCCTGACCAGTACCCAAACTTCTGATGAAACAGGGGCATGCCAGAATGCATCAGAGGTCCAGGGACATCAACCATGAAAATAATGCCTGCTGCACCGGAGGACCTGAACCAGGGTGGTAATGGGAAGAGGTCAGTCCTGGAACGAAAAGAATCTTATCCGAGACTACAAGAACACACACCATAGGGTTGATGAGTCGTGCACAGGGACCGAGAAGAACTAGAAGACGGGAAGCCTTGAGACCAACCCCAAATGCTATGGACAAGAAACAGATCCAGGGGCCCTGAAACTGGAGGGGCTGCAGACCACTACCCCCACAAGCCTGGTGAAACTACCCAGAACAAATTACACAACACTGGACCAAGAGAGTTGACTTCCAAGAAATGGCCCACCAAGGAAAACCTACCTCAAGCAATAAAGAAAGCATAAACAAGCACTGCATGCCAATAGCTAGACATGCTGCAGAGAAGTCGACTACCGCCTCCCAATGAATGAATAAAATGTAGGACAAGATACCCATTGGCAGCGCAGGGAAGTCGGCATAGCTGAAGGATAGTCGGTGAAAAGAAACGTCGAAGGTGGAGAAAGAGCGCCAGCTGCACAGTAACCGAGGCTCTCATCACCGGGCCAACTAGGCAGGGAGGCATGGTCTCTTAACGGTGGCAGAAAATCGTAGACTGCGGTCCTCTTGAGTGGTGACGTCGTCGTCGTCTTTCTTAGATGAAGCTTTTCTTTGGTGGTGCTGAAGTCTTCTGTCTTCTTGGTGAAGGGCATGGCATTCAGGAAAAAACAGGCAATATAGTGTCCCCATACCCCCTGAAGAGAGGGGGATGGAGGTTTTAACCTATCTTGTGGGTGATAATGGCCATTTTTCCTTGTTATTTTAGCGTGCTAAGTTTGTTTATGTCTCGTTGCAACCCTCCATTGCTGGTTGGAGTTTGGACAGTCGGATGTGTTATGTATGAAATTGTCACTGCTGCTAGGGTTGTTCTTTTCCTGTTTTGCTAGGTTACACAGGTCCTTCAGGGCAGTGGAGATGAAGCCAGAT
>WNGS01163947.1:18138480-18168306 GCA_020271785.1 Procambarus virginalis | reverse complement strand
AGAGAGACTTGATAAGCACCTCTAAAGGATACCTGATCAACCAGCCTGTGACCATACATCAGGCTGGTGAGCAGTCTTGTCCAACAGCCTGGTTGACCATTCCAACAAGGAATCCTGGTCAACGACCGGCCACAGGGTCGTTGAGCCTCGGAATCACCTCAAGGTAGCCTCAGGTCAAGGTAGGTAGCCCTCATTCACTCGGATAATTACCATGGCCACACACTACCTCCCTGGCTGCCTCTTGCCCTCAAATCACTGTCTTAGTCTACTATCATCCATTCATTCAACATGCAGAAACCAAAATGCATGTTGAATGAATGGAAGATAAGCATGCTTCAATCCTACTATTCACCGACTTACGCACATCAGGACTCTGAAATTTTCACATGTTAGAATAGTTAGATAACCAGGCAACAAGCTTTTTTATATTACTAATTTCTATTGTAGAAAACTTACTTAGTCAATATTTGCTGGCTGCAGTTGCAAAATGCAATATTTTTCACGAAATCACTTCAAAAAAAGAACAAGACATGTCTGAGGAGGAACGAGACCAGTCATCATATGAGGTGCTGACCCAGATTTCCTCAATATTTCCTCTAGGAGATGATCAAAACTGACATGGCACACAAATGCCTTCAGAATGACAAACAAGTCATTTAAATGCCATCTCCTGATTACCACACTATATAAATGTCAAGTATTGCCATCAATATACATGTAAACTCACCTTTTCTTTCTTATCTTTTTTACATCTGTTAGTTGTGGGTTCTCTGCATACTTGGCAATGACCTCATCAAGAGGCATCGTTGCCTCACGATATAGGTTGTCCACTTCTTCACTTTCAGATTCAGAATTGTCTGAAATAATTAAGAATATCTATATTTTACAATTCTGTAAAATTACAAGATCTGTAAATTTTTATTTCTGAGGAAGAAAAGAAATAATGGTAACCAAACATTTAAGTTTACCCTCACAGAAAAATCAGCCATACTGATGCCACAACTGGTTATCCAAAAATGATAGGACAGTATACTGGACAGTATTTAATCGTTAAGTACTGTCCGTTAATCTGGATAAGTTCGTTAATCTGGATAATACTGTATGGGGACAATCCCAATCAGAATCACAAAATACTTGAATTGGCCAATTTTCAACATAAATGCTTGAAGTTTTTAATTTCTTCATTCCATAATTAAAATGGAATTACATAATCAGGAATATCAACTTAACTTGAAGGTGTTAACAGCTGTCCTGATCACTGAAGGACTAATCTTGTACATAACCTTACTAAAATTGCTATACTATACAAGTACGTGGCAATTACTGCTCTTTCTTTCCCCCCAAAAAAAACAAGCTACTAAACTGTCGAGATAGACAAACTGCCTGGTTGGTTAAACAGGCTCGAGTCTAGCAAGATACACACTTCAAAATCTATGCTCAATTACTGTATCTCCTTTCCCCATCTGGGAGTTTATCGCCTGACACAATGAAATGATTGCAAAAACCATAAGACTTTTTAATATTTAACTTGACATAAATAAATGCAAATGTTGGGTACAGTCATTTGCAATTTTGTTGCATGACAGAACCCCCTCCATTACACCACCAACCCTCATTTCCATCAAGCCCTCCCCTTCCCAATTAGGGAGAAAATGGTCACGTACCAATCATGTAGACAATGTGGGTCAGTCAGTGATGCCATGCAACCATACCCACCCCTCATTTTCCCAGTGGCAACACTTCCAAGTCTAGTCACACTGACCACCAGCCACTCCCTAAGCTGACACCCTCATCTTGCCCCCAGCCACTCCCTAAGCTGACACCCTCATCTTGCCCCCAGCCACTCCCTAAGTTGACACCCCCATCTTGCCCCCAGCCACTCCCTAAGCTGACACCCTCACCTATGGCCATTCCCTACCCAAGCCGCAGCCACTCCCTACACACACACACACACATACATTTAAACTAAATAAACAACGATGCCGAAGAAATATAAGAAAATTCACTTTTGCAAACAGAGTGGTAGATGGTTGGAACAAGTTAAGTGAGGTGGGAGTGGAGGCCAAAACCGTCAGTAGTTTCAAAGCGTTATATGACAGTGTTGGGTAGACGGGACACCAAGAGCGTAGTTCTCATCCTGTAACTACACTTAGGTAATTACACATGCATGCACAATCTACAAAAGTGGCAGCAGGGAAACCCCCTCAATTATAGACCTTTATCATTGACAAGTGTAAGTCAAAATATTGGAAAAATTAATTAAAACTAAATGGGTAGAACACCTGGAGAAAAAAGATATACTGTACTGTAATACAGTATCAGACTAGCAGTATGGTTTTTGATCTGGGAGATCCTGTGTAACGAATTTACTCAGTTTCTATGATCGAGCCACAGAGATTTTACAGGAAAGAGATGGTTGGGTTGACTGCATCTATCTGGACTTAAGGCTTTTAACAAAGTTCCACATAAGAGGTTGTTCTCGAAACTGGAACATATTGGAGGGGTGACAGGTAAGCTAACATGAATAAAAAATTTCCTAACTGACAAATATGAGGGCCACAATTAGAGGTAATGAATCAGATTGGAGGAATGTCACAAGTGGAGACCCTTCAAGAAGACCTGGACAAAATAAGTATATGAAGCACCACTTGGCAAATAGAATTTAATGTAAATAAATGCCATGTTATGGAATGTGGAATAGGAGAACAGAGACCCCACATAACCGATAAATTATGTGGAAAATCTTTAGAGACTTCTGATAGATATCTAGGGGTGGTTCTAGATAGAAAACTATCACCTGAGGAGCTATTGCCACACTTTCTAACTTCAGAATTGCTTTTAAATACATGGGTGGTGAAATACCCAAGAAATTGTTCATTACTTTTGTTAGGCCAAATCTAGAATATGCAGCAGTTGTATGGTGCCCATATCTTAAGAAGCACATTAACAAACTGGAAAAGGTGCAAAGATATGCTACTAAGTGGCTCCCAGAACTGAAGGACAAGAGCTATGAGGAGAGGTTAGAGGCATTAAATATGCCAAAACTAGAAGATAGAAGAAAAAGAGGTGATATGATCACTACGCACAAAATAGTACTGTAACAGGAACTGATAAAATCGATAGGAAAGATTTCCCGAGACCTGGAACTTCAAGAACAAGAGGTCATAGACTTAAACTAACAAAGATGTCAAAGAAATATAAGAAAATTCACTTTTGCAAACAGTAGTAGATGGTTGGAACAAGTTAGGTGAGGTTTGAGGCCAAAACCATCAATAGTTTCAAAGCGTTATATGACAGTGCTGGGATGATGAAACACCACGAGCGTAGCTCTCATCCTTTTATTACACTTAGGTAATTACACACACCCACTCCCGACATACACACAAATAATGGTTTCTGCAAATTACTTAAGCAACTTACCCACAATAGACATTAAACTATTATTTTAATAAAAAAATATATTGCAGAATTCCAGATTATAAGAGAACTGCACTAATTTAAAACCATTTTCATTTGTGTAATAAACAAAAGCACTTTGATATCCATTTTTTTCAAGAGCTTTTCTTGCACTACTGTGTAGTGAAGCTAAATACAATATAACAACTGGTCATACAATAATACAGTACTCAAAATAGCTGTACTAGTCCTACCTTCATCATCATCCTCATCCTTTGCACCTGCAATCTGCTTGAGGATGGTAACCACCTCAGCCTTCACAAGTGTCGCATCAAATTCCAGAAAAGCCTCTGTAAGAGCTTGCGAAATATTGCCCTTCTGGTAAGCTGCCGACTTCTTTAGAAAATCTGGTAACTTGAGTGCTGTGTATGCAGCCACTTCATGTCCCCCGTGCCCATCATACACAGCAAAAAGGTGAGCCTCCTTGTCAAAATCTAAGATCGAATTGTGGGCATCCTGAAAGAAAAAATTATAATTTACAGTATATAAATATCTATGTTTTTTCTACACGGGGGATACAGGAATGGACAACTGCAGACTCCAGTTGGTAGACCGAGAGCTTTCCCTGCCCATAGCAAGCCTTACCCACCATCTTTGTTTAACAACCACATAACCCAGTCACTGTTGGATGAATGGAGATATATAGGTGAGGATTGGCACCTAGTCAATCCTCCCCAACCAGATTAAGAACCTATGCCAAATTACTTGTGAAGCACAGGGCAGTGTGCTTTACCACACAATACCTGCAGAGGGTTTTGAGTTCTACTCCCCGAGCCAGGCCTGGGGCCAGGCTCACATACATACCATACCACACATACATACATACTGGTGTATACTTGTAGCAGGTTTTTATTTAAACCATGCTGGGCCCACGTGAGTAACATTTGTGCGTCAAGATTGAATGATCCCCAAGCTAATGCGCAACAAACTCCTGTCCCCTAAAGGATTCAAACGCAGACAGTCAGGGCTCCATGCACATTGGCATGTCCAGTACTTTCACCACTAGGCCAGACACTGACCTTTTATGGGCACATATTTCATCAAATCACTTCATCATGCTGGGGCCACATGAGTAATATTTGTGAGTAATATTTATATAATTTATGTGGGCATGGATCATTAATTCCTCTGAGATTCAGTAGTAGTCAGGGAAAGTTTAAAATTCCAGTTTGGCAGCAAGATGCTGCTTCTGGAAACTCAATAGCTCCGCCGATAGAGCTTTGGCCTCTCACGCGTGGGGTCCACAGTTCAAATCTTCTAGAGCCCAGGTGAATAGAATGTTTATTTCCATGGAAGTATGGATGACAATTTATATATCAAATTATTAATTAGAACAGGTTCCCATAGTGACTTTGAACAAGTTTTAAGCATAGGAAAAAACAGATAGGTCAGGTTTTAACAAAATCAGTGATAGTTTTAAGTGAATTTTTTTAATGCTAACAGTTATTAGTACTGTACTGTATTTCCCTTTAATGCCGTTTCATAGGATTAGTACAGTGTATATTGTGACACTTAAAAAAATAAATAAAATGGAGAAAAAATACAGCAAGATAAAACAGTGAATGAATAAAGAGGATGAGAAAAAATAAAGAAAAACAAGATGAGAAAGAAAAAAGAAAAGGAATAAGAAAAATAGGAGAATGAGAAAGGACAAAAAAGATTTAAAACTCCAGTTACCAAATTTTGGGCTTTACAATTTTTCTACACAAGAAAAACCTGGACAATTTAGATGTGCAGGTAATAAAAAAAATTACAATATTTTATTTCATTATTAACCCTGTACAGTACTTTGCTATGTGACTGTGGTATCAAAATATGAGAGTTCAAATATTTACATCAATAATGTACATTATGTTGATGCAAAATTGTTAACACTAGATTCAGTTGTAACAAGAAAATATGGGAATAATTGTGATACTTTAAACTTGTAGCAAATATTTGGAAATTTATTTCAAGAGACTCCCAAAAAATGACTTCCATGGAACTACATTCCTAATAATGGAAAGCTTTGTCTATACAGTATAACATTAAATACTGTATAGACAAAGGTTAAATAGTTATCAGCCCAATGTTTTAGGTTTGGAGTTTAAGCTATCCCATAAGATTGCAGGAAAGCAGCAAAACGTAACGAGACCCGACTGGTGATAATTACAACACAAGTAAAAATTTGGGCAATTATGCTATAAACAAATATTTGGTCAGCTACGAATGAACAGTTGTAAATGCAATTTAAACAAAATATTAATCCTTAAAAAGCCATGGCTGAGGGGGAACGAAGCCAGTCATCATATGAGGTGCTGACCCAGATTTCCTCAATATTTCCTCTAGGAGACACTGAAACTGATGTGGCACCAGATGCCCTGTCAAACTAGTCATTTGTACGTATCTCCGAATTACAACTACAGCAATCATGTATATNACAACACGAGATGAAGCACCTTGCTCACAGCAACACGAGATGAAGCACCTTGCTCACAACAACAATTAAGCTTAAAATCACTGAAGCTTGCGACGCCATCCTCGACGTTTTATTAAAGTTCAGATGAGTTTTACAGCTAATACCTAGGCTTCGGAATCTTTCCAATATTGCCTTATTAAGTGGGTTGGGCGGGGGTATTGACACCAGACTAGTCCCAGAGCTGAGAAGTATGAGTTACGAGGAAAGGCTACGGGAATTAACCCTCAAGTCCAGGGGAGACATGATCGCCACCTACAAAATTCTTGGAGAAATTGTCCGGATGGACAAAGACAACCTATTTATCATTGATGGAACACGAACAAGGGGACACAGGTGGAAACTTAGTACCCAATGAGCCACAGAGACATTAGAAATAATTGTTCAGTGTCAGAATATTTAACAGATGAATGTATTAGGCAGTGATGTGGTGGAGGCTGACTCCATACAGTTTCAAATGTAGATATGATAGAGTCCAATAGGCTCAGGAACCTGTACAACAGTTGAGAGGCGAGACCAAATAGCCGAAGCTCAACCCCCACAAGCACAACTAGGTGAGTATAGTGCTTGCCTACCTGTGACTCACGGGGTGGTGAGGTCTAGCCTCGTGCACATACTGACCTTCTTACACCTGTTGCGTTATAGTTTAAATATTCTAAAGTTATAATTCTTTATCGAATCTGATCTTGAAGTTGTGGATGGAGGAGGTTTCCACAACTTCTTTCAATGAATTCCACTTGTTGACCACCTGTACAGGGTATGAGTATTTCCTTAGATTTCTTCGACTCGTTTGCGCTTCCAGTTTCCACTTAAGTCCTCTCGTGCTACTTTCTCTTAATTTAAAGATGCTGTCCTTGTCCATCTCGTCTATTCCCATCAGTATCTTGTATGTTATGATCATTTCTCCTCTGTTTCTTCTCTCCTTTATGGTTGTGAGGTTCAGTACCCCTCAAAGCGTAACCCAAGCGTCACAAAACGTTCCTATAACTTAATTTTTACTATTGTTGCGTTGTTACATCGTTGTAACAAACCAGTAACGTCTAAAACCTTGTGGTTACGTTGTGTGTTTGCCGAGAACCCTCTTACCTCTGGCACCCACCAATCTCGCTACAAACCTTCGTACTTATTTTTCAATTTTAGTTTCATGCTTCACGAGGTACGGATTTCAGGCCGGTGCTGCATACGCCTGGATTGTACCTGGATTCCAGTATTGGTCTAATGAAAGCTGTGTAGAATATGTTGACCAGACCACACACTAGAAGGTGAAGGGACGACGACGTTTCGGTCCGTCCTGGACCATTCTCAAGTCGATTCCTCAAATCTGTGTAGAATACTTTCATAGTCCTGATTTAGGTTTCTAAACGACATACTAATATTCGCCATGGTGCCATGGTGATGGTCGCCATGGTGCCATATGCTGTTGATGGCACCTTCCCCTGCCTGTGCGTACCTCCAGTGTTAGTGTTGGAATTGATTGATTGATAAAGATTAAGCCATCCAAAAGGTGGCACGGGTATGAATAGCCCGTAAGTGGTGGCCCTTTTGAGCCATTACCAGTATCAAGAGCCGATACTAGAGATCTGTGGAGGTGCGACTGCACCTTGCGTGACGGAAGATGTCTCTCCCGTGGAATGTGAGGTGTTGGAATTATTATCCACTCCCAAATATATTTCTCCCCGGTTCCTGTGGTCTCCTTCCCCTGATGGTAAAAATGCCTTCTGGCTTCCTTTATCACATCTTCATTACCTTACACCTGCTGCAACTGAACCCCAGCAACCATTTATTTGCCCAATCGTCAAGTTCTTCTGTAATATTCCGCTGTCGTCTGTTTTATTTACCTGAATTTACCTGAGGAACACAAATATTTGTGGTCTCGACGAGGACAGGAAGCCGGCGGCCTGTTAAATGTCCACCCAATTTGCCCATGACCATTTCAAATCGTTTATATTCCTCAGTAGCTTTGTATCGTCTGCAAACATTGACATGTACGTCTTCACTCCTTTGAATTTTGTAACTAGTTCATCAAGATTGTAACTTGCTTAGCTAAATGAATTGTGGGGTTCAGTCCCTGAGCCCATTATGTGCCTCTGTAACCCTTTCCACTACCGCCCACGGGATGGGTATGGGGTGCATAATAAATGAACTAAACTAACTAAAAAACTCTCGCTACATGTAAAACTGAGATCTCTCGCTACATGTAAAACTGAGATCTCTCGCTACATCTCTTTGCCCGAAACGCATTGCGTAATAGTGGCTTTAGGCATTGTATGTACTAGCTCTATCTATAAATCGATCAACTTATGTAAAATCTCTCTATGTATGTACCTTTCCTGAATAAACATATTTATTATTTATTTATTATGTAAAACTGAGATCTCTCGCTACATGTAAAACTGAGATCTCTCGCTACATGTAAAACTGAGATCTCTCGCTACATGTAAAACTGAGATCTCTCGCTACATGTAAAACTGAGATCTCTCGCTACATGTAAAACTGAGATCTCTCGCTACATGTAAAACTGAGATCTCTCGCTACATGTAAAACTGAGATCTCTCGCTACATGTAAAACTGAGATCTCTCGCTACATGTAAAACTGAGATCTCTCGCTACATGTAAAACTGAGATCTCTCGCTACATGTAAAACCGAGATCTCTCGCTACATGTAAAACTGAGATCTCTCGCTACATGTAAAACTGAGATCTCTCGCTACATGTAAAACTGAGATCTCTCGCTACATGTAAAACTGAGATCTCTCGCTACATGTAAAACTGAGATCTCTCGCTACATGTAAAACTGAGATCTCTCGCTACATGTAAAACTGAGATCCCTCGCTACATGTAAAAATTAGATCTCTCGCTACATGTAAAAATTAGATCTCTCGCTACATGTAAAACTGAGATCTCTCGCTACATGTAAAACTGAGATCTCTCGCTACATTTAAAACTGAGATCTCTCGCTACATTTAAAACTGAGATCTCTCGCTACATTTAAAACTGAGATCTCTCGCTACATGTAAAACTGAGATCTCTCGCTACATGTGAAACTGAGATCTCTCGCTACATGTAAAACTGAGATCTCTCGCTACATGTAAAACTGAGATCTCTCGCTACATGTAAAACTGAGATCTCACGCTACATGTAAAAATGAGATCTCTCGCTACATGTAAAACCGAGATCTCTCGCTACATGTAAAACTGAGATCTCTCGCTACATGTAAAACCGAGATCTCTCGCTACATGTAAAACTGAGATCTCTCGCTACATGTAAAACTGAGATCTCTCGCTACATGTAAAACTGAGATCTCTCGCTACATGTAAAACTGAGATCTCTCGCTACATGTAAAACTGAGATCTCTCGCTACATGTAAAACTGAGATCTCTCGCTACATGTAAAACTGAGATCTCTCGCTACATGTAAAACTGAGATCTCTCGCTACATGTAAAACTGAGATCTCTCGCTACATGTAAAACTGAGATCTCTCGCTACATTTAAAAATATAAATAAAAGAAATATTATACATAATATTTTGTATATATTTTGTATAATATTGTATATATATCTAGCAGCCACATCAGAGTACCATGGAGACAGTCACAGAAAACGTGACCGTCGCCTCGAAGACCAGTAAGCGACCAGCTGACACCATCAACAACAACATCCTGCTCCCTCGTCGACTCGGGTCATCTAAAACACTTGCCCTCATTCGACAGTAACTCTAATAACCCGTGTAGTTGAGTCATTACCCTTGCATCAACGGGCAAGAAGAGCCACATTCAAGCCTTTGCCAGAGCATCTACCTCGAATCGTCTCCCAACATCACTCAGTAGCAGAACACCTTCAGGCAGACTGCAAGTAATAATTACTATCAAGAAAGGTGAGAAAAAGTGCAACCAGCTGGAGGATTTCCGACAGTTGTTTTGGCTGGGAGACTAATGTATTCAGTTGCTTATTGTGGTGTATGTAACGATTTCACCTTGTGCTAATGCCCGAAACGCTTTGCGTAATAGTGGCTTTAGGCATTGTATGTACTAGCCCTATCTATAAATCCAACATTCTTTGTAAAATCTCTTGTATGTATGTACCTTACCTAAATAAACATTTTATTTTTTTATTTTTTTTTTAATTCTGTACTATCTATATATACCTGGTTGATGGGGTTCTGGGAGTTCTTCTACTCCCCAAGCCCGGCCCGAGACCAGACTTGACTTGTGAGAGTTTGGTCCACCAGGCTGTTGCTTGGAGCGGCCCGCAGGCCCACATATCCACCACAGCCCAGTTGTACAGTGCAGTACATCATCATACCCTGAATTTACCTGAGGGCCATTAATACTAGTGACCTCGATGAGGACAGGAAGCCGGCAGCCTGTCAAAGTTCACCCCCCCCCCCATTTACCCCGATGATCTTTTCCAGCTGTATTTTAAAACCCAGCAGAGCTTTGGCGTTTACAGTGGGTAAGCTGTTCCATGAGTTTATAACCCAATGGGTGTAAAAGCATCTCATGTTTTCTGTCCTACATTGTGACTTGTTGAGCTTGAACCCGTTGCTGTATGTATCTGTATACCAATATGTATTCACCTAGTTGTGCTTGCGGGGGTTGAACTTTGCTCTTTTGGCCCGCCTCTCAACTGTCAATCAACTATTACTAACTACTAACTAATTTGTTTTTTTCCCCACACACATACCCCCAGGAAGCAGCTCCGTAACAGCTGTCTAACTCCCAGGTACCTATTTACTGCTAGGTAACAGGGGCATTCAGGGCAAAAGAAACTTTGCTCATTTGTTTCTGCCTGGTCCAGGAATCGAACCCGGGCCACAGAATTACGAGTCCTGCACACTGTCCACTCGGCTACACAGACCCCCATGTATACACATGTATAAATACACTCTGGCTATCTGTCCCCCAGCAACAATGAATTATTATGAATTATAATTTGCAGCTTCTTGTAGGAACTGCAAGGGTAGTTGTTCTACAGCATTGCTACTCTGAAACCTAACCTTACCTGTCCTATCCTATCCTATCCTATCCTAACCTAACCATGTAAAGTGTGCATGTCTGTGCATTAACAGATAGATAATAATCAGATCAGTATATCATCATCTATGTAAATACTGAATTACTGTATGTTCTTATTGAAACAGATTCAAGACTACTAATTTGCCATAATTCACAATGGAAATCCCCGAGACAGACAGTGAAGATGAAATGGCGCCCGGCTGGGAGGAGAGATGCACAGCTGATGGCCTTGTTTTCTATGCTCAGTGAGTTTTTGTAAAAAACATTGATTTTGTATCAATGTACAGTACTTAAATTAATGCTTGGGTAATACCTATACTGTACTTATATTAACACTTTGGCGTGCCCCGCGCGCCACCCTTCAGCTGTGCGATTTGGGTCCCAGGGTTTCACGGGAGCGCGCGTTAATTCTGAAAAGTGTATACTCTCTTCAACTTTGTCACCTTAATTCTCGTCCTACAAGATTAAATTTGGTATCATTGTGTTCGCAATAGAATTCTCTACAGCACTAAATGCATATAAACTCCAAAAGCCCAGCTAATTACCCGCAGAAAACAGAGAAAGTGCGAACGAGTTACCCAGGAGTGCGCAAAAGCGATAAAATGTGTTCACTATTTTCACTCTGGTCACCTTAATTTTCGTCCTAGGTCTTTCATTTTGATATCAATGGGTTCGCAATAGAATTCTCTAGAGGAGCATTAGCATATAAAATAAAAAACCTGATCACGCTCCAACAGCCGACGAGTTGAAAATGGACCACGTTAGCCGCGAGTGAGTGCCCAGACGCCTTCCAGCTAAACTCCCAATTCCTGCCCACAAATGTTTAGTACTATTGTGTGTTGAACATGACATAGGCGTGTAGGGAAGACATAGGCGCGCATTTTAAAACCAGTTCCAAAAAATCGGATAAAAACCTGATTTTTTGCGATTATTTAAAGTGGATGACGCAATGCTGCGTCATGCCCGAGCAAAAGTGTTAACTCCTGGGTAACCCCAGTACATATATTAACTCCTTGATAATACTAGTACTTATATTAACTCCTGGGTAATACCAGTACATATATTAACTCCTTGATAATACTAGTACTTATATTAACTCCTGGGTAATACCAGTACATATATTAACTCCTTGATAATACTAGTACTTATATTAACTCCTGGGTAATACCAGTACATATATTAACTCCTTGATAATACTAGTACTTATATTAACTCCTGGGTAATACCAGTACATATATTAACTCCTTGATAATACTAGTACTTATATTAACTCCTGGGTAATACCAGTACATATATTAACTCCTTGATAATACCAGTACTTATATTAACTCCTGGGTAATACCAGTACATATATTAGCTTCTGGATAATACCAGTACTTATATTAACTCCTGGGTAATACCAGTACATATATTAGCTTCTGGATAATACCAGTACTTATATTAACTCCTGGGTAATACCAGTACCAGTAATATCAGTATTAGCTCCTGGGTAATACCAGTACCAGTAATATCAGTATTAACTCCTGGGTAATACCAGTACCAGTAATATCAGTATTAACTCCTGGGTAATACCAGTACTTATATTAGCTTCTGGATAATACCAGTACTTATATTAACTCCTGAGTAATACTAGTACCAGTAATATCAGTATTAACTCCTGGGTAATACCAGTACTTATATTAACTTCTGTGTAATACCAGTACCAGTAATATCAGTATTAACTCCTGGGTAATACCAGTACATATATTAACTCCTTGATAATACTAGTACTTATATTAACTCCTGGGTAATACCAGTACTTATATTAACTCCTGGGTAATACCAGTACCAGTAATATCAGTATTAGCTCCTGGGTAATACCAGTACCAGTAATATCAGTATTAGCTCCTGGGTAATAACAGTACTTATATTAACTTCTGGGGTAATACCAGTACCTGGTTGATACCTGGTTGATGGGGTTCTGGGAGTTCTTCTACTCCCCAAGCCCGGCCCGCAGCCAGGCTCGACTTGTGAGAGTTTGGTTCACCAGGTTGTTGCTTGGAGCGGCCCGCAGGCCCACATACCCACCACAGCCCGGCTGATCCGGAACTTCTCTTAGAAAACAGTCCACTTTTCTCTTGACGATGTCCACGGTTGTTCTGGCAATATTTCTTATAGTCGCTGGGAGGACGTTGAACAACCGCAGACCTCTGATGTTTATACAGTGTTCTCTGATTGTGCCTATGGCACCTCTGCTCTTCACTGGTTTTATTCTGCATTTTCTTCCATATCAGTACTTATATTAACCCCTGGGTAATACCAGTACTTATGTTGACCAGACCACACACTAGAAGCTGAAGGGACGACGTTTCGGTCCGTTCTGGACCATTCTCAAGTTGATTGAGAATGGTCCAGGATGGACCAAAACATCGTCGTCCCTTCACCTTCTAGTGTGTGATCTGGTCAACATACTTTAGCCACGTTATTGTGACTCATCGCCTGCACCAGTACTTATATTAACTCCTGGGTAATACCTGTACATTACTTATATTAATTCTGGGGTATCATAGTGAGCTCATTCTCTTTAGCTGTCCCAATTTTTGTTTTCATTTTCACTTATGTTACCACATGACTCGCTTGCAATAATAATCACCACCTTCGTTCTTACAAACTTACATTTCATGCACCCTGATCTTCCTTACTCTTACTTGTTTCACTCTTGTTCTTATAACATTTATTCTATTCCACTCATTATTTACTTTTAAATTTGTCTTGCTTGAGCCTAGCACATAAACCTTTATATTTCCTTTAAAATCATTACCCATTATAGCTTCCCAAACACATTTCACACAATCATATAAATGGGTTCTTGCTTTCTGGGACTTGGGTAGGTACAAGTTCAAAATTTGTGGCTATTTTTATCTTTAGTCTGAAACTTTGTTAATACTATTCCCTCGGTTAATATTCCCCAATAAAAAACATCAAATCCCACACACAAGACTGCATACTGCCTGCCCCAGCATACTCACCAGTATTTTAACTTAGGTCTGTATTATAAGATGATCCACACCCTTATAAGTACACCAGTGTTTTACTTGCATTGGAGTAAGCTGAGCATTCATTTAGGTGCATATTACCCATCCGCTGGATCAGATCGGTAGAGTGAAAGCCCCCTCACTTCATGCAGGGTTGGCATTCGATCCCTTAAGGTTCAGGCGGTTGGGCACTCCGTTGTCATATCCTAACCCCATGTCCTCATACTGTATTGCTTCCTAATGATATATAATCATGCTGTACAAGCTTGGCACTTTCTTCTGATAATTATCTTACCTTAGGTTCATATTTTAGTGCAAGGCAAATAAGTCATAATAGGATTCTACCATTATTCTCCTTAGTAGGTACTGAGGCAATTTCTAAATGGTTTGTGCTTGCTTTCAGTCATACTACAAAGACTACGCAGTGGCATCACCCGAGAACCAACAAAAAAAAGAGAGTCACTGGAGGTAAGATTCTAGATGGTTGATATTTAATGAAGGCTAAGTCTTAAAATGGTTTACTTAACATTTACATATCCATAATACATAACTACATAGTACTGTACATAACTACATAGTACATAACCATAGCACATAACATAGTACAGTTCCAAACCCATAACTATTATTATTGAAGACATCACTTTTCTGAATCCTAAATGACCTTTGCGTACTACGGTTAATGCACCTCTACTCACCATATTCCTCTAGTGATAATACTGTTTTTCAAATAGCTTGCCAAACTCATGTTTAGCCGAGACCCTTCTCTAGGTTCAGAAGAGTGTTGTGCCAACAGTCGAAAGGTATTAATCATTGTGCTAAATGATAGACTTGGCCAAGGGTTAAGTTAATCATAAAGAAGCATAAGTTTCATGCAGTCCGACCAAGGTAATTTTTTTACTGAACACAGACTACAAACTTCACATTGCTGCTATCAAATGCAGCCATTAAAATAAGAGCTACACATTGGTATTTATATTTAGTATTTGTATTTACTATTTGTGCCTGCAGAATTGAGCTATTAGCTATTGGACCCCACCTTTCTACCCAATCTATTTTTCCTCTATTATATCTACTACATATATTTCTCTCACACACACACACACACACACACACATCTATCTGGACTTAAAAAAAGGCTTTCGACAGAGTTCCACATAAGAGGTTGTTCTAGAAACTGGAACATATTGGAGGAGTGACAGATAGGCATCTAACATGGATGAAAATTTTCTGACAGAAAAATGAGGGCAGTAGTCAGAGGCAATGTATCGGACTGGAGAAATGTCACAAGTGGAGTACCACAGGGTTCAGTTCTTGCACCAGAAATGTTCATTATCTACATGAATGATCTACCAGATGGAATACAGAATTATATGAACATGCTTGCTGATGATGCTTAAATAATAGGGAAGATAAGAAACTTAGATGATTGCCATGCCCTTCAAGAAGACCTGGACAAAATAAGGGTGTGGAGCACCACATAGTAAATGGAATTTAATGTGAATAAATGCCATTTTAGGGAATGTGGAATAGAACATAGACCCCACACAACCTATAAATTATGTGAGAAATCTTTAAAAATTCTGATATAGAAAGAGATCTAGGGGTTATCTTGAGGTTATATCTTGAGATGATTTCGGGGCATTTAGTGTCCCGCGGCCCGGTCCTCAACCAGGCCTCCACCCCCAGGAAGCAGCCCGTGACAGCTGACTAACACCCAGGTACCTATTTTACTGCTAGGTAACAGGGGCATAGGGTGAAACAAACTCTGCCCATTGTTTCCGCCGGCACCTGGGATCGAACCCAGGACCACAGGATCACCTGTGGTCCTGGGTTCCACAGGGGTGGTTCTAGATAGCAAACTATTACCTGAGGATCACATAAAGAACAGTGTGAGGAGCCTATGCTACACTTTCTAACTTGAGAATTTGCTTTAAATATATGGATGGCGAAATACTAAAGAAATTGTTCACGATTTTTGTTAGACCAAAGCTAGAATATGCATCGGTTGTTTGATGCCCATATCTTAAGAAGCACATCAACAAACTGGAAAAGGTGCAGAGGCATGTAACTAAGTGACTCCCAGAACTGAAGGACAAGAGCTACGAGAAGAGGTTAGGGCATTAAATATGCCAAAACTAGAAGATAGAAGAAAAAAAGGTGGTATGATCACTACATATAAGATAGTAACAGGAATTGATACAATTGATAGGGGAGAATTCCTGAGACCTGGAACTTCAAGAACAAGCGGTCATAAATTTAAACTAACTAAACAAAGCTGCCGAAGTAATACAAGAAAATTCACTTTCGCAAATAGAGTGGTAGACGGTTGGAACAAGTTAGTTGAGAAGGTGGTGGAGGCCAAAACCGTCAGTAGTTTCAAAGCTTTATATTACATAGTGCTGGGAAGACGGGACACCACGAGTGTAGCTCTCATCCTGTAACTACACTTGGGTAATTACTTTCCCAGGAAGCAGTTGTCTAACTCCCAGGTACAATTTTACTGATATGTGAACAGGCATCAGGGTGAAAGAAACTTTGCCCATTTGTTTCAACCTCCACTGGGAATCAAACCCGGGCCCTTAAGACTAAGATCCCTGAGCACTATCCACTCAGCCATGAGGCCTCTGTAGACTTTGAACCACTATTCATGTACTGTAACTATAAATAGATACCTGTAATCACAGTTAAGTAAATAATTATTGAAGGCAATACTAATTAAGCACATGTTTTTATTATGGACAGCTTTGGGCTTTATGAAAAAGTTCCTCCTGCACTAAGCTTCAACTATAATAATGGTTTGTCTTTATGTAAGTTAGAAACCAGGAAAATTATTGAAAAAAGGATAACTATATACAGTTTAAGATTATGAAAAAATGATAAAATACATGGAAGATTTTTTTTAAACTATGAAGAGGTTGCATGAGAAATATGCATACACAACAGTTGACTAACTCCCAAGATCCTGTTTACAGCTAGGTGAACAGAGGCATTAGATGTAAGCAAATGTGCCCAAACATCATGTGATGTCCATAAATCAAACCCAGGACCAGTTAGCTGAAAGCCAGATGCATAGTCACTGCAAAGGTAAACTCAATATACATTGCAAATTGGATGCATCTAATGTACTATGCTATATAATCCATGATAGTAATATAAAGGACATATTAGGGCAAGCCTTTATTGTATTTAATATTTTGCTCAGTACTATTACGACAGTTTCTCGATAACAAAACCTTGCCTTTAATTCAGGTTTAATCTTGTGGTAGTTTTCTTGACATTGTGTCGGGAGGCAGCCTGTCCTCGGGGAGGAGATCCGCTCAGTGAATTGGATTGGGAACAAATACGTAATTAGTGCTGTTATCTACTTTTTATCCATGGTTAGGTTAGGTTTCATTAAGTTTGGATACATGTGTATTATTGACAATAATGTGAAATATGGAAATCGAAAACTATTTCAGTGTATCCGAGAATCCCGTTTACAGAAACCAAGTTCTTCAAAGAAAACTTTTTTAGCATACACTTTTTATACTTTAAACTAATGCTTTATAACACCATAAAATTATTACTTGAGAATAAGCTCTGTTTAAAACAAAGGTTCATTTGCCAGTTTACATGTAGACTATTACTGGAACTGGAACATTTTTTCAGATCATCACAAATATCTAGATAACTGTCCAGGTGGTTTGAAGGAAGGGGGGTGTGGTCTCTCATAATACAGTAATGGATTTGATGTGAGGACTGGCTTCAGCAGGTCATGTGGTAAGAGAGGTGTCACACTATTCAGTTAATTGTTAAGAGGTGGAGCAATGCATTTATACAAAAACATACAGTATAAAACTCATAAATAATAATGATTTTCCTTCCCCCTTAGAACTACCCTTTGGATGGGAACGACAGATCACCGAGGAAGGAAAAGTATTCTTCGTTGATCACATAAACCATAAAACTACATACACAGATCCAAGACTTGCCTTTGCTGTGGAAGAATCAAAGACTCTTACTGACTTGCGTCAGAGGTTCGACAGCAGCACTACTGGTATACAGGTCTTACACGGTCGTGATCTGACTGGTCACGTTGCCATTGTTACTGGTGCTAACTGTGGAATTGGTAAGTCATAATGTGATGATTATTGTAGTAAACAGTAGTACTTCATACCTCAAATCCAGCAACATTATTTTTTTTGAGATATATACAAGAGTTGTTACATTCTTGTACAACCACTAGTACGCATAGTGTTTCGGGCAGGTCCCTGGAATACGATCCCGCCGGGAAGAATCGTTGTTACAACCAGGTACCCATTTTACTGTCGAGTTAAAGAGAGGCTACAGTTAAGGATTTGCACCCAGTAAATCCTGCCCGGTCAGGATATGAACCCATGACAAAGCGCTCGTGGAATGCCTGGCGAGTGTTTTACCACTACACCACGGAGACTATATAGCTGATTTATAACTTACAAGTTTCCACCAATGGTCAACCAGAACAGCAACCGCTTGCAAATGACTGGTACAACAACCAGCAACCACCTCATCCACCAGAAATTTTCTAAGCGCTACAATCTGGTGACACCATCTTAGCTTTTCTTGGCTGTTTCAATTAAGTTTGTTGATTAATCTAATATTTATATATATGTTTATGTGGAAGAGTTGTGTAGCTGTTAGGAAATGTTTGTTGGATGAGGTGATTGTTAGTGTGCCAGGCATTTGTGAGAGGTGGTGGTGGTGGTTGTAGTAAGCCAGGTATTTGTGAGAGGTGGTGGTGGTGGTTGTAGGTAAGCCAGGCACTTGTGAGAGGTGGTGGTGGTGGTTGTAGGTAAGCCAGGCACTTTGTGAGAGGTGGTGGTGGTGGTTGTTGGTAAGCCAGGCACTTGTGAGAGGTGGTGGTGGTGGTTGTTGGTAAGCCAGGCACTTGTGGGAGGTGGTGGTGGTGGTTGTAGGTAAGCCAGGCACTTGTGAGAGGTGGTGGTGGTGGTTGTTGGTAAGCCAGGCACTTGTGAGAGGTGGTGGTGGTGGTTGTAGGTAAGCCAGGCACTTGTGAGAGGTGGTGGTGGTGGTGTTGGTAACCCAGGCACTTGTGGGAGGTGGTGGGTGGTGGTGGTGGTGGTTTGTTGGTAAGCCAGGCACTTGTGAGAGGAGGTGGTGGTGGTGGTTGTAGGTAAGCCAGGCACTTGTGGGAGGTGGTGGTGGTGGTGGTGGTGGTGGTTGTTGGTAAGCCAGGCACTTGTGAGAGGAGGTGGTGGTGGTGGTTGAAGGTAAGCCAGGCACTTGTGAGAGGTGATGGTGCTGTTCTTGGTATACCAGGCATTTGTGGGAGGTGAGGGTTTAGCGATGAATTGGTTTGCTGGTTGAACTTTGCTAAGGCCTTGTTGTAAATTAAGAAAATTGTTGGAGATGAAGAATGGAGCAGACTGTTGAATGTTATTGGTTTCCTCAGAAGCTTCTGTTTAAAGAGTTCTTTGATGACAGTCTTTATTACTGCACACACTGGGGGGCAATTGTTGCCCTCGCCACATTGTGTACTGTGCACCTGCTGTTGTGTCGATGATTCTAACCGGTATATTGTTCTCTCGTGAAGGTGATAATCTAGATAATTGTGCTTTGTGTTTAAGGTTGTTTAGTTAGTTGTAAGTTATACACAATGAAATCACAATGGAATCACAATAATATGATATGTTTATGAGAAAATCTTTGGAGCAGCACGTTGGAATCACACCAATGACCTTCGGCTAAGGCGCTCATCTGGGGTAACCCAGCACGCTGGTTTGATGCTGCCCTCTTGCTCCAAAGATTTTCTTGTAAGTTATTATAAAAAATGCTGATTATTGAGAATCCATTACTACAACCAAATAGCTGATTTATTGAGCTCAGACCCTAGGCATTAATTGCTCCTAACATAGCATAGACCCTGCTACGAGGGGGTTGGGTAGGGATGATAGTGGTGTAAGGATGCCCAGATCTGCAATCCTCATAAAAAGCCTGTTTAAAGAGCAAAGGTAAAAAAGCTGGAAAATAGTGTGGAAAGGATAGTACAGTAAATTATTAGTGAGTAGAGTGAGTGTGGATGAGCAAGTATCGAGTGGTGTCAAGCAGTAAAGTGAGGGGAGGTAATGCAGGGGAATGGGGTGAGGGGTGAAGGAGACAAGGAGGGTGGGCTGGAAGTGAGAGATGCATGGGGTGCAGGGGTGAGGGAAGCAAGTAGGTGTGCTTCGTCAGGATGACAACTCAATTCGTTGACTGTTACTGGTTATTTAATTTAAATGTTTTGATTTTTCTTATTTTTCATAGACAAGTTGAATCACTTGCCAACGCCTGCATGGTTCTCAATTTGGCAATGAAGGATTCAACAATGTCTTAACTGTTCATGCTTACCTGAGAGGTGTCAGGATTTGCATAATTAAACCTCTATGACATCCTGAACCATTAATAAACTTTGAAACCAGCCAATGTTCGTTCACCTGGCTTCCCTCTATCCTTGACTCCAACATCCCTTTTGCTAGGTGGCAAAGGAACTGTTTCATGATCATACTCTTATGTAAAAATCTCAATTCATTTTTAATAAAATATTAAAAAATGTACACTGTACACTGACAATGTGCATTAAGTGATTGCCATATTTACAGGTTATGAGACTGCCCGATCTTTGGCTTACCATGGATGTACTGTGGTGTTTGCATGTCGTGACCTGGCAAAGGCAGAGGCGGCTATCGCTTGCTTACAGAAGCAGAGACCCAGCTCCTCATGTCATGCACTTGAGGTGGATCTTGCATCACTTATGAGTGTCAGAATGTTTGCATACACATTTTCTATCAGATTTGAGTAAGTACAATACCGTATAGGGTCATTATACCCACCTTAGTGTGCATATACAGTAATATAAAACCACTCACTCACACCATTAACTTATTCATTTCTTTCTAAATAAAACTTTTCACTGTATTTAACAGAACAGATTTATACCAACTTTATACATGCTTATATCTCTACAGAGCCCTCATTATTAACTTGACAATTCTTTCTCCATGTCCTTAAAAGCTATATACACCTTGTAATCTTTCTTACATGCCATCTTCTTTAGCTATTTCAGTGGAAATATCTGACCCACAAAATGTCTTACTACTGTACCACAGAATTAGCTGAGGTTATTTTCTTGCTCACTCTATATACATGATTTACACATCTAAGCTCTCTGTCAAATTCTTTCATTCATATTCCCTCTGCAGATCTACAGTATTCATTCTTTCTTTGCTTTGTTGTTTGAATGCTTAAGTAAGGTATAAGCACATCTTTGTGCAGTTTTCCTTCACATTTCACATAACATAAAAATAGAAGAAACTGCAGAAGGCTTGTTGACCTGTGACAGACGGCTCATATTTATACCAAACAAACTCATTTGCATGTTTTCACTAGAAACAATTAAGCGATCCAACATCTTATTATGTTACCCAGAAATTTGTTCTATAAATCTAAAACACTATTCCTAAAGAAGAGTATTTACACAGGTCATGTTTGAAAATAAACTTATCAATTTGTATCCAATTTTTTATGTTGATGTACAGGTATTTAGCACCTTATTAATATCTGCCTTGCTATACCCTTTTATCCATTTATATATTTCAGTCATGTACCCCTTACTCCTCATATAATTTAACAATATATCCTGCAGTAATAAACATGTAATTGTTTTCTTTTCAGCCGGTGTGATATATTATTGCTCAATGCTGGAGTTTTCGGGCTTCCGCACTCTTTAACAGAAGATGGACATGAAACTACATTCCAGGTCAACCATCTGTCACAATTCTACTTGGCTTTATTATTGCAGCCTTTGCTTGTGCGATCTGCTCCTTCTAGAGTCATTTTTGTATCCAGTGAATCTCACAGGTTGGTTAGAATCTTTGTAATTCTTGCAATACTGTTCCTCACGTGGAGCTCCCACCATATCTCTTAGGATATTATTCGTTTACCTTATTCTAGCAGTATAGCATGTATTCTCATTTTTGCATAAAAAAAAATGTTTTGAGTGTGTACTGAATATGTAGTACAGTGACACTTTGGCTTACGAATGCCCCTATTTACGAACTTTTCGGGTTACGAGCCCAATTTCTTTGGAAAATTTGAATCGGGTTACGAACTTTGCCTCAGAAAACGAGTTTGTTGATACGTACATGGCCGACCTAGTGTGTGGTGGCACGGCGATCGCACCTCAGTTTACCAGTGCCTCCCTCCTAGTGACAATCGTGCCCGAGTTCTTTGTAAAGAATTATTTTTTTTTTTTGGCTATTTGAACATAAAATTTGTTATTATATATCTCGCCATGGGCCCCAAGAAAGCCAGTGGTAAGGTTCAAGCCTAGAAAACACGTGTCAGAATGACCGTAGAGGAAAAACAAGAGATCATTCGCAACGTGAAAATAGTACACGGGTTGTTGAACAATGTCAATGATATACACTGTACTTGCTAAGAAAAATTACATTAAGAGTGCTAAAGTGGCAAAATGCATATCAACAATCACGAAACAAAGAACACAAACACTTGAGGATGTTGAAAAGTTATTAATTTGGATAGACAACAAGGAGTTAGCAGGTGATAGCTTTTCAGAGGCCATCATTTGTGAGAAAGCCAGGCAGTTGCATGAAGACCTTTTAAAGAAAATCCCTTAAACGAGTGCTGCTGATACAAAAGAGTTCAAAGCGAGCAGGGGACGGTTTGAGAAATTTAGAAAAAGAAGTGGCATTCACAGTGTTGAGTTGGAGGAACACAGCAAAGAACTGACCACCGAAGGAATCCTAGACCTTCAGAAGGAGCAGCAACAAGAGGCAGCTGAGGCAGACTCCTCCCCTAAGTCTTCAGGGGAGGAGGCAGTAGAGAATATCCCTTCCTCAACAATTAGGAAGTGGTGTAGGCTGTGGGAAAAAAATGCAAACTTTTGTTGAAACGACTCGCCCAGAGCAATCTGTAGTAGGCCATTGCAGTAACCTTTTTAATAACAATGTGATGCCTCACTACAGACAAGTGTTACAACGAAGGGAAAAACAATCCTCTATGGATTGTTTTTTAGTGAGAAAATCAAGCAATGAGCCACAAGTAGGTCCTAGTGGTATGCCTGGAAAATGTAGGAGAGAGTGTACCCCCAGAAAAGTCATCACTGCCTGATGTTATAATGGAAGGGGACTCCACTTCCAAACACTAACACCTCTCCTCCTTCCCCCCTCCTTACCGTCTTCCATATGCCAACAAGTCCTCAGTAAAGGTGAGCAATAACTTGAACATACTTTAGTACTGAAGATTTGGGTGAATTAGGTATAAAATTTACTTTGAAGTTAATTTTTTGGGGAGTCTGGAACAGATTCAATTTCAATTATTTATTATGGGGAAATCCGCTTGTTTACGAATATTCGGCTCACGAGCCGTCTCTGGGAACGGATTAAATTCATAAGCTGAGGTACCACTGTATTACTGTGCATGTTGTGAGTAGTAAAACATATCACTGAATACAGCATTTATCCATGGCTGTGCTTACAACAATTAATAGCTATGTGCATTGAACCAGTGTGTGTGATTCCACACATTTAGTGTGATGTATTTACAATCAAATGCATTGATGATCACTTTACATCTGTGCTATATACTAATGCTGCTATTAGTATGTTAGATAGAGCTTAATTTACAATCTAAAGTCTTTTTTTTTTTTTGGTGGTATAGAAATCAGTGTTCAGAGAGAGAGCACATTACCATTTCTTTGGTTGATGTATTGTTAGAAGTTCTTGTGTTATCATTTAGATTATTACTGTATACTAGATAATCTGTGTGCCTCCCTTATGAGATATATCACGCATAGGCAGATTAGCAAGATAGTGTATGATATTGAGGTGATTCTGCTACTTAGCAGTTTGACAGGTGTTTGTAAGGTGCTGCCATACACTTTAGATAAAAGGAGGGTTTTACATTTTTAATTGGACAGGACTTTCAGGAATAGTCCTATTCAATGACTCGGTTAAGGTCCTTATGATAGGTGATTGGTCTCGGCATAAAGAGAACAGTAATGGGTCACTTTTTTTATTTGCTTTAAAATTTCAGTCTTTCCAAAGACCACTGTAATTTCAACCATAGACAAAGGTAATAATGAAAGATGATGGTATAACAATGTGGTAAGATCATAGCATTGTACTGTACTGGTATATTGTACTGTATATAGGGGGCCCCTGGTAGTACAGTCGGGTTCGTTCTCGACGCACAATCAAGTATTCCGGGTTAGAATCCCTGGCGGGACAGAAATGGTTATACACATTTTCTTTCACCTAATGCCTCTGTTCACCTAGCAGCAAGTAGGTACTCAAGAGTTAGTCAGCTTGTTGTAGGATCCTGGGCGGGCTAAGTAATTCGACCCTGGGTGGGGGGGGGGAGGGGGGACCTCGATAAAAATCAAAACGTGTATGAACGCACTCTGGCTTCCTGTCCCCTGACACAGTGAGATAATAAAAGCCAATATTCACATTTTATCAATACTCCATGATAATGATTTTCAAGTCATATGATTTCCAATTGTCAGGAACAGGAGGGAAGCCTCTCAGGCTTATTGAGGGTCCCCTTAATTAATTAAACTAATGACCTTGTGGGCAAGATGCAGCCCACAACATTTGCCTAACTAACAAGTACCTTTTTACTGCTAGGCAAACAGAGGGATTATGTGTAATGAAACAAGCTCAAATATCTAAACCTGCTTGGGAATCAAACTCGGTCCAGTCAGTTGAGAGTCGTCTGAAAAAAAAAAAAAAAAAAAAAACACTGCGCTGCGTGTCACTGTAGAGCTGGCAAATGTTGCAAGCCTGATAGCATTAATGCAAGTACCATTGATATGCATGCATTACAGGGTTGGGGAGAATGATAATGTATATGTGGCTACCTGGATACCTGATCAACCAGGACTCATACGTCAGGACTCATACGTCAGGCTGCGAGCAGCCGCGTCTAACAGCCTGGTTGATCAGTCCAGCAACCAGGAGGCCTGGTCGACGACCGGGCCGCGGGGACACTAAGCCCCAGAAGCACCTCAAGGTAGGTGGCATAGCATCCATCCATTGCAGAACTGGGGACAGTAATAATACATTAGCCACAAATAAAATAAAGCCACATCGAGCTTTAGAAATGAGATGGTAAACAAATTTTTGCAAGACCAATGTAGGAAGATATGTTTTGTGGATTGGTTTTGTTTTAAAGTAAGAATTTGTACTGTGTCGTCCTATTTTCATATCATTGAGATTACAGTACACTTCAGTAATAATATTAGTGCCAGTCATTGTAGCGCATGAATACCAAGAAGTGCAAATGGTTGGCTTACAACCAGAAAGTGCCGGGTTCAGTTCTTACAGCAGGACATACACATTTCAGCACATTTCCTTTCACCTAATGCCTTGGCTCACCTTGTTGTACATACAGTAAGTACCTGGGAGTTAGGCAACTGTTGTGGGTTGTATCCTGGGGAAGGTCGGTACTTGGCCTGGCCCTACGAGGATTTTGATAAGCTTAACAGGCTTCCTGTCCATGACAATGGGAAACCAAAAAAGCACCTGCTACAAGTGTCAGAAAAGTCGTAAAAAAAAAAACCATATTGGTGAACTGACATGTTAGTAGAGAGGTACATGTATCTTTCAAAATTCCCCACTATTTTTTTACATCAGTTGCATTTTACAGATTTTCTACAATGAATACTGAAAACTTTTCGGAGGAACTTCTGTCACCCTCACATAAGTCAACATATACTGCCATTGTTGCTTACTGTAACTCAAAACTATGCAATGTTCTCACAGCACTAGAAATGCAAAAAAGATTTGGTAAGTCATATTATGTATAGTATTAATGCAGTGTACTTTGAACTTCCCATTATTTATAGAAACATCCATAGTAATGTGACTATATATTTTGTTAAAAGAAGGGTTCATGAGTCAAGTTAAGGTGCAGAGAAGCAGTTATGTTAAGAGGGCACATAATTATCTTAATTAAATTGGCACTGAGAAAATATTGAGTGGGACTGAACTTACATTCCCGGACTCCCCAGACACATGCGTTACCCACTGCACCATGGTGGGCTTAAAAGTATCTCGACCAAAAGTGCTGTCAGACTTGGAAATACCAAGGCATCAATAGGTACCCACAATCCAAGTATGTCTGAAAAACTTCTGGTTGAGATACTTTTCAGCTCGCCATGATACGAAGCTACACTCAAAATTCAAAAGTTACAAATTTATTTTTATTCCTAGCTATATTGGGGTGTTATTTAACATGCTTTTATTACCTTATTTAACCCCATGCAAAACTTCAATAAATCATTTATTCTAGAAATAAGAGAAATAAGTACAGATGTCCTCAATACAGGTGAACAAGGCATCAACTGTTATGCTGTGCATCCAGGTAATGCTGTATCAACATATCTGTCCAGACACTGGTGGGCCTATCGTTTATTATATGCTTTGGTTCGGCCATTTACCAAATCTCTGGTAAGACTTTTTAATGTATATTTTTCCAGTCTTATGTTTATACAGTACTGTATTGTGCAGTATTTTAATTTTCTGACCCGTCTTGTATGTCACCATGCTTTACGATCAAATTACTGTACACTTTTTTAACTTGATTCTGTAAATCTAGCAGCATATACCATTTTCAGCATTTTCTGTTAAAACCTCATTGCTTGTTATCAGTACCTGTTTAACATAGTGAGAGCTTACTTAGTCAATTATATAGAGTAAAGTCATTGCATTTAGTACTCCTAGCCCCCATTTTTATTCCTCTTCTGAGGGCTTCCCTCAGTATCTTTCTGACTGACATCGTGGGTAGCCTCAGTCCTCCAAGCCCAGGTACCACACCAGGCTCTATTAAATAAGCACCTACTGGAGACCAGTACTAGAATCGAGACAGAGGGAGTCTGGGTGTACTACACTACCAAAGTCATGCTACAAAAAACCAGCAGAAAGATAAAGCACAACTGCATGGATAACATTTGCAACACTGATTTGAACTATGTTAACACTTGTTATCCAGGTGTTTCAGTTCCTTCTGCCTGCTCTGTTCTGGCAGTGTATGAGGATGACTCGGTGGGGAGTTGTCATGCAGGTCGGGTGTTCCTCCAACACACTGCTTATTAGGATGGTCATGCAGTCACTCCATTTTGTTGTTGGGATTGTGTCCCTGATTTCATCTCCATGCCTGGTTTTCTTTGCCATCCTGCTCTTTGTAAGCCTGTTCTGTTCAATGCTTGCAGCTTTGGATTCTTGGGCCCGGGGCAGCTGCTCTGAATCACGTCTTCCTGTTGTTCACCACTACCAGTTTTCATTTCCATGATGAAATAGTTTGGAGAGTTACAGAGAGGAACACTACCAGAAATCCAGCATTGAAATGCTGGATTTCACACACACACACACACACCACACACACACTCATGAAATGAGTGTGTGGGTTCCCCTTCAATCTCCATTACCTTCTTCTATGGTGTTCAAGTAGTTTTGCTTGGGCAGTGCATGAATGATTGGGTTCCTGCCCTGGACCCCTGGGTTACTATTACCATTGATTGCTGTGTTGGTATATAGTACCTGCAAACTCCTGTATACAGTTCCTCTGTTGAGAGGGAGGGCCCCCATTCTGGTACAGGTAGGTGCTCGTGATTTGATAGTCTGGTGTGGTACTTCTGGGAGGGAATGAATACTGTAATTTATATATAGTGTTTTCTTAGAAAACATGTGAAAATTTGATTGTTTTGATATCAGTATTCATAACAGATGTTAATTTTTCATAGGTGTTGGGGAAATTTCTGCCAAACCAAACATTTTGCAGTCCCATGGATATTTAATATTTATATTCTTCCACAGCAACAAGCTTGTGCAACGAGTGTGTACTGTGCAGCAAGTGTGGATATCTCAAAGTATGGAGGTATCTATGTTAACAACTGTGTGCCATGTCTTCCCTCACAGACAGCACTCAACAGTATACTTTCAAACCGTTTGTGGATTACCTCACTGTCAATGATAGAGCGTGTACTAGGTAGAAGAGCATTCAATATGCAATTCCCCCTAGGTCAAAGCAGTGAATAGAGCTTTAATATTAAAGGTAAGAAATTCTCCTGGTTACCCATAATAAGTGTCTCTTAAATCTAAAGCTTACTGTAAAATGGGATAGTCGTTATTAACACACATTACAATGATATACCAGTACTCTGTCACCCAAAAGACTTGCATCTGCATCCTGATGAAAATATGTGGTACAGGTGTACATTTTCACTAAAAATTAATTTTGGTCATACCAAAAGACTTCAAATCATGCCTCAAGTGGGTGAGACCTCACACTACAGACCAGATGGGTAAGCAACACCACTAGTACCCTGTAGTACTAGTGGTACTACAGTACCAACTACAACTACAGAGTACTGTAGTACTAGTGGTACTACAGTACCCTGTACTGTACTCTCATGTTTGTCATGATTTACAATGTAGGCAGAACTGCCAAAGCCAGAACCTATAAGGAGGTGATGACACTCAGCACTGAAGCCAAAACCTCCAGGCTGTCCCAGAGTCAGTCAAAGAACCTGGGCTCAACAACAGCCCAGATTAGCAAAACAGTTTCTAATATGGGCACAGGCCCTGTGATCCTCCATGATCAGATACCCCAGATAACAAAGGCAGCTGCCTCATCCATGTGTAGAAGCAGAACCGATACGTAGTCATTTCTCCGTTTTCTGATGTGTGGTTTGGTCATACATATTCATCACGTGTGTGGTTTTGGTCATCACAGTGATGTGATGTGATCAGTCACATATTCTCTTGGCCAGCCAGCCAAAAAAGGAAGAGGAGCAAACTTAGAGCAGGTGGAATTCACCAACACTGAATCCCTAAACACCATAGTGGTCAACCCCAGGACATCTACTGGATCAAGCCACAAAGACACACCTGACCTGTAAAATGGCTGCTGCCTGATGTGCCTCTAGCTAGGGGACTACTAAAATGGAGACCCAACACAAACATTGCAGGCCTCAGAGTGGAAGGTATCAACCCAATGTGTTGAATGCAACTAATGAACATCATGTAGCAATGGTAGAGAACAGTCCTTAAACTCAAAAAGCAGCATGCTCGGTTGGTCGATCCATAGCAAACCACACATGGCTTTCCAGGGTCAGTAGGTAAGAACCAGACAGGACAACCAGGCACTAGGAAACACTCGCTGAATGAATTGATGCAGTGTAAACCCAAAGATAAATGTGCCTGCAAAGGGCATTGTCACGCCATTTGCACACAAACAGATGAACCCTGTACACCCCAGAATCATTATCTACTAAATGTCCCCAACCTCAATGGCAAACCCCTTAGATAAGTCACTGTCAGGGCAGGAAACAGTGCCAAACAAGCACCTAAGGAAGGGTATCCCTATACTCATGCAGCTCAGGTCAAAAACTGACCAACTCCATACAAGTGGGGCTTGTATATACAATGTGAAGCATTCATTATATCTTGAAACACACAATGCAAAAGTCCCACCTTATCTAGAAATTGGGAGCAATGGGGAGACACAGTAGTAGTGGGCCACCCATCTCTGTGAACCAAGTTGTTTGTTTTGCTTCACTTCCTTTCTGGATATTTCTTAGCGAGTGATCTTAATCCCTCCCTAAGCCTCTGAGTGTGCCCAATTTTAGGCTGTTGTCTCTAGTAAGCCATTAAGGATTCTTAAAGCTGATGTGAAGTATGGAGCTCTCAGTGGGCCAACTACAGGAAGTCACCATTCAGCCCCATCCACAAAAGGTGCCAGAGAAAATTTAAAATGTAAACATAATTAGGGAGGATGCAAGTCAGGATGTTTATCTATGGCCAAAAATAGGTCTTAAACATTGAATTGATGCCATTTGTGTTATG
>WNGS01163947.1:18113748-18125527 GCA_020271785.1 Procambarus virginalis | reverse complement strand
AAATGTTCTTTCTAACATCTCTGTGGCTCATTTGGTTAATCAGCTTCCCCTGTATCCCCTTGTGCGTGTGTCCCTTGTGTTAAATAATCCATCATTGTCTACCCTGTCAATTCCCCTGAGAATTTTGTATGTGGTGATCATGTCTCCCCGAGCTCTTCTGTCTTGACGATGTGAGGTGCAGTTCACGCAGCCTTTCCTCGTATTATACTTAAGTGTATAATAATTGGCAGATAAATAAGGACAGGAAAAGAGCGTGTGTGTGAGCACAAGATGACAGCACCTTGCTCACAGCAACCCGAGATGAAGCACCTTGCTCACAGCAACACGAGATGAAGCACCTTGCTCACAGCAACCCGAGATGAAGCACCTTGCTCACAGCAACCCGAGATGAAGTACCTTGCTCACAGCAACCCGAGATGAAGCACCTTGCTCACAGCAACCCGAGATGAAGCACTTGCTCACAGCAACACGAGATGAAGCACCTTGCTCACAACAACAACACGAGATGAAGCACCTTGCTCACAGCAACACGAGATGAAGCACCTTGCTCACAACAACAACACGAGATGAAGCACCTTGCTCACAGCAACACGAGATGAAGCACCTTGCTCACAACAACAATTTAAGCTTAAAATCACTGAAGCTTGCGACGCCATCCTCGACGTTTTATTAAAGTTCAGATGAGTTTTACAGCTAATACCTAGGCTTCAGAATCTTGCCAATATTGCCTTATTAAGTGGGTTGGGCGGGGGTATTGACACCAGACTAGTCCCAGAGCTGAGAAGTATGAGTTACGAGGAAAGGCTACGGGAATAACCCTCAAGTCCAGGGAGACATGATCGCCACCTACAAAATTCTTGGAGAAATGTCCGGGTGGACAAAGACAACCTATTTATCATTGATGGAACACGAACAAGGGGACACAGGTGGAAACTTAGTACCCAAATGAGCCACAGAGACATTAGAAATAATTGTTCAGTGTCAGAATATTTAACAGATGAAATGTATTAGGCAGTGATGTGGTGGAGGCTGACTCCATACACAGTTTCAAATGTAGATATGATAGAGTCCAATAGGCTCAGGAATCTGTACAACAGTTGAGAGGCGAGACCAAATAGCCGAAGCTCAACCCCCACAAGCACAACTAGGTGAGTATAGTGCTTGCCTACCTGTGACTCACGGGGTGGTGAGGTCTAGCCTCGTGCACATACTGACCTTCTTACACCTGTTGCGTTATAGTTTAAGTATTCTAAAGTTATAATTCTTTATCGAATCTGATCTTGAAGTTGTGGATGGAGGAGGTTTCCACAACTTCTTTCAATGAATTCCACTTGTTGACCACCTATACAGGGTATGAGTATTTCCTTAGATTTCTTCGACTCGTTTGCGCTTCCAGTTTCCACTTAAGTCCTCTCGTGCTACTTTCTCTTAATTTAAAGATGCTGTCCTTGTCCATCTCGTCTATTCCCATCAGTATCTTGTATGTTATGATCATATCTCCTCTGTTTCTTCTCTCCTTTATGGTTGTGAGGTTCAGTACCCCTCAAAGCGTAACCCAAGCGTCACAAAACGTTCCTATAACTTAATTTTTACTATTGTTGCGTTGTTACATCGTTGTAACAAACCAGTAAAGTCTAAAACCTTGTGGTTACGTTGTGTGTTTGCCGAGAACCCTCTTACCTCTGGCACCCACCAATCTCGCTACAAACCTTCATACTTATTTTTCAATTTTAGTTTCATGCTTCACGAGGTACGGATTTCAGGCCGGTGCTGCATACGCCTGGATTGTACCTGGATTCCAGTATTGGTCTAATGAAAGCTGTATAGAATATGTTGACCAGACCACACACTAGAAGGTGAAGGGACGACGACGTTTCGGTCCGTCCTGGACCATTCTCAAGTCGATTCCTCAAATCTGTGTAGAATACTTTCATAGTCCTGATTTAGGTTTCTAAACGACATACTAATATTCGCCATGGTGCCATGGTGCCATGGTGATGGTCGCCATGGTGCCATATGCTGTTGATGGCACCTTCCCCTGCCTGTGCGTACCTCCAGTGTTAGTGTTGGAATTGATTGATTGATAAAGATTAAGCCATCCAAAAGGTGGCACGGGTATGAATAGCCCGTAAGTGGTGGCCCTTTTGAGCCATTACCAGTATCAAGAGCTGATACTGGAGATCTGTGGAGGTGTGACTGCACCCTGCGTGACGGAAGATGTCTCTCCCGTGGAATGTGAGGTGTTGGAATTATTATCCACTCCCAAATATATTTCTCCCCGGTTCCTGTGGTCTCCTTCCCCTGATGGTAGAAATACCTTCTGGCTTCCTTTATCTCATCTTCATTGCCTTACACCTGTTGCAACTGAACTCCAGTATCCATTTATTTGCCCAATCGTCAAGTTCTTCTGTAATATTCCGCTGTCGTCTGTTTTATTTACCTGAATTTACCTGAGGAACACAAATATTTGTGGTCTCGACGAGGACAGGAAGCCGGCGGCCTGTTAAATGTTCACCCAATTTGCCCATGACCATTTCAAATCGTTTATATTCCTCAGTAGCTTTGTATCGTCTGCAAACATTGACATGTACGTCTTCACTCCTCTGAATTTTGTAACTAGCTCATCAAGATTGTAACTTGCTTAGCTAAATGAATTGTGGGGTTCAGTCCCTGAGCCCATTATGTGCCTCTGTAACCCTTTCCACTACCGCCCACGGGATGGGTATGGGGTGCATAATAAATGAACTAAACTAACTAAAAAACTCTCGCTACATGTAAAACTGAGATCTCTCGCTACATGTAAAACTGAGATCTCTCGCTACATGTAAAACTGAGATCTCTCGCTACATGTAAAACTGAGATCTCTCGCTACATGTAAAACTGAGATCTCTCGCTACATGTAAAACTGAGATCTCTCGCTACATGTAAAACTGAGATCTCTCGCTACATGTAAAACCGAGATCTCTCGCTACATGTAAAGCCGAGATCTCTCGCTACATGTAAAACTGAGATCTCTCGCTACTTGTAAAACTGAGATCCCTCGATACATGTAAAACTGAGATCTCTCGCTACATGTAAAACTGAGATCTCTCGCTACATGTAAAACTGAGATCTCTCGCTACATGTAAAACTGAGATCTCTCGCTACATGTAAAACTGAGATCTCTCGCTACATGTAAAACTGAGATCTCTCGCTACATGTAAAACTGAGATCTCTCGCTACATGTAAAACTGAGATCTCTCGCTACATGTAAAACTGAGATCTCTCGCTACATGTAAAACCGAGATCTCTCGCTACATGTAAAACTGAGATCTCTCGCTACATGTAAAACTGAGATCTCTCGCTACATGTAAAACTGAGATCTCTCGCTACATGTAAAACTGAGATCTCTCGCTACATGTAAAACTGAGATCTCTCGCTACATGTAAAACTGAGATCCCTCGCTACATGTAAAAATTAGATCTCTCGCTACATGTAAAAATTAGATCTCTCGCTACATGTAAAAATTAGATCTCTCGCTACATGTAAAACTGAGATCTCTCGCTACATTTAAAACTGAGATCTCTCGCTACATTTAAAACTGAGATCTCTCGCTACATGTAAAACTGAGATCTCTCGCTACATGTAAAACTGAGATCTCTCGCTACATGTAAAACTGAGATCTCTCGCTACATGTAAAACTGAGATCTCTCGCTACATGTAAAACTGAGATCTCTCGCTACATGTAAAACTGAGATCTCTCGCTACATGTAAAACTGAGATCTCTCGCTACATTTAAAAATATAAATAAAAGAAATATTATACATAATATTTTGTATATATTTTGTGTAATATTGTATATATCTAGCAGCCACATCAGAGTACCATGGAGACAGTCACAGAAAACGTGACCGTCGCCTCGAAGACCAGTAAGCGACCAGCTGACACCATCAACAACAACATCCTGCTCCCTCGTCGACTCGGGTCATCTAAAACACTTGCCCCTTCATGCAAACTGCACCTACTATCAAGAAGAAGAAAACACTTGCCCTCATTCGACAGTAACTCTAATAACCCGTGTAGTTGAGTCATTACCCTTGCATCAACGGGCAAGAAGAGCCACATTCAAGCCCTTGACAGAGCATCTACCTCGACGCGTCTCCCAACATCACTCAGTAGCAGAACACCTTCAGGCAGACTGCAAGTAATAATTACTATCAAGAAAGGTGAGAAAAAGTGCAACCAGCTGGAGGATTTCCGACAGTTGTTTTGGCTGGGAGACTAATGTATTCAGTTGCTTATTGCGGTGTATGTAACGATTTCACCTTGTGCTAATGCCCGAAACGCTTTGCGTAATAGTGGCTTTGGGCATTGTATGTACTAGCCCTATCTATAAATCCAACATTCTTTGTAAAATCTCTTGTATGTATGTACCTTACCTAAATAAGCATTTTATTTTTTTATTTTTTTTTAATTCTGTACTATATATATACCTGGTTGATACCTGGTTGATGGGGTCTGGGAGTTCTTCTACTCCCCAAGCCCGGCCCGAGGCCAGACTTGACTTGTGAGAGTTTGGTCCACCAGGCTGTTGCTTGGAGCGGCCCGCAAGCCCACATACCCACTACAGCCAGTTTGTACAATACAGTACATCATCATACCCTGAATTTACCTGAGGGCCATTAATACTAGTGACCTCGATGAGGACAGGAAGCCGGTGGCCTGTCAAAGTCCCCCCCCCCCATTTACCCCGATGATCTTTTTCAGCTGTATTTTAAAACCCAGCAGAGCTTTGGCGTTTACAGTGGGTAAGCTGTTCCATGAGTTTATAACCCAATGGGTGTAAAAGCATCTCATGTTTTCTGTCCTACATTGTGACTTGTTGAGCTTGAACCCGTTGCTGTATGTGTCTATACCAATATGTATTCACCTAGTTGTGCTTGCGGGGGTTGAGCTTTGCTCTTTTGGCCCCCTCTCAACTGTCAATCAACTATTACTAACTACTAACTAACTAATTTTTTTTTCTCACACACATACCCCCAGGAAGCAGCTCCGTAACAGTTGTCCAACTCCCAGGTACCTATTTACTGCTAGGTAACGGGCATTCAGGGTGAAAGAAACTTTGCCCATTTGTTTCTGCCTGGTCCAGGAATCAACCCGGGCCACAGAATTACGAGTCCTGCACACTGTCCACTCAGCTACACAGACCCCCATGTATACACATGTATAAATACACTCTGGCTATCTGTCCCCCAGCAACAATGAATTATTATGAATTATAATTTGCAGCTTCTTGTAGGAACTGCAAGGGTAGTTGTTCTACAGCATTGCTACTCTGAAACCTAACCTTACCTGTCCTATCCTATCATAACCTAACATGTCCAATCCTAACCTAACCATGTAAAGTGTGCATGTCTGTGCATTAACAGATAGAGTATATCTGTTATATATCTGTCTGTGCATTAACAGATCAGTATATCATCATCTACGTGAATACTGAATTACTGTATGTTCTTATTGAAACAGATTCAAGACTACTAATTTGCCATAATTCACAATGGAAATCCCTGAGACAGACAGTGAAGATGAAATGGCGCCCGGCTGGGAGGAGAGATGCACAGCTGATGGCCTCGTTTTCTATGCCCAGTGAGTTTTTGTAAAAAACATTAATTTTGTATCAATGTACAGTACTTAAATTAATGCTTGGGTAATACCTGTACTTATATTAACTCCTGAGTAATACCAGTACCAATAATATCAGTATTAACTCCTGGGTAATACCATTACTTATATTAATTCCTAGGGTAATACCAGTACTGTACCTGGTTGATACCTGGTTGATGGGGTTCTGGGATTTCTTCTACTCCCCAAGCCCGGCTCACGGCCAGGCTCGACTTGTGAGAGTTTGGTCCAGCAGGTTGTTGCTTTGAGCGGCCTGCAGGCCCACATACCCACCACAGCCCGGCTGATCCAGAACTTCTCTTAGAAAACAGTCCAGTTTTATCTTGAAGATCTCCACGGTTGTTCTGGCAATATTTCTAATAGTCGCTGGGAGGACGTTGGACAACCCCAGACCTCTGATGTTTATACAGTGCTCTCTGATTGTGCCTATGGCACCTCTGCTCTTCACTGGTTTTATTCTGCATTTTCTTCCATATCAGTACTTATATTAACTCCTGGGTAATAAAAGTACTTATAATAACTCCAGGGTAATACCAGTACTTATATTACTCCTGGATAATACCAGTACTTATGTTGACCAGACCACACACTAGAAGGTGTTGGGACGACGACGTTTCGGTCCGTCCTGGACCATTCTCAAGTTGATTGAGAATGGTCCAGGATGGACCAAAACGTCGTCGTCCCTTCACCTTCTAGTGTGTGGTCTGGTCAACATACTTTAGCCACGTTATTGTGACTCATCGCCTGCACCAGTACTTATATTAACTCCTGGGTAATACCTGTACATTACTTATATTAATTCTGGGGTATCATAGTGAGCTCATTCTCTTTAGCTGTCCCAATTTTTGTTTTCATTTTCACTTACGTTACCACATGACTCGCTTGCAATAATAATCACCACCTTCGTTCTTACAAACTTACATTTCATGCACCCTGATCTTCCTTACTCTTATTTGTTTCACTCTTGTTCTTATAACATTTATTCTATTCCACTCATTATTTACTTTTAAATTTGTCTTGCTTGAGCCTAGCACATAAAACTTTATATTTCCTTTAAAATCATTACCCATTATAGCTTCCCAAACACATTTCACACAATCATATAAATGGGTTCTTGCTTTCTGGGACTTGGGTAGGTACAAGTTCAAAATTCGTGGCTATTTTTATCTTTAGTCTGAAACTTTGTTAATACTATTCCCTCGGTTAATATTCCCCAATAAAAAACATCAAATCCCACACACAAGACTGCATACTGCCTGCCCCCAGCATACTCACCAGTATTTTAACTTAGGTCTGTATTATAAGATGATCCACACCCTTATAAGTACACCAGTGTTTTACTTGCATTGGAGTAAGCTGAGCATTCATTTAGGTGCATATTACCCATCCACTGGGATCAGATCGGTAGAGTGAAAGCCCCCTCACTTCATGCAGGGTTGGCATTCGATCCCTTAAGGTTCAGGCGGTTGGGCACTCCGTTGTCATATCCTAACCCCATGTCCTCATACTGTATTGCTTCCTAATGATATATAATCATGCTGTACAAGCTTGGCACTTTCTTCTGATAATTATCTTACCTTAGGTTCATATTTTAGTGCAAGGCAAATAAGTCATAATAGGATTCTACCATTATTCTCCTTAGTAGGTACTGAGGCAATTTCTAAATGGTTTGTGCTTGCTTTCAGTCATACTACAAAGACTACGCAGTGGCATCACCCGAGAACCAACAAAAAAAGAGAGTCACTGGAGGTAAGATGGTTGATATTTAATGAAGGCTAAGTCTTAAAATGGTTTACTTAACATTTACATATCCATAATACATAACTACATAGTACTGTACATAACTACATAGTACATAACCATAGCACATAACATAGTACAGTTCCAAACCCATAACTATTATTATTGAAGACATCACTTTTCTGAATCCTAAATGACCTTTGCGTACTACGGTTAATGCACCTCTACTCACCATATTCCTCTAGTGATAATACTGTTTTTCAAATAGCTTGCCAAACTCATGTTCAGCCGAGACCCTTCTCTAGGTTCAGAAGAGTGTTGTGCCAACAGTCGAAAGGTATTAATCATTGTGCTAAATGATAGACTTGGCCAAGGGTTAAGTTAATCATAAAGAAGCATAAAGTTTCATGCAGTCCGACCAAGGTAATTTTTTTACTGAACACAGACTACAAACTTCACATTGCTGCTATCAAATGCAGCCATTAAAATAAGAGCTACACATTGGTATTTATATTTAGTATTTGTATTTACTATTTGTGCCTGCAGAATTGAGCTATTAGCTATTGGACCCCACCTTTCTACCCAATCTATTTTTCCTCTATTATATCTACTACATATATTTCTCTCTAACACACACACACACACACATCTATCTGGACTTAAAAAAAAGGCTTTCGACAGAGTTCCACATAAGAGGTTGTTCTAGAAACTGGAACATATTGGAGGAGTGACAGATAGGCATCTAACATGGATGAAAATTTTCTGACAGAAAAATGAGGGCAGTAGTCAGAGGCAATGTATCGAACTGGAGAAATGTCACAAGTGGAGTACCACAGGGTTCAGTTCTTGCACCAGAAATGTTCATTATCTACATGAATGATCTACCAGATGGAATACAGAATTATATGAACATGCTTGCTGATGATGCTTAAATAATAGGGAAGATAAGAAACTTAGATGATTGCCATGCCCTTCAAGAAGACCTGGACAAAATAAGGGTGTGGAGCACCACATAGTAAATGGAATTTAATGTGAATAAATGCCATTTTAGGGAATGTGGAATAGAACATAGACCCCACACAACCTATAAATTATGTGAGAAATCTTTAAAAATTCTGATATAGAAAGAGATCTAGGGGTTATCTTGAGGTTATATCTTGAGATGATTTCGGGGCATTTAGTGTCCCGCGGCCCGGTCCTCGACCAGGCCTCCACCCCCAGGAAGCAGCCCATGACAGCTGACTAACACCCAGGTACCTATTTTACTGCTAGGTAACAGGGGCATAGGGTGAAACAAACTCTGCCCATTGTTTCTCGTCGGCACCTGGGATCGAACCCAGGACCACAGGATCACCTGTGGTCCTGGGTTCCACAGGGGTGGTTCTAGATAGCAAACTATTACCTGAGGATCACATAAAGAACAGTGTGAGGAGCCTATGCTACACTTTCTAACTTGAGAATTTGCTTTTAAATATATGGATGGCGAAATACTAAAGAAATTGTTCACGATTTTTGTTAGACCAAAGCTAGAATATGCATCGGTTGTTTGATGCCCATATCTTAAGAAGCACATCAACAAACTGGAAAAGGTGCAGAGGCATGTAACTAAGTGACTCCCAGAACTGAAGGACAAGAGCTACGAGAAGAGGTTAGGGGCATTAAATATGCCAAAACTAGAAGATAGAAGAAAAAAAGGTGGTATGATCACTACATATAAGATAGTAACAGGAATTGATACAATTGATAGGGGAGAATTCCTGAGACCTGAAACTTCAAGAACAAGCGGTCATAAATTTAAACTAACTAAACAAAGCTGCCGAAGTAATACAAGAAAATTCACTTTCGCAAATAGAGTGGTAGACGGTTGGAACAAGTTAGTTGAGAAGATGGTGGAGGCCAAAACCGTCAGTATTTCAAAGCTTTATATTACATAGTGCTGGGAAGACGGAACACCACGAGTGTAGCTCTCATCCTGTAACTACACTTGGGTAATTACTTTCCCAGGAAGCAGTTGTCTAACTCCCAGGTACAATTTTACTGATATGTGAACAGGCATCAGGGTGAAAGAAACTTTGCCCATTTGTTTCAACCTCCACTGGGAATCAAACCCGGGCCCTTAAGACTAAGATCCCTGAGCACTATCCACTCAGCCATGAGGCCTCTGTAGACTTTGAACCACTATTCATGTACTGTAACTATAAATAGATACCTGTAATCACAGTTAAGTAAATAATTATTGAAGGCAATACTAATTAAGCACATGTTTTATTATGGACAGCTTTGGGCTTTATGAAAAAGTTCCTCCTGCACTAAGCTTCAACTATAATAATGGTTTGTCTTTATGTAAGTTAGAAACCAGGAAAATTATTGAAAAAAGGATTACTATATACAGTTTAAGATTATGAAAAATGATAAAATACATGGAAGATTTTTTTTAAACTATGAAGTTGCATGAGAAATATGCATACACAACAGTTGACTAACTCCCAAGATCCTGTTTACAGCTAGGTGAACAGAGGCATTAGATGTAAGCAAATGTGCCCAAACATCATGTGCTGTCCATAAATCAAACCCAGGACCAGTTAGCTGAAAGCCAGATGCATAGTCACTGCAAAGGTAAACTCAATATACATTGCAAATTTGATGCATCTAACGTACTATGCTATATAATCCATGATAGTAATATAAAGGACATATTAGGGCAAGCCTTTATTGTATTTAATATTTTGCTCAGTACTATTACGACAGTTTCTCGATAACAAAACCTTGCCTTTAATTCGGGTTTAATCTTGTGGTAGTTTTCTTGACATTGTGTCGGGAGGCAGCCTGTCCTCGGGGAGGAGATCCGCTCAGTGAATTGGATTGGGAACAAATACGTAATTAGTGCTGTTATCTACTTTTTATCCATGGTTAGGTTAGGTTTCATTAAGTTTGGATACATGTGTATTATTGACAATAATGTGAAATATGGAAATCGAAAACTATTTCAGTGTATCCGAGAATCCCGTTTACAGAAACCAAGTTCTTCAAAGAAAACTTTTTTAGCATACACTTTTTATACTTTAAACTAATGCTTTATAACACCATAAAATTATTACTTGAGAATAAGCTCTGTTTAAAACAAAGGTTCATTTGCCAGTTTACATGTAGACTATTACTGGAACTGGAACATTTTTTCAGATCATCACAAATATCTAGATAACTGTCCAGGTGGTTTGAAGGAAGGGGGGTGTGGTCTCTCATAATACAGTAATGGATTTGATGTGAGGACTGGCTTCAGCAGGTCATGTGGTAAGAGAGGGTCACACTATTCAGTTAATTGTTAAGAGGTGGAGCAATGCATTTATACAAAAACATACAGTATAAAACTCATAAATAATAATGATTTTCCTTCCCCCTTAGAACTACCCTTTGGATGGGAACGACAGATCACCGAGGAAGGAAAAGTATTCTTCGTTGATCACATAAACCATAAAACTACATACACAGATCCAAGACTTGCCTTTGCTGTGGAAGAATCAAAGACTCTTACTGACTTGCGTCAGAGGTTCGACAGCAGCACTACTGGTATACAGGTCTTACACGGTCGTGATCTGACTGGTCACGTTGCCATTGTTACTGGTGCTAACTGTGGAATTGGTAAGTCATAATGTGATGATTATTGTAGTAAACAGTAGTACTTCATACCTCAAATCCAGCAACATTTATTTTTTTTGAGATATATACAAGAGTTTGTTACATTCTTGTACAACCACTAGTACGCATAGCGTTTCGGGCAGGTCCCTGGAATACGATCCCCGCCGGGAAGAATCGTTGTTACAACCAGGTACCCATTTTACTGTCGAGTTAAAGAGAGGCTACAGTTAAGGATTTGCACCCAGTAAATCCTCCCCGGTCAGGATATGAACCCATGACAAAGCGCTCGTGGAATGCCTGGCGAGTGTCTTACCACTACACCACGGAGACTATATAGCTGATTTATAACTTACAAGTTTCCACCAATGGTCAACCAGAACAGCAACCGCTTGCAAATGACTGGTACAACAACCAGCAACCACCTCATCCACCAGAAATTTTCTAAGCGCTACAATCTGGTGACACCATCTTAGCTTTTCTTGGCTGTTTCAATTAGTTTGTTGATTAATCTAATATTTATATATATGTTTATGTGGAAGAGTTGTGTAGCTGTTAGGAAATGTTTGTTGGATGAGGTGATTGTTAGTGTGCCAGGCATTTGTGAGAGGTGGTGGTGGTGGTTTGTAGGTAAGCCAGGCATTTGTGAGAGGTGGTGGTGGTGGTTTGTAGGTAAGCCAGGCATTTGTGAGAGGTGGTGGTGGTGGTTGTAGGTAACCAGGCATTTGTGAGAGGTGGTGGTGGT
>WNGS01163947.1:18087962-18097971 GCA_020271785.1 Procambarus virginalis | reverse complement strand
TTCCAGGGTCTGGTCTACCCTCGGGCAGTAATGTTCCAGCTTCCAGGGTCTGGTCTACCCTCGGGCAGTAATGTTCCAGCTTCCAGGGTCTGGTCTACCCTCGGGCAGTAATGTTCCAGCTTCCAGGGTCTGGTCTACCCTCGGGCAGTAATGTTCCAGCTTCCAGGGTCTGGTCTACCCTCGGGCAGTAATGTTCCAGCTTCCAGAGTCTAGTCTTCCCTGGGGCCTGGGCTGCCATATAGCTCCCTACTTTCCGTGCAGAATAGTGTTGTTGAGTCGAGCCCGTATCTTGAAGGTTGTATTTTCACCCGGGTGTTGGTCAGGGCCGCTTGGGCGTGGTTGAGGAAGAGACGAGAACTTGAAGGCCCACCCGGCCGTTCCTAAGTGCTTGCGTAACTGCTTGGTGCCTCTGGCCCCCTAGTAGGTCATTAGGTCACGTTGCTGTGGTTTCTCAACTTGGAGGACGCTGTTAACAGCTCCTAATTGAGGAGTCTTTGTGGTATTGCAGCAGCCGAATTGACCTCAATAGGTTCGGGTGGTTATTGTTAATCAGAACTACTATAAATTTGACGCTTATTAGGTCGTGAGAAAAGGTTGGGCAAATTGCCTTTTTCACTAATTTGCATTAAAATTAAATTGTTGTAATTTAAAACTCCAAATACGTGCAATCAGCCTGAATTCCGCTCAAGAATTCCGCTCAAGAGTCATATTTCCGATAGGCATCGTATTTTGAAAACTGCAAAGGGGATTTGGGCAAAATATAAGCAATCGCCGTTTTCACCAATTTGCATATTTTCGGTATAAAAGTCGGAATTTGTAACTCAAAATATGTGCAGTTACCCTGAGTTCCGCTCAGAAATAACTCAAATTCCGCTCAAAAAATAAGACTAAACAGTCAGTCAAAATCAATAATTTTTTGACATAAAGAGTAACATCTAACTTACAATTTAAAAGGTTCAGTTCATCTGTTCATCTTGTTCTTATTGTTCATTAGGCGTTATGCAGTTTCCTCTTGTTCATTTGTCTAATATATCTATCGGTGTGAAATAATTTAAATCTCTCAAATTATTTCACTCTAATTATTTCAGAACTATATTCTGCAAACACTTCTCTAATTTCTACATTTATCCATGTTTCTGTTAATGCAATATTATTGATTGTTTTTGTGCCCACAAGAACGCTTAATTCATCTGCTTTATTTGCAATACTCTCGGTATTTGTGTAATACATCTATATGGTGCTGTGTTTATGTTTGCCCCTCTCTCTCATTGAGAAATCTTACCCTTCCAGCTCCTCTGGACAGAGAAGGAGAAGACAGATGGATCTTCCCCTTCCAGCTCCTCTGGACAGAGACAGATGGATCTTCCCCTTCCAGCTCCTCTGGACAGAGACAGATGGATCTTCCCCTTCCAGCTCCTCTGGACAGAGACAGATGGATCTTCCCCTTCCAGCTCCTCTGGACAGAGACAGATGGATCTTCCTCTTCCAGCTCCTCTGGACAGGGAAGGAGGTGGAGGAGGAAACGGGTTTTGGATGAGAGAAAAAAACCCGTCACTATAACTTCGCACTCAACAATTCCAAACTTTTCTCAGCTAACTGACTGCTTGAGCGACAGGTGCAACTAATTTGGAATTCGTGTGACGGCGGCGGTGGTGGTGTTGTTGAGGCTGTGAGCGCGGGAAGGACCTGAGGTAAGTGCCCTTCAGATTTTGACTTTTGTTATGCTTTTTAATGGAACTTTTTTTCTCGTCTGCTTTTATTATAACTTTTATTTTGTTTCTTATTTTTTATTAAAAAAATGTAATTGTTGGGTGGTTTTAGGCTTCGGGAGACACGAGAGATGGGAAAAGTGACGAGTTATGGAATTAGTGTTATCTGGTGACTTACGAAGGTGGTTGACCTCTGGGGTCAGGGGTTATATCTTTCGTAGAATTGAAACCAAACTGAACACTCGTGTTTACTTCTTGTTGTTGTTGTTGTTATAGATTCAGCTACTTGGAACAAGTTCCAAGCAGCACGGGCTATGGTGAGCCCGTAACTTACCTGGCACAGGAGCTGGGCAAGAAGCACTGGCTATGGTGAGCCCGTAACTTACCTGCACAGGAGCTGGGCAAGTAACGTGTTTACTTCTAATGTTCCGTACTTATACCTATTAGTGCCTACAGGAGAGTGAGGTCTAGCTCTCTACGCCCCGCTAACTAGCCTTGCTATACCCTCTTGTTACAGTGTAACTATTCTGACTTTCGGCATCCTTGTCGAATATGGCCTTAAGATTGTGGCTGGAGGTGGCTTCCACAGCTTCTTTTCTTCAGCTCATTTATGTTTCGCTTCATGCAGGTCAGCGTTCAATCCCCGACCGTCCACAATGGTTAGGACCATTCCTTCCACCCGCGTCCCATCCCAAATCCTCATCCTAGCTCCTTCCAAGTGCTATATAATCCTAATAGCTTTGCAATTTCCGCCCTGATAATTCCGTTCTTCTCACTTTAAAGAGGTTAAGCTTGTTCAAATTGTCTATATCGCTCAGTATCTTGTATGAAGGGACATGTCCTCGTTGTTCCTTCTCTCTAGAGTTATGAGACTGAGTTCTATAAGCTCTCCTCTTATGTTCTTGGTTCAGGCTCTAGTCTTGTTGCAAGCTTCAGCTCATTTTCAAGTTTGTTTTGTGTTTTGACAAGGTGCGGATTCCATGCCGGTGCTCCACACTCTGGTATTTGCTTCCAGGACGCTGCACAGATTGTCTTGAAATAGTCCTTATTTAGATTTTTTCAAAAGATAAACTTCTTTGAAAAAAAAAACTCAAAAAAAGAAAAAAAGGAACTTCTGATAAAATAAATAAAATTATTCCTCAGATGCCGGTCTAATATTTTCTTCCCGTATGTTCTTGCAGGGGGTCGAGCTCTGGCTCTTTGGGCCCACCTCTCAACTGTCAATCAATCAACTGGTTTTTTAATGTAATTATGGTGTTGGTGGTGGAGTTCTGCCCACTCCCATATCTTCTTCTCTTTTCTGGTCCTGAAGGAACCTTCCTGTTAGGTATATTCATCACTATCTTACGTGTTTATTTATATTTGTTGGTGGTGGTTGTTGGGAGGTGGTAGTGGTGGTTGTGACAGGTCGAGGTGGTGGTGGTGGTGGTGGTTGTTGGGAGGTGGTAGTGGTGGTTGTGACAGGTGGTGGTGGTGGTGGTGGTTGTTGGGGTGGTGGTGGTGGTGACTGTGATGATGGTGGTGACAGGCGGAGATGGTGGTGATTGTGACTGTTTTTTTTTTTTTATTGTTTTCTACCCACAGACGTGGCCACACATTACAATGCTAACCAGCATATATACATTTTCTTGGTGGTGACTGGCGATGATGGTGGTGATTGTGACTGGTGGTGGGTGGTGATTGTGACTGGTGGTGGTGATGGTGGTGGTGGTGTGGCCGGTCTGGCGCTGCGTCGAGAAGGCCGGGTCATTTCATGCGATTACTACGGGGAAGCGGGAAAAGTTGTGTGTGGGAGGGCGTGGTTTAGGTGGGGAGTCTGTTGTGGAGGGGGGGGCGGTGTGCATGGGAGTGATGTGTGTGTGTGGGAGGAGGAGCCCTACCAACACTGACGTCTAAACAACTGCTGTGGGTGAAAATTCCCCCAAGACACGATCTCATAGGACGCATGTGTGTGTTAGGGGGGGGGAGAATTTTAAATGAAGGGGGGAACCAGGGGAGGAAGGGTTTGGGTGGGATGGGTCTGGGTGGGAAGGATCTAAGTGGAAGAGGTGGGGAAGTGTCAATTTGTGGTGATGAACGGGGAGGGGGCAGAGAGATAGGGGCCACAAAACTCTGATTGGGTAGATAAGAAGAGATTTCAGCTTGGGAGCAGGTGCATCTTGTATCTCCCTCTCCACTATCCCGGAAATTCATCAGTACCTTCACAAATCTGTAGCAGGTGGTCAAATTGACCTAGTTTCTCGCAACTTTATCCAAATTTTTCTTTCCAAATACCATAGGTTGTCNTGATTGACGGTTGAAAGGCGGGACCAAAGAGCCAGAGCTCAACCCCCGCAAGCACAACTAGGTGAGTACAACTAGGTGAGTACACACACACACACACACAACACACACACAGGACTAACACAGCACAGACGGTGAGAGGCGGGACCAAAGAGCCAGAGCTCAACCCCCGCAAGCACAACTAGGTGAGTACAACTAGGTGAGTACACACAACACACACACCACACACACACACACACACCACACACACCACACACACAACGGGGAAGTAAGAAAAGTGTTTACTAGAGTGGATGTGACAAAGGCTATAGGCCCAGATGGAATCTCTCCTTGGATACTTAAGGAAGGAGCAGAAGAACTGTGCCTACCACTCTCCATAGTGTATAACAAATCTCTGGCACAGGGGAACTGCCAGAAAATTGGAAAGCAGCTAATGTAGTCCCGATATACAAGAAAGGGGATAGACAGGAGGCACTGAATTACAGGCCAGTGTCCCTAACCTGCATACCATGCAAGCTGATGGAGAAGATTGTGCGAAGAAAGCTAGTGGAGCACCTGGAGCGAAAGAACTTTGTAACACAGCACCAACATGGATTCAGGGATGGCAGGTCCTGCCTCACAGGGTTACTTGAATTCTACGACCAGGCAACAAAAATAAGGCAAGAAAGAGAAGGGTGGGCAGACTGCATATTTTTGGATTGTCAGAAAGCCTTTGATACAGTGCCACACAAGAGGCTAGTGAAAAAGCTGGAGATGCAGGCTGGAGTGAAAGGGAAGGTACTCCGTTGGATACAGGAGTACCTAAGCAACAGGAGACAAAGAGTCAGTGTGAGGGGTGAGGTCTCAGATTGGCGAGACGTTACGAGTGGAGTCCCGCAGGGGTCAGTCCTTGGACCTATACTGTTTCTGATATATGTAAATGATCTCCCAGAGGGTATAGAATCGTTTCTCTCAATGTTTGCCGATGATGCAAAAATTATGAGGAGGATTGAAACTGAGGACGATAGTAGGAGGCTACAAGACGACCTAGACAGACTGAGTGAATGGTCCAACAAATGGCTGTTGAAGTTCAACCCGAGTAAATGCAAAGTAATGAAACTAGGCAGTGGAAACAGGAGGCCAGACACAGGATACAGAATAGGAGATGAAGTACTTAATGAAACGGACAGAGAGAAAGATCTAGGAGTTGATATCACACCAAACCTGTCTCCTGAAGCCCACATAAAAAGATAACATCTGCGGCATATGCGAGGCTGGCTAACATCAGAACAGCGTTCAGGAACCTGTGTAAGGAATCATTCAGAATCTTGTACCACATATGTAAGACCAATCCTGGAGTATGCAGCCCCAGCATGGAGCCCGTACCTTGTCAAGCACAAGACGAAGCTGGAAAAAGTCCAAAGGTATGCCACTAGACTAGTCCCAGAACTAAGAGGCATGAGTTACGAGGAAAGGCTGCGGGAAAAATGCACCTTACGACACTGGAAGACAGAAGAGTAAGGGGAGATATGATCACAACCTACAAAATCCTCAGAGGAATCGACCGGGTAGACAAGGACAAACTATTCAACACTGGGGGGACGCGAACAAGGGGACACAGGTGGAAACTGAGTACCCACATGAGCCACAGAGACGTTAGAAGGAACTTTTCAGTGTCAGAGTAGTTAACGGATGGAATGCTTTAGGCAGCAGTGATGTGGTGGAGGCTGACTCCATACACAGTTTCAAGGGTAGATATGATAGAGCCCAGTAGGCTCGGGAATCTGTACACCGGTTGATTGACAGTTGAGAGGCGGGACCAAAGAGCCAAAGCTCAACCCCCGCAAGCACAAATAGGTGAGTACAAATAGGTGAGTACACGTTCCTGGGAAAACCAGGAAATATAGCTCCCAAACATCACCCCAGAGGAGGAGGGGGGAACCCACAACCAGCTACCCAGAACACCAGTGGAGAGGGCAACCCCAACCCTCCTCTGCATAGAAAAACCCCCCTTTCCTTCCTGTCCTCCCTCCCTTTTCACCCCATACCCTCCCTGTCCCTCCCCCTTCACTTGACCCCCCACCCCTCATCCCAGTATCCTCTGCAACCCTGGTATCCACCTCACAAATCCTCACACCCATGGAACAGCTTCCTCCAACAGCAGAACACTCACCAAGGAGGAGATTTGAGAAGGGACAGAAGAAAGTGAGCCTCAAGGCAATGTACACTAACATAGATGGAATTACAAATAAAGCAAATGAACTTGGAGAATGGGTACTAGAGGAAAACCCAGACATAATAGCTCTCACAGAAACAAAGCTAACGAAAACATAACAAATGCAGTGTTCCCACAGGACTATTATGTTATGAGGAAAGAGAGGGAAGGAAGAGGTGGTGGTGGTGTAGCTCTATGGTAAGAAAAGGCTGGGATTTTGAGGAGTTGGTTGTTCAGGCTGTGAAGGTTTCAGTGACTACATACAGGTACAATAACAACTGGAGGGCAAAAAATTATAGTCGTAGTCATATATAATCCACCACCAAATGACAGAAGACCCAGACAGGAATATGATAGAAACAACATGGCCACCATTAACATAATAGAGAGAGCAGCTTCTGTGCTAGCAGGAATGGATCTGGACTACTAATCATGGAGACTTCAACCATGGGAAGATAGATTGGGAGAACAGAGACCCGCATGGAGGACCAGAAACATGGAGAGCTAAGCTGCTGGACGTGGCAACAAGAAACTTTCTAAGCCAGCACATCAAGGAACCAACAAGAATGAGAGGAGAAGATGAACCAGCAATGCTTGATTGATATTTACCCTAAATGAGTGGGATATAAGGGAAGTCAAGATGGAAGCCCTTGGGAATGAGTGACACAGTAGTGTATTGAACTTTGAGTACCTGGTAGAGCTAGGAATTATCTCCCCAAAAAAGAACTAGGAAACAAAAGGCTGGCACCGAAAGGGAAATTATGAGATGAGAAGCTTCCTAAGGGAAATACCTTGGGACACAGACCTCAGAGCTAAGTCTGTACAAGATATGATGGACTATGTCACCCAAAAAGGTCAGGAGGCAACAGGTAGTAGCAGATACATCCGGCCCAAAAGGAAAAATCCGAGAAGCAAAAGAAGAATCCATGGTATAATAGGCATGTATGGAAGCAAAGAAACTGAACAAAAGGGCGTGGAGGAACTTCCGGAATAACAGAACACCAGAAAGCAGAGAGAGAGATACCAGAGAACCAGGAATGAGTATGTCAGGGTGAGAAGAGAAGCAGAGAAAAGTTATGAAAATGATATAGCAAACAAAGCCAAGACCGAACCAAAGCTACTCCACAGTCACACATCAGAAGGAAAACAACAGTGAAAGAACAGGTAGTGAAACTTAGAACAGGCGAGGACAGGTATACAGAGAATGACAAAGAGGTGTGTGAAGAACTCAACAAGAGGTTCAGGAGGTCTTCACAACAGAACAAGGTGAGGTCACTGTGCTAGGAGAAAGGGAGGTAAACCAGGCGGCCTTGGAAGAGTTCGAAATTACGAGAGAGGAGGTCAAGAGACACCTGCTGGATCTGGATGTTAGAAAGGCTGTTGTCCAGACGGGATCTCGCCATGGGTACTGAAAGAGTGTGCAGAGGCACTTTGCTTGCCACTCTCCATAGTGTATAGTAGGTCACTGGAGACGGGAGACCTACCAGAAATATGGAAGACGGCGAATGTGGTCCCAATATACAAAAAGGGCGACAGGCAAGAGGCACTGAACTACAGGCCAGTGTCCTTGACTTGTATACCATGCAAGGTGATGGAGAAGATCGTGAGAAAAAAACTGGTAACACATCTGGAGAGAAGGGACTTCGTGACAAATCGCCAACATGGGTTCAGGGAGGGTAAATCTTGCCTGACTGGCTTAATAGAATTCTACGACCAGGTGACAAAGATTAAGCAAGAAAGAGAGGGCTGGGCGGACTGCATTTTCTTGGATTGTCGGAAAGCCTTTGACACAGTACCGCATAAGAGGCTGGTACATAAGCTGGAGAGACAGGCAGGTGTAGCTGGTAAGGTGCTCCAGTGGATAAGGGAGTACCTAAGCAATAGGAAGCAGAGAGTTACGGTGAGGGGTGAGACCTCCGATTGGCGTGAAGTCACCAGTGGAGTCCCACAGGGCTCTGTACTCGGTCCTATCTGTTTCTGATATATGTAAATGATCTCCCGGAGGGTATAGATTCATTTCTCTCAATGTTGCGGACGATGCCAAAATTATGAGAAGGATTAAGAAGAAGAGGTGTTTGAGGCTTCAAGAAGACCTAGACAAGTGAAGGAATGGTCGAACAAAGGTTGTTAGAGTTTAACCCAACCAAATGTAATGTAATGAAGATAGGTGTAGGGAGCAGGAGGCCAGATACAAGGTATCATCTGGGAGAGGAAATTCTTCAGGAGTCAGAGAAAGAAAAAGACCTGGGGGTTGATATCACGCCAGACCTGTCTCCTGCAGCCCATATCAGAGGATAACATCAGCGGCATATGCCAGGTTGGCCAACATACGAACGGCATTCAGAAACTTGTGTAAAGAATCATTCAGAACGTTGTATACCACATATGTCAGGCCAATCCTGGAGTATGCAGCCCCAGCATGGAGTCCATATATAGTCAAATAAGACTAAACTGGAAAAGGTTCAAAGGTTTGCCACCAGACTAGTACCCGAGCTGAGAGGTATGAGCTACGAGGAGAGACTACGGGAATTAAACCTCACTTCGCTGGAAGACAGAAGAGTTGGGGGGACATGATCACCACATTCAAGATTCTGAAGGGAATTGATAGGGTAGATAAAGACAGGCTATTTAACACAAGGGGCACACGCACTAGGGGACACAGGTGGAACTGAGTGCCCAAATGAGCCACAGAGATATTAGAAAGAACTTTTTTAGTGTCAGAGTGGTTGACAAATGGAATGCATTAGGAAGTGATGTGGTGGAGGCGTGACTCCATACACAGTTTCAAGTGTAGATATGATAGAGCCCAATAGGCTCAGGAACCTGTACACCTGTTGATTGACGGTTGAGAGGCGGGACAAAGAGCCAGAGCTCAACCCCCGCAAACACAACAAGTGAGTGAGTAAACTAGGTGAGTACATTACAAAACATGACACAGCACCTACAAAAGGCTGTTACAAAATTGGAGCAGCAGGCAGGAGTAAAAGGGAAAGTGCTCCAGTGGATAAGGGAGAATCTAAGAAAGGAAACAGCGAGTAACGGTGGGAGGGGGGGGGGGCATCAGAGTGGCGAGATGTCACCAGCGGCGTCCCACAGGGCTCTGTACTTGGACCCATTCTGTTTTTAGCATATGTAAACGACCTTCCAGAGGGTATTGACTCATTCCTCTCAATGTTTGCTGACGATGCAAAAATTATGAGAAGAATCAAAACAGATGAAGATAGACAGAGACTACAGGACGACTTGGACAAACTGGAGGAATGGTCTAGAAAATGGCTGCTAAAGTTCAACTCAGGAAAGTGTAAAGTAATGAAATTAGGCGAAGGGAGCAGAAGGCTGAACACAAGGTACCATCTGGGAGGTGAAATCCTACAAGAGTCAAATAGAGAGAAAGATCTGGGGGTCGATATCACACCGAACCTCTCCCCAGAGGCCCACATCAAAAGAATATCATCAGCGGCATATGCTAGACTGGACAATATAAGAAATGTCTTAGAAACTCGTGTAAGGAATCGTTCAGGACCCTGTATACCACTTATGTAAGACCAATCCTGGAATATGCAGCTCCAGTCTGGAGTCCATACCTAATTAAACACAAGACGAATTTAGAGAAGATTCAGAGGTATGCCACCAGACTGGTCCCGGAACTGAGAGGAATGAGTTACGAGGAAAGGCTAAGGGAACTGAACCTCACAACCCTGGAAAACAGAAGAGTAAGTGGAGACATGATAACCACCTACAAAATTTCAGGGGAATTGACATCTAGGTGAGTACAACTAGGTGAGTACACACACACACACACACACACACACACACACACACA
>WNGS01163947.1:17982798-18035836 GCA_020271785.1 Procambarus virginalis | reverse complement strand
TTGAAAGAGAAAATTGACCAATATGCCCATGCACTCAGCCCGGGCCTGACTCATGGAATTCAATATTCAAAAGAAATGTAAAGTACCAGTAGCGAGAGCACTCAGCGTAATATGGAGAAAGAGCCTGGATACAGGGGAGATACCAGCAGCACTTAAATCTGCAGATATAGCTCCGTTGCACAGTTGGGGAAGGGGAGGAGTAAAGCCTTGGCAAAAAATTATAGGCCAGTTGCACTAACATCACACATAATAAAAGTGTTGAAAGAGTGATAGAGAATCAAATTTCTAGTTTTATGGAAAAACAATGAATTGCACAATCCAGGACAACATGGATTTAGAGCGGGGAAAGATCCTGTCTGTCACAGTTACTCAACCACTATGACAAAATCACAGAAGCCCTAGAAGAAAAGCAAAAATGCAGATGTTGTATACACAGACTTTGCAAAGGCTTTCGACAAATGTGACCATGGGGTGATAGCTCACAAAATGAGGTCAATGGGAATAACTGAAAAGTAGGACGCTGGATACTCAATTTCCTGTCGAACAGAACACAAAGGTAACAGTCAATCAGATAAAATCGAGTCCAAGCGATGTTAAAAGCTCTGTACCTCAAGGTACAGTCCTTGCACCGCTACTGTTCCTTATTCTCATATCTGATATAGACAAAAATACACGTCACAGCTTCGTGTCATCCTTCGCAGATGACACAAAAATCAGCATGAAAATTACCTCTGCTGAAGACATTGAAAAACTACAAACAGATGTCAACAAAGTTTTTGATTGGGCAGCAGAAAATATATGATGTTTAACAGTGATAAATTTCAGGTACTCAGGTACGGCAAAAATGAGGATCTGAAACATAATACAGGGTACAAAACACAATCAAATCTTCCCATAGTAGAAAAACAGCATGTCAAGGATTTGGGAATAATGATGTCCGATGATCTAACGTTTAGGGAGCATAACCAAGCAAATATCGCATCAGCCAGAAAAATGATCGGATGGATTACGAGAACTTTCAAATCCAGGGATCCCATCACAATGGTTGTACTCTTCAAGTCACTTGTGTTGTCCCGTCTCGAATACTGCTCAGTACTCACTTCCCCCTTCAGAGCAGGAGAGATTGCTGAAATAGAGGGAATACAGAGAACATATACGGCACGCATAGACGAGATAAAACACCTAAATTATTGGGATCGTCTCAAAGCTCTCCAAATGTACTCTCTAGAAAGGAGACGAGAGAGATACCAAATAATATACACGTGGAAAATACTGGAGGGCCAGGTCCCAAATCTACACAGTAAAATAACAACGTACTGGAGTGAACGATATGGAAGAAAATGCAAGATTGAACCAGTGAAGAGCAGAGGTGCCATAGGCACAATCAGAGAACACTGTGTAAACATCAGAGGTCCGCGGTTGTTCAACGTCCTCCCAGCGACTATAAGAAATATTGCCGGAACAACCGTGGACATCTTCAAGAGAAAACTGGACTGTTTCCTAAGAGAAGTCCCGGATCAGCCGGGCTGTGGTGGGTATGTGGCTCTGCGGGCCGCTCCAAGCAACAGCCTGGTGGATCAAACTCTCACAAGTCGAGCCTGGCCTCGGGCCGGGCTTGGGGAGTAGAAGAACTCCCAGAACCCCATCAACCAGGTATCAACCAGCCCGTACCTTGTCAAGCGCAAGACGAAGCTGGAAAACGTTCAGTGGTATGCCACTAGGCTAGTCCCAGAACTAACAGGCATGAGTTATGATGAAAGGCTGAGTGAACTGCACCTCACATCGCCGGAAGACAGAAGAGCTCGGGAAGACATGATCACCACATACAAAATTCTGAGGGGAATTGACAGGGTAGACAAGGATGGATTATTTAACACGGGTGGTACACGCACAAGGGGACACAGGTGGAAGCTGAGTAACCAAATGAGCAACAAAGAGGCAGACTCCATACATAGTTTCAAATGTAGATATGATAGAGCCCAGTAGGCTCAGGAACCTGTACACCAGTTGATTGACGGATGAGAGGCGGGGACCAAAGAGCCAGAGCTTATGTGTCATATCCGCCACGTGTCATACCCGTCACGTGTCATATGCGTAACGTGTCATATCCGTCACGTGTCATACCCGTCACGTGTCATATCCGTCACGTGTCATGCCCGTCACGTGTCATAACCGTCACGTGTCATACCTGTCACAAGCGTCACGTCATCCGCACGTAATTCTCTGAGGGTCAAGGCACGTTTCCAGTTCTGTGTCACCTCATACGACCATATTCCTCTGGAGGTCAGAGGTCAAAGGGCGAGTTTCCTCGTGTGGGAAAGGTCAGAGGTCAAGACACGGCGTAGTTCCGAGTCACATCATGCACAGGTATTCCTTTGGGGATCACATTTCAAGGGAGTTTGATATCGCCCCTTGAGTGCCTTCTTGTCAATATTTAATTTCCTCCCCCGGCAGCGGAAGCCTCTCTCCTGCCTCGGTCAGATGTGCTCTGTAATAATTTCCAGAGTTGGTCGAAGTAAAATTTTGAGTTTCTTGTAGTTCGTGCGGTTTTTTACGGTGTTCTCGCCTACTTGTACTCGCAGGAGTTGAGCTTCGGCTCTTTGGTCCCGCCTCCTGCCCTCTGGATAGTCCAGGCGCCCGAATCTTTTGAACTCTGTTCTTTTAGAAGAATTAAATATGTTTGAATCTGCCTCAGAGTTAATAACGTTCAACCGGACGAAGCGTAATCAACTAGACCTGGTGGCCTTTGATGCTGCTGTAACCGGGTAATTAGAGAGGCTCGCAGGACGACTAAAACTTAGCTCCTCCAGCTTATTAAATAAGTTGCGTGGTGGAAGAGCAGCCTCTCTTCTCTCCACTTGTAGCTCCGTAAAAAAAAAGAAACTGTTTAACCGAACCAGAGAAGTACATACCCAAGCAACCCACCTAACCTACTGAGGATGATAGATACCCTCAAATACAGCGTTTTACTGTTCACTCAGGTCTCGTACTTAATGGATTAGTCGACTCCGTTAAAAACACGACGTATTAAGGTGAGAGGACAGATAGAATTCAAGGCATTGATATTATCCTTGAGAGTTCCAATAGGACACATTTTGTGGAATTAAGAAGAAATATTTAGAATTTTATAAACATCTCTTGACCGAATTCTTCTTCTTTTGGATTTGTGAGATAAAATGTCTGCTTCCTCCTTCTCGGGGGACCCCTCCAGCGACCCGTGAAAGGAGATACAGGTAAATACCTGGTATCTGAGGGATCTATGTTTTGTCTAAAGAGCCCTGGGCTTATATCCCAGCTCGTCCTCAGGCTAGGCTCGTCCTCAGGCTAGACTGTCCTCAGGCTACGCTCGTCCAGGCCGCGGCCGTCACCAAAGACGCATTCGTATATTTTAACGTACTGTGTATTCGAAATCCGTGTTTTATTATATATTAGAATTGTGTGTATAGTTAGATCAATGTTAGGTTACGTCAGGTGTTCAAGTCCTGTTGGTAGTTATTAAGTAGGAAATATAAGCAGCTTCGTGTGATTTTGAATCGGAGTTATTGAGTAGTTTCAAATAAAAATGCATGTAACTAACAGTGCTGGAACTTCACGAACAAAAATGTACCGGAAATTCGAATAAAAATGTACCGTTTGTACTGTGAAGTACTTTAAATTGTACCATCACAGCACTAATCTAAAAAAAAATCTGCTGCGACCCACCTATCATGAGGTTATCTTGAGTTGATTTCGGGGCTTTTTAGTGTCCCCGCGGCCCGGTCCTCGACCAGGCCTCCACCCCCAGGAAGCAGCCAGCAGGTACCTATTTTTACTGCTAGGTAACAGGGGCATAGGGTGAAAGAAACTCTGCCCATCGTTTCTCTCCGGCGCTCGGGATCGAACCCGGGACCACAAGATCACGTGTGCAGCGTGCTGTCCGCTCGGCCGACCGGCCGGCCCCCACAGCAACAATGTATCTTGCTGACCCAGTATGTCTTATGTGTAACAAATCACACACAACGTCTGTGAATCATGTTCCTTTATTTATTAGTGACAAAGGCCTACGGGCTCACCGTAGCCCGTGCTACTTGGAATTTTACATTCCAGGTAGCGAATCTTTAACAACAACAAATACTAGTGACACATGATAAATGAATATTTATGGACGGAACTTATTAAATTGAATTACATATTTATATTTTTAGGGAGAATACTGTATTGGAAAATAATGGAAACATTTTACATGAAATTAAAACAAAATAGACGCAGTAAACAGTATGTATAGTTGTATGACGGTTGTATGACAGTTGTATGACGGTTGTATGACAGTTGTATGACAGTTGTATGACGGTTGTATGACAGTTGTATGACAGTTGTATGACGGTTGTATGACGGTTGTATGACGGTTGTATGACAGTTGTATGACAGTTGTATGACGGTTGTATGACGGTTGTATGACAGTTGTATGACGGTTGTATGACAGTTGTATGACGGTTGTATGACAGTTGTATGACGGTTGTATGACGGTTGTATGACAGTTGTATGACAGTTGTATGACGGTTGTATGACAGTTGTATGACGGTTGTATGACAGTTGTATGACGGTTGTATGACAGTTGTATGACGGTTGTATGACAGTTGTATGACAGTTGTATGGCGGTTGTATGACAGTTGTATGACGGTTGTATGACAGTTGTATGACAGTTGTATGACGGTTGTATGACAGTTGTATGACGGTTGTATGACAGTTGTATGACGGTTGTATGACAGTTGTATGACGGTTGTATGACAGTTGTATGACGGTTGTATGACAGTTGTATGACAGTTGTATGACAGTTGTATGACGGTTGTATGACACTTGTATGACGGTTGTATGACGGTTGTATGACAGTTGTATGACGGTTGTATGACAGTTGTATGACAGTTGTATGACGGTTGTATGACAGTTGTATGACGGTTGTATGACAGTTGTATGACAGTTGTATGACAGTTGTATGACGGTTGTATGACACTTGTATGACGGTTGTATGACAGTTGTATGACGGTTGTATGACAGTTGTATGGCGGTTGTATGACAGTTGTATGACGGTTGTATGACGGTTGTATGACAGTTGTATGACGGTTGTATGACAGTTGTATGACGGTTGTATGACGGTTGTATGACAGTTGTATGACAGTTGTATGACGGTTGTATGACAGTTGTATGACGGTTGTATGACACTTGTATGACACTTGTATGACAGTTGTATGACAGTTGTATGATAGTTGTAAGACGGTTGTATGACAGTTGTATGACAGTTGTATGACGGTTGTATGACAGTTGTATGACGGTTGTATGACAGTTGTATGACAGTTGTATGACAGTTGTATGACACTTGTATGACGGTTGTATGACGGTTGTATGACGGTTGTATGACACTTGTATGACGGTTGTATGACAGTTGTATGACGGTTGTATGACACTTGTATGAAAGTTGTATGACAGTTGTATGACGGTTGTATGACAGTTGTATGACAGTTGTATGACGGTTGTATGACAGTTGTATGACGGTTGTATGACAGTTGTATGACGGTTGTATGACGGTTGTATGACACTTGTATGACGGTTGTATGACAGTTGTATGACGGTTGTATGACAGTTGTATGACGGTTGTATGACAGTTCTATGACAGTTGTATGACGGTTGTATGACAGTTGTATGACGGTTGTATGACAGTTGTATGACAGTTGTGTGACGGTTGTATGACAGTTGTATGACGGTTGTATGACAGTTGTATGACGGTTGTATGACGATTGTATGACAGTTGTATGACGGTTGTATGACGGTTGTATGACAGTTGTATGACGGTTGTATGACAGTTGTATGACGGTTGTATGACAATTGTATGACAGTTGTATGACGGTTGTATGACGGTTGTATGACAGTTGTATGACGGTTGTATGACGGTTGTATGACAGTTGTATGACAGTTGTATGACAGTTGTATGACAGTTGTATGACAGTTGTATGACGGTTGTATGACAGTTGTATGACGGTTGTATGACAGTTGTATGACGGTTGTATGACAGTTGTATGACGGTTGTATGACAGTTGTATGACGGTTGTATGACAGTTGTATGACGGTTGTATGACAGTTGTATGACAGTTGTATGACGGTTGTATGACAGTTGTATGACGGTTGTATGACGGTTGTATGACAGTTGTATGACGGTTGTATGACAGTTGTATGACGGTTGTATGACGGTTGTATGACAGTTGTATGACGGTTGTATGACAGTTGTATGACAGTTGTATGACGGTTGTATGACAGTTGTATGACAGTTGTATGACGGTTGTATGACAGTTGTATGACAGTTGTATGACAGTTGTATGAGTTGTATGACAGTTGTATGACGGTTGTATGACAGTTGTATGACGGTTGTTTGACAGTTGTATGACGGTTGTATGACGGTTGTATGACAGTTGTATGACGGTTGTATGACAGTTGTATGACAGTTGTATGACGGTTGTATGACAGTTGTATGACAGTTGTATGAGTTGTATGACGGTTGTATGACAGTTGTATGACGGTTGTATGACAGTTGTATGACAGTTGTATGACAGTTGTATGACGTCTTGCAAAAGCTTGGAAGAAGTCAAGATGTCACCATGGCCACATGGCAGGAAGATGCAACAAATCATCCGATCGCATCTTATCAAATCTTGAAGATGCAATGCAAGGCAAAGTAGTCTGATCTATCCTACCGTATAGTAATTATAGTTTTTTTCCACCTTTTCAAGAAATAATAACCAATGGTGTAATCATTTCGTGATTAATTACCTCACCTTAATGAGCAAATAGCGAGATGTGATCGCGCATTGTTCACCTGATGTGATGAACAACAGGTGATGAACATCGAGAGCCGGTCGGCCGAGTGGACAGCACACTGTACACGTGATCCTGTGGTCCCGGGTTCGATCCCGGGCGCCGGAGAGAAACAATGGGCAGAGTTTCTTTCACCCTATGCCCCTGTTACCTAGCAGTAAAATAGGTACCTGGGAGTTAGTCAGCTGTCACGGGCTGCTTCCTGAGGGTGGAGGCCTGGTCGAGGACCGGGCCGCGGGGACACTAAAAGCCCCGAAATCATCTCAAGATAACTCAAGATAACCTGTCCATTCCAGCGGAGGTGTGGCCAGGTGGTCTCACCTCGTCTGCAGCTGGCTGAAGGAGGTCATTATAGGACTCCATAACCAAGATGATGAACCGTCAGGCTGCAGGAACCCGAAAAGCTCTCGTTTCTCTGGACACGCAACCCTCTCGTTAAGCTCTCGGTATTTTGTTCCAAGAGAAGGACATGATCGCGAAACATCAGCCAAGCCAGAAAAAATACGACAAAATACATTAACGAGAACACGTAAGGCGAAAGAATAAGATAAAGAAGAGGAGGAGAAGGCAATAGATCACAATATCCCCCAAACAATCCGTGTGAGGAGAGAGAGCACAATCGACTTGAGAATGGTCCAGGACGGACCGAAACGTCGTCGTCCCTTCACTTTCTAACATACTTCAGCCACGTTATTGTGACTCCGCGCGTGCAGACGGCCCACGTCACGCTAAGTGATTATATAGACATGCAGCTCTAGACTACAATTACGCTCGTGTCTGGCGTGCTGATTAACACCTCTGGGAAGATCTGGCTTTGTCAGCCACTGGAAGTTTTGGGCGGGAACGCAAATGAAGCAATCAAGGTCGGGGAGATGTTTTGGGAGACTGAGAATGCCAGCATCTGTGATGAACATTGGTAGACAAGCAGTTGGTTACAGTAAAGCAGAGAGAGAGAGAGAGAGAGAGAGAGGGGAAGGGGGTCTGACTGAGAGTGATGGCGCCTCGGTCCTCAAGAGTAATCAAAGATGTTAGGAGTAACGAGAACAAAGCGAAGCTGGAGGAGACAATTCAGAGTATGCCGGCAGACCAGTTCTAGAGCAGAGCCATGTGTGCCAAGGAGGAGGATTCAAGGAGTGAACCCTCACCTTACTGGGGTTGTTGTTGTTGTTAAAGATTCGCTACCTGGAACAAGAAGTTCCAAGTAGCACGGGCTATGGTGAGCCCGTAGTGGATGACATTACCTCACTGGGAGAGAAGCAGTAGCTAGGAGACTTGATCACAGATCAGTCAAGGACAGACTATGGGCCAGGAGGAGGTGGTGGAGGCAGGCTCCATACACAGGTTTCAAATGTAGATATGACAGAGCCTATGATTAGCGCGGGGACACTTAAAAAGCCCCGAAATCATCTCAAGATAACCTCAAGATAGCCGTCGCGGACGGACCTACACCCTGGATAGGTCCGGTCGGCCAAGCGGACAGCACGTTGGACTTGTGATCCTGTGGTCCCGGGTTCGATCCCGGGCGCCGGCGAGAAACATTGGGCAAAAGTTTCTTTCACCCTATGCCCCTGTTACCTAGCAGTAAAATAGGTACCTGGGTGTTAGTCAGCTGTCACGGGCTGCTTCCTGGGGTGGAGGCCTGGTCGAGGACCGGGCCGCGAGGACACTAAAGCCCCGAAATCATCTCAAGATAACCCCTCCTCTCTCACCGCTCTACTCTTGGCAAGGCACATTATCATAGGAGGTCAGCCCCACAAACTTCCCGGGTATACTAGGGAGTAGACCGGGGCCCTCATTATGTCATGAGCATTGCCCGGTGGCGTACCAGAGAGCCTGAAACCTCCAATAAACATCCATTACCACTGCAACCCGTTGAGGGGGTGGACACACTGCGTCTCAAACGATTCAAAGACGGTCTCTCTCTCTCTCTCTCTCTCTCTCTCTCTCTCTCTCTCTCTCTCTCTCTCTCTCTCTCTTTCGATATCCCTCTCGACGGTCATACTGTCAGTAAAAATTATATCCTGAAGATCCTCAAGGACAAGGCCGGCATCTCACCCAATGACATTATAGTCAGGAGGGTGAGGATATCGTGCTCTTCTTCTCATGTGCGGAGGACCTAGAAAAACTCATGGGCTACGATGTCGTACTTCACAAGGAGCATCATCTCTATATTAACTACCCATGTCAGTTCCTAGCTGAAAGAACAGGTTTTATCAGCAGGACCAGCCAATGGATAACTGACCGACAAGACAGTAAGATAATTTCGAACGTCGAGAAAATCCAAACCTGGTTCATGTTCAACATTGTGTTCTGCAGTGACGATAAAGCAACAATGAAGGTAATTTTCAACTCATTAACTATGACCACTCAGGCTGCCACACGAGGCTTCTACGGCTTCGGCACCAAGATATCACCCCCACCGAATGAAAAAGGAACGATATCACGAGCTCCAACAGTACTTCAAGTGCTACGCGCTCTCCCACCCCACCACTTGGGCTGGACGGTAGAGCGAGTCTCGCTTCATGCAGGTCGGCGTACAATCCCCGACCGTCCAAGTGGTTGGGGCACCATTCCTTCCCCCGTCCCATCCCAAATCCTTATCCTGACCTCTTCCCAGTGCTATATAGTCGTAATGGCTTGGTACCTTCCATTGATAATTCCTTCCTTCCTTCTCCCACCCCACAAACAAGTGCCAGCACCCCGTCCAAATGTGCAGCCTCTGTGCCCTGGACCACCATTACTCCATCTGTAAATCAACAACCATTCGTTACCTGATATACAATGGAGATCACCCGGCAATGGAGATTACCACTGCCCCCACAGACAGGGAAAAATCAAGGCCCAGGTCGAAGCCAAGAAAGTCAACCCTCTTAATTCGGCTACCAGAGCCCCCGGTGCACTACCCAGCTCCTTAGCTCCCTTCATCTAATCAGAAGACTTTCCAGTCTTATCAAACGGTGGTGACTCCCACCAGACGACCCAGCCTTCACACTCGGGACCCAAGGCCCAACCAGCACCCTCGCAGCCGCTTGTATCACATGCAGACATTATTCCCTGGTCTTATACGACTAGCAGGGAAGCTTGCCAGAGCAGACAACCACCGATTCGTCAGGGAACTGAATATAATATGCTGTACCTAGGCAATGGCCTGGAGCCCATCACAGTCCCTGACGCAAGTCTCACTCCCTCCCTTACCACACTGGGGAATTCTACAAGGTCAACCACTATGTCGATCTCAACTCAGACTCCACCTTCACAAATGGCCCAGGCTGCACAAACAGCAGCATCTTCCACTCCAGCCCCCAAAGATCAAACCTCCCACCATCTCAGCAGATGCACTCGTAGACATGCTATCCACGACCGCTAACACCTTCACCGACGCGACTGAACCAGCTTCTACCACCACACATCGACTCTAGAACCAACCTCAACCTCAGGCTGTGGGACCAAAGCAAAATCCACCAACAACAGACTACGCCTCGAACTCAGACGAGGAACTCTCAGTAGGAGCTAAATCGTCGCAGCACTCCACACTCCATACAAGATCTCCTCATGGAGGCCACCTCACCGAACTCCAATGACAACACAGCCATGTCAACTCGTTGCAAGTCTCAGACTAAGGAGAAACGAAAGATTTAGAGGCCTTCACTAACTTACCAGCTCTATAATTGGTACAGCCAGCCCTCCGAGACAACCCCTCCCCCCTCCCCCCCCGAAAAAAATATAGGTAAGGTAAGGTATGTACTTCTGGCTGCCTCGGTCCTCTTCGCCTCTTGGTGCTTTGGCTGGTGCGTCTATGCTAGGACAAATACCCAAGAATCCTCGGCCCGCTGCTGAGTTAAGCCCTGGCTCTACTCTCTATGACTACGAAGCCTCCTCTCCAGACTTCAGTCTGTCCCCATTTCCCGCTCCCCCTTTACCTGAACAATCGATGGATTGATTGAACCCTGGTGGCCTCCACCCCAATATGGGATCATTTTCATTTAATTAACATGCTTAGTATCTGATCATTAATGCAGCTTCCTTAGAGAATATGAACGGCTACACAGTTTGCCTCTGGAGCTCGCTATGTGATGTTACAATTCACAGTCTTCCGGGATAATGAACTAACCCCCCGGCAGTTCCGGTAACACCCACAGTGTTCAAACCCTGTTCACACTTGTTCAAACCCACTACACCTGACAAGTTTCTGTTGCAGCTAGCGAATTAGTCTGGCTGTGATGGCTACGGGGCCTTGCCTGGCTACAAAAATAACCTCATAGACCAGGCAACCGGAAAGAAAGCGACAACTGAAGAACTATCCATATAATCTACATGTATAGTCTACAGGCTACAGGTGATCCTAACATTCACCCCCCCCCCCTCTCATAGCTGAGTACCCGCTTCAAGGCTGAGTAACCCCCCCCCCTCTGAAGGCTGAGTAACCCCCCCACCCCTCTGAAGGCTGAGTAACCCAACAACCAGCCAGAGGCTTAGGACCCTTGCATGAATATCACCAAAAAAATATATACACCATCGTAAATCCCCCCAAAAATAGTGCCACCAGTCACCCTCCCCGACCTTACTAAAGCCTTGGGTCGAGTGAGAAACGCTCCAAATGCTTCCAAAAGTCCCGCAACAAATGGAAACGTTTCGTGTAATATCAGAGCCGCGGGATTTTTACCATTTTCATTTTTTTTTGTAAGGAAAACAATAAATGGGTCGTTTTGTGCCAGTGGATTGATTGCTTTCGGGGTAGTGTTTGTTCTCGTTTGGTTTGTGTGATGCGGGTCATATGGTAGAGCCAGTGTTGGTGTTGATGGTGTCCTTCCTCTCACCCTCCGCTTTTCTCTCCCCCCAACCTTCCTCCCTTCCCTCATCCAGTCCGTCACCGTATCCACCGTCCTCTCCCTCTCTTCCCTCATCCAATCCGTCACCGTATCCACCGTCCTCTCCCTCTCTCCCCCTCATCCAGTCCGTCACCGTATCCACCGTCCTCTCCCTCTCTTCCCCTCATCCAATCCGTCACCGTATCCACCGTCCTCTCCCTCTCTCCCCCTCATCCAGTCCGTCACCGTATCCACCGTCCTCTCCCTCTCTTCCCCTCATCCAATCCGTCACCGTATCCACCGTCCTCTCCCTCTCTCCCTCTCATCCAGTCCGTCACCGTATCCACCGTCCTCTCCCTCTCCAACACCAAACAAATGCCGGGTATTACAGAGTGGAGTTAAGCTGATGCTCATATTTGTGTGTGTCTGGGGGGGACTCCCCGACACCTCCCGCACCACACAAGCCTGGCGCTCAAACCTATATATCTGCGTAGCCTAAACTGGTGCATTCGTTGAGAGTGACTTTGCTCTATATCCCTGTAATTTTCATCTCAAGTCACAACGGTGATATGCAAGTGTCTGTAGCAACGCATATATGTTGCACATATTGTTAATGGTGGAATACGAATCAGGGTTCGTGTAGATATGTCCTGGATTTAGGTGTCTAAAATTTTCGTCCGGGTAGACTTTTAAAAAATTCTTCAAAAGTTCAGAATTTCAGCTTCCATTACTTAAAAAAATGACCTGTATGTATGTATGTATGTATGTATGTATGTATGTATGTATGTATGTATGTATGTATGTATGTATGTATGTATGTATGTATGTATGTATGCATGCATGTATGTATGTATGTGAGCAACCACGTGAGCAACACAAATGCAAACAAGCTTGAATGGTCCCCAAGCATATATGCGACTGAAAGCTCCACACCCTAGAAGTGAAGTGATTTGATGAAATAACTATGCCCAAGATTACCACCAAGTGCCGTCGGGGATGGTGAAATAGCCTCGGCTAACATCGTCTTTTTGTACGGTCACTGATGGTCGAGTGGTTAAAGTACCGCGTACACCAGTTGTAGTGTGCTCCTGGCTGTCCTGGGTTCGAGTCACTTCTGGGGTGTCGAGTTTTCAGTTGCATATATGCTTGGGGACCATTCACACAACGTTCCATTCGCATGTGAGTGGGTTTTTATATACGTACTATATAGATGTCACGTCTGTGACAGGAAAAAACATGTTTTTTTTAACTGTGTTTTTCGTGTGTTTTTCATGTGAGGGAAATCTTCGAAACCTATTTACCGATTGCTTTGAAATTTTGACAAAATGTTGCATTTGGATAGGTGCGTGTTTTTATATACCTACTATATAGATGCCACACCTGTGACAAGTAAAAACATGTTTTTTTTTAAATAGCGCCGTCTGTTGCACGTAAGAGCAACACACGCTATACTAAATATGTTATGATTCCATTTCAATGCTTCCGATTTCATTGATAAATTGAATTTTCATAGATTTTGATTTATTTTCATTTTCATTTAATTATTTTGTGTGACATTGCATTGGAATTGAGCTGTGTTGTTTACCATACCGTTCATTTCATGAGTATAGTTTTTTTTTCATTGATTTTCATTTCGTATTTTAACTGTTTTCTTATATTTCAGTGATGGGAACATCAGATCATTTGATATTCTCAATTTCCTGATAGAAACATCAGATCATTTGGAAATGCATCGAACGAGGAAGTGGGGAATGGTGGGGAGGACGAGGGGATGGGGGAGTGAGTTATTATTATTAACATCTTAATTGACAAAATTAATTACAATTTTGCCAAATCTGAGGATTTTGATAGTCTTATTAAAGTGAGGATAATGCTGGTATTCACTGTCACGCAGGACAGAGGGTCATACACAAGACAATAGGTCTAAACTGTAGGCTGAAGCACATATATATCATGGTTACAATCAACGTCGGAAGAGGGGGTAATGGTGGGGAGGACTGGGAGACAGGGGAAGGTTGCTGTGGCTCAGCCCCACGATTCCCGACCCCTGACCCGCCTATGACCAGCATCAGACAAGCAGTGTTGCCAGATTGGGCTACAAATAGCGAATTGGGCTACTTTTGAGAGCCCCGCGCTCCCAAATTTTCAATTTCGCTACTTGCTACTTTTTGGGCTAATTTAAAAGCAAGATGTGCTAATTTGGGCTATTAATGTCAAGAATGTACGATTGCGAGTTACATGAAAGTAACTAAGCTATAAATAATTGTAATTAATAATAATTGTAAATATTAATTAATACTAAATAATATTATTTAATAAATTAGTCCCAATTCAATGCAGAGTTTTCTTCCAAGCACAGAAACTTGTAAATATAAATACAAGATAATAGATAGATCGATAAATAGATAGACAACTTTCAAATATTGCACCAAGTAATGGCGAGAGGAAAAAACTAGACAGTATACATTACATTTGAAATTAATAATGGATGAATGGTAATAAATTGGTGTATGTTTGTATGTATACCAGACAAAGTCCATTTAATGGCAGAATTTAGCCATTTTGTGTAATAACTTTTATATCTCATATTATTAATTATAACAGTAACTGAAAAAGTCATAGTTTGTATATACAAGAGATGAAACAGAGAGCCATGAGCTAGAGCGATGTGCTGAGTCCATAAGGAGGCCGAGCAGCTTCCAGAAATACCTTCCTGTGATTGGCTGTTGCGGGGAATACCAACACTCTTTTATGAATAAAATTTTAACTAAGAAATAGGTCCTTGTGCACAACAACAAGGTTGTTGTGAAAAAGAACAACAATTTCTGTTTTGCACCTGACAGAAATCTCCATCTAACTGAATAATTTACTCGAATAAGAGGGCAGAGCAGAGTATCATTATTTGTGTGAGGCAACCCCCAATAATACCGTCTCAAGTTAGGTAGCCAGCCCATGTTTCTGTAACACCCGTTACGTCCTGCAGTATTTAATTATCACTATATTAATATTTTTAAATACTTAACATTTCACTTTTTAGGTAAATTAAAGTTGAAGCAGAATGTCATAAGCAAGGATGGTGTGCTGAATAAAGATGATTTATTAAGTGGATGGAGCCTTTAGCTGATCCCTTTCTGTGATTGGCTGTTGTGTGAATGTCAACAAAGAATATCTACCAATGATATGCCATTTATTATGCACCCCATACCATCTATGGGCGGAGCTTGGAACCTCCTACCCGAGCACAACAACCCGCCTTATGGGTTGCTGTTTGGCTATTTATAGTGTGTTGGAAAAAAACGAGATGGCGTTAGTTGTATTTTGTGGGGTAATTTGTTATAAGTGTAATTTGATGTCAACAGATGGCGTAAGCTGTATCTTATGGCCACTGTTGACCTGCCAGTTGATAGTGTTCTCTTCTGCCGACAGATGGCATCAGCTGTGTTATTATTACTTCCGAATTCCCTTTTAAACACTGATCTACAAATCTCTTGGCTTATGATAAGGTTTTATACCATTTATGATAAGTATTAGATAACTGGAGTTCCGCAATTACTTTTATTTATCAACTGTTCAGGATATCATCATATAACGTCTGGTTAGGACGTACTGCTCTCGATTGATGAAGATTAAGCCACCCAAGAGGTGGCACGGGCATGAATAGCCCGTAAATACTGCTCTCGTAATATTATTCAGGGGGGGGGGAACTATCAAGTGAAAGCGCCAAGCCATTACGACTATATAGCACTCGGAAGGGATCAGGATAAGGATTTGAGATGGAACGGGGGAAAGGAATGGTGCCCAACCTCTTAGGCGGTCGGGGATTGAACGCGGACCTGTAGGAAACGAGACCGTCGCTCTACCGTCCAGCCCAAGTGGTTAAGCGTAATATTATTAAAACAACAATTTATGCATATAATAACAGCATTTCACACTAAAAATACTTGGATATATTGAAATTTGGTAGTGAATTCCAATCTAGGAATCTCCTATGACTAAACTGTACTTTTAATCATTTTTATGTACTTACTACTTATTATTAAATTATTAAGTACTTACTATAATAATTAAATAAATTATNTAAGGCCAGCCAAGTGGGAAGCTGCATCCTGAGAAGGAGCAGCAGCAACGACACGTGTACCGAGACGAGTGGGGTTGAAGGTAAGAGACGCATCCACGGAATCAACAAGATGCCGATGGAGGGAGAAATCGTCAGGAGGCGCAGAATCAATAGGGAGATCTAAGTATTTGGCCATGAAGCGGGACCAAACAAGGCCTGATACGCATCAGTACGGGAAAGAATCGAGCGAGTGTGGCCATGGCGCGGACAGCGGTAAGAACCCCAGAGAGAGAGGGGTCAAAAGACGCAGCAGTCACAACGAGAGACTTAGCCACACCAGGGAACGAAGTGGTCACCACTGGGGGCTTGAGGCTCGACCCAACCCAGAGGAGGGAGGGGAGCTGGGGGAAGAAGTCAGGATGGTCAAAGGAGGAGCAAGGTCGGGGCCCAACGCAGCGGGGGCTACAGAGCCTGGTCTTCTAATACAGGCCGACTCGGGGGCTTGGTCGCCCACCCCACAAGCCTGAGAGGGTACAACAGAAATATTCATTGACATATAGACAAAGAGAAATTCATCCACGAATGTGCCCCCATACACACCATGGAGCCGCAATTATTAGAGGCAGGACACCCAACAGGAAGGTATCGTCGATCATGCCGGGGCCCCCTAGGGGTGCGTCATGAGTATACGCCCCACAAACGCCACCTTAAAAACCGTCAGTCCGTCGAGATCGGGTTCAGCGACGAAAGGGGGATTGACAATAAAAGGTTCCCCTTGCTCGAGACGTTGGGTACTACAGTTCTACGGGTGCAAGAGTATGCCTCCTCAAAGCACCCGGGCGTCAAAATAAAAGTCCAAAGGAATAACCAAAACAAGCAAAAGGTCGGTAGGAAACGACAAGCAGATGGGAGAAGAGGGGGGAGAAAAACGAAACAAAAGGAAAAGGAAAAGTCGTTCCGCATAATTAGAGAGGACAGCAGCAGGAGCACAAGGCCACAAAGGACAGGACTGTCTCAAGGAGCATCACACTCCGGCAGCCGCCCACTTAGCCCCCCCCCCCTCACGGCGTCAACGGGCTGAACAGGGAGGGGGGTATTGAACAACGAAACAAATGGTTATATTAACAATAATACCCAGGGAAATGTATATGAAAATATGAAAAAAATAAATCGCTCAAATTTAACAAAGGTTATTTTACCGTTCATTCAATACGGCTACTTATTTAATTGTTCAATAATTTAGGAAGTTTAAATACTTTTTATTTAAGATGTGATTTGATTGCAAATGAATGAGCATTAATTGCCTTTTAAAATTAATTACTTTGTCGCAAATTGTTTACAAATCTTCCTGTTGAACGTCATAATTACCTGCAAGAAGAGGTGGGTGTCAACACGCTGGGAGAGTGAGTGAAGTAGGAGTCTACCATCTCGACAGTCCAGTTTGATACATTGACTGTTGTAGGCAGGTGGTGTCTGCCATTGTATCTGCTGCTGCTGCTTCTGTCTGGCGGCTTCAGCAGCCTTAGTCTTGCCTTTTGCTGCTGTGGCAGCCATAGTCTTGCCTTTTGATGCTGTGGCAGCCTTAGTCTTGCCTTTTGCTGCATCTTCAGAAGCTACGCATTCATCTTCAGAATCTTCTGTAGAGTCATTTCTAGATAACAGAGAGTTTAACTTATTCATCTCAATATGTTTTACCTTTGCTTCAGAAACAAACAGTCTCGATACTGCAAACATTTTCAATTTCCGATGAAAGAAGCTTCATATTCGCAAAATCATGCACAAAAGTACTCTTTTGGCACAGAGTGATAATCTTCTGAAAGCTGTCTAAGAAAACGCTTCTTATTTCCTCTTTCTTTTTGGCAATATTCTTATTAGTTCGATGTGGTCCTTGAGTTGAGACTTCGTCTCCTGGATGTAGGCCTTGGCCAGTTGGACGTGGTGGCCGTTCTCGTGCTCCGAGTAGAGACATAGGCTACACAGGGCCACCTTACACTCTCGACACCAATACTTCCGCTCATCCTCGTGCTTGCTGCAGGTATCACACTGACGGCAGAAATTATCATTAATAATATTTCTCAAAACTATTCAACATCAAGTTGATGGAATTAGTCATCAAGAGTTAGCAAAGTAATTGTTTAGGCTTTATATATTGTTCTAAGCTTTTTTCAAAGCTGTTGTGTTATATTACACAATATTATATACAGTAGTTGCGTTTAGGGAGGCCTGATGGCTGGGAGAACAGTGTAACACCATAAATTTTCATTCTCTGAAATTTCCACCATTTTCTGCCCCGAAACGCTGCGCGTACTAGTGGCTTTACAAGACTAATTACCATTTTATGTATCCTCACATTCCCAATGTACCTTCTTGTATATGCATAAATAAATAAATAAAATAAATAAATAGAATAAAATGTGTTTTAGTATATTATTCTACATACAACGAGAGGCAGTCACATAGGATATTGACATCGCCAGACAGTCGGCGATTAGCAATTAAGAAGTTACACCTTTTAGATATTAATGTTCACAGGTCGAGTAGGGGTCAGGTCATTCTTGTTCAAGAATATCTGTACTTCCTGAGAGAGAGCGAGAGTGTGGTGTGTGTGTGTGTGTGTAAGTAAATTAGGGTTAAGGACTTGCCGGAAATGCTATGCATGCTAGTGGCTATACAATAATGTAAGAACTTGTATATATATAAATGAAAAAAAAATCACTACGTAGCTCCAACAAATTTAGTACAATATATTCCACATAGGATACTATGTGGAATATAGGATAAAGGATAAAATTGGATAAAATTGTAATGATACTATAAAATTGGATAAAATTGTAATGATACTATAGGATAAAATTGTGTATAATATATATTACAGTATATTCATATTTTAGTGAATACCTTAAAATGCTTAAGACTCCCATGACTGAAAATAAGAAAAAGTTTTATGATAAATTAATTTCAGAATTGGTAACCAATTTAAATGAATTGAAGACATTTGTTACACAAACAAATATGTAACCACCGTATAACCACTGTGTAACCATTTTATAATTATTATGAATGTTTAGTAATAGTTACCGCCATATTTCCCCTAATTTTTCCTTTAATTGTAAACTCCTCCCAATTACAGTATTCACCATGACGCAAAAAACAAATTTGTAATTAGAAACCAGTCTACTCAACTCGGATAAGACAAGTTCAGTAATTTAAAACACCATTTTGAAACCATTGTTTCGTATGATTGCCCAACTAAACCCAACACAGACTTTAGGGAAAATAGGATTTGTGTGAAGTCACACAATTCCTTTCAGAACTAAGTCGACTCTCATACCCGGAACGGTTGAGGGCCACAGGGCTAACAACACTACAAACCAGACATGACAGGGCTGATCTCATCAAAACTATTAAAATACTGAACAATTAGGAGAATATTGATCCTCACCACTTCTTCTAATGGTCAGGTGTAACAAACAAGGAGCAACGGTTTCAAGCTCAACAAGCCACAATGTGGGACTGAAAACAGGAGAGGCTTTCCCACTCATGGGGTTACTTCATTCATGGTTCCTCTCCTACCACCCCTATTATTTGTGTTATATATTTTTTGTTTTCACTTCTGAACACTGTAGGTAAACTTGTAAGATTTAGTTTTACTTAACATTATCTTAATTATTAGGTTTTGTTTCAAATTACATTATTTTGTGGAGCAAAAGTAAACAAAAACATAAATTGAAAACATTAATCCACGCAAATAATCAGTTTCGTGATTTAATAATATTAAATCATTCGTAAAATGCAAACTAATTAATTTACTATAATTATTATAATACGTATTAACTTTACCATAGTTACAGGGGATACTAACCAAGATATATTTTTACCATTTCGGACACAAAACTAGTACGTTTCGTATACGTATAATATATATCATTGTTCAATATTAAAACCACAATATAATGCTATTAACAAATTAAAATCTTCTACTTAACAGGCATATAGTTATCAAATGAAGTTGAGTGATGTAATGGACATATTCCGGGCTTCATAAGAACGACGCCCGCCAGTGTCAACACCTTACATCTGAAGGACCACAAACATGGTCGAACGCACAAAACACTTGACTGTATTTACGGGCTATTCATGCCCGTGTCACCTTTTAGGTGGCTTAATCTTTAGCAATCAATCAATCACTTGCCTGTTACCAGTTTTTGAGTAGACTCCTATTACATTTACTGTGTGATAGTTATACTTATATATAATAATTTGTATTAAGGGGTAAACGCCTAACATGTAATATTAATTAATAAAAACACACGCCTAATCTCCACATGTCTATTGTGTCAAAGTAAAGTTGACGTAAAAAGTATAAGTAAAGTTAAAGTTGTGTTCTTCTGCCAGAAACGCCACGCGTGTTAGTGGTTTTAGAAGAATGTATAAACATCAATGCTATGTACTCTCATAAACCCATTGTACATTCTTGTATATATATATATATATATATATATATATATATATATATATATATATATATATATATATATATATATATATATATATATATATATATATATATATATATATATATATATATATATATATATAAATAAATAAATAAGTAAATAAAGTATTTTGGGCGCTCATGTACGTGTGCGCTAGCTGGCGTTCACAACTGATCTAGTTCAAGTTCAAGTATGTTTATTGAGATAAGCAAGAAATACATCTCAAAGGGATAGAGTAGCTTAGGCTATTTCTACATCTAGTCTTCAAAGACTAGATTTAGTCAATCATAATGATAATAATGTTTATTTATTTAGGGGCGAATAAATTTCTGGGCACATGGGCATGATTAATAATGGGCATCATTAATAGTCGTAACATTATATTAATTCATTTTTTGTTGTATTAAAAATATAAAATACGAATCAACAAAGTTTCACTCGGAGGTACCTGAGTTTACCAGTGTACCTGAGTTTACCTGAGAGCCACTAACACTAGCGGCCTCGACGAGGATAAGAAGCCGACGGCTTGTCGAAGGTCCCCCTATTTGCCTTGGTGATCTTTTCCAGCTGTACTTCAAAAGTTAACAGAGTTTTGGCATTTATGGCTTCGGCGGGTAGGCGGTTCCATGGGTTAATAACCCTGTGGGTGAAAAGCCTCTCCTGTTGTCAGTCCTACATTTGTGGCTTGTTGAGCTTGAAACCGTTGCTCCTTGTTTGTGTTACATCTGACCTTCTGAAGAAATTGTCCGGACCAACCACTCATTCTTATTGGTCTTGCCTACTTCACTATTTGACTTGTTATATGATGAGTTTCTTGGATACGACTCCTCCCTCTGGCATTCACTTAGCAACCATTCCACTTCTGGTAGTAGCCTTAGTATACATAGCTTAGTTAACTTCATAGCTTAGTTAACTTATTGTTTACTTAAGGATTAAATTCACACTTCACAAATGTGTGCAGTGTGATTGATAAATGTGTCAATCAATCATCGGGAAGAATGTACGATTGCGAGTTACATGAAAGTAACTAAGCTATAAATAATTGTAATTAATATTAATTGTAAATATTAATTAATACTAAATAATATTATTTAATAAATTAGTCCCAATTCAGTGCAGAATTTTCTTCCAAGCACAGAAACTTGTAAATATAATACAAGATAATAGATAGATCGATAAATAAATAGACAACTTTCAAATATTGCACCAAGTAATGGCGAGAGGGAAAAAACTAGACAGTATACATTACATTTGAAATTAATAATGGATGAATGGTAATAAATTGGTGTATGCTTGTATGTATACCAGACGAAGTCCATTTAATGGCAGAATTTTGCCATTTTGTGTAAAAACTTTTATATCTCATATTATTAATTATAACAGTAATCGAAAAAAGTCATAGTTTGTATATACAAGAGATGAAACAGAGAGCCATGAGCTAGAGCGATGTGCTGAGTCCATAAGGAGGCCGAGCAGCTTCCAGAAATACCTTCCTGTGATTGGCTGTTGCGGGAATACCAACACTCTTTTATGAATAAATTTAAACTAAGAAATAGTTCCTTGTGCACAACAACAAGGTTGTCGTGAAAAAGAACAACAATTTCTGTTTTGCACCTGACAGAAATCTCCATCTAACTGAATACTTTACTCGAATAAGAGGGCAGAGCAGTATCATTATTTGTGTGAGGCAACCTCCAATAAAAACGTCTCAAGTTAGGTAGCCAGCCCATGTTTCTGTAACACCCGTTACATCCTGCAATATTTAATTATCACTATATTAATATTTTAAATACTTAACATTTCACTTTTTAGGTAGATTAAAGTTGAAGCAGAATGTCATAAGCAAGGATGGTGTGCTGAATAAAGATGATTTATTAAGTGGATGGAGCCTTTAGCTGATCCCTTTCTGTGATTGGCTGTTGTGTGAATGTCAACAAAGAGTTTCTACCAATGATATGCCATTTATTATGCACCCCATACCATCTATGGGCGGAGCTTGGAACCTCCTACCCGAGCACAACACCTGCCTTATGGGTTGCTGTTTGGCTATTTATAGTGCGTTGGAAAAAAACGAGATGGCGTTAGTTGTATTTTGTGGGGTAATTTGTTATAAGTGTAATTTGATGTCAACAGATGGCGTAAGCTGTATCTTATGGCCACTGTTGACCCGCCAGTTGATAGTGTTCTCTTCTGCCGACAGATGGCATCAGCTGTGTTATTATTACTTCCGAATTCCCTTTAAACACTGATCTACAAATCCCTTGGCTTATGATAAGGTTTTATACCATTTATAATAATTATTAGATAACTGGAGTTCCGCAATTACTTTTATTTATCAACTGTTCAGGATATCATCATATAACGTCTGGTTAGGACGTACTGCTCTCGATTGATGAAGATTAAGCCACCCAAGAGGTGGCATGGGCATGAATAGCCCGTAAATACTGCTCTCGTAATATTATTCAGGGGGGGTGGGGGAACTATCAAGTGAAAGCGCCAAGCCATTACGACTATATAGCACTCGGAAGGGATCAGGATAAGGATTTGGGATGGAACGGGGGAAAGGAATGGTGCCCAACCTCTTAGGCGGTCGGGAATTGAACGCGGACCTGTAGGAAACGAGACCGTCGCTCTACCGTCCAGCCCAAGTGGTTAAGCGTAATATTATTAAAACAACAATTTATGCATATAATAACAGCATTTCACACTAAAAATACTTGATATCGAAATTTGGTAGTGAATTCCAATCTAGGAATCTCCTATGACTAAACTGTACTTTTTAATAATTTTTAAGTACTTACTACTTATTATTAAATTATTAAGTACTTATTATAATAATTAAATGAATTACTTTATTTAATATTTAAATTAAATGATAAAATAATAGGTAATAATAAATCATTGTGTAGGGGGACAGGCAGCCAGTATATATATACATGTTAGGCTTATACCAAGGTGCCACAAAGGTGCCACAAAGGTGCCAAATTAAAGACTGGGTGCTGCCGGGGCGGGCCCAAGGGCTGCTGGCGGCCCTGGCCAGGCTGAACTTCCGCGCCCTTATAATCACCATTGTTTAATAATCTTCACAGGGAGAAACAACTGTAAATATAGGAATAGTTTATTACAACATACACGGTAAAGAAAACAGCTCGGAAACTAAGGAAATAAAGCTGCCGAAAAAACATTAAAGTCCACTTCAAGTTCAAGTATGTTTATTGAGACAATAAAAAAATACATATTAAAGGGATAGAGTAGCTTAGGCTATTTCTACCCCCCCCCCCCTTCTACTTCAAGTCCCTCAAGGGGCGCACAAATTCAGTGAGTACAAATACACAAATCACAATACAAGAATCCCATTTAACATAGCAGGTTAAAATAGGAAGCACAGCATATAAGTGTCACAAGTGAGTCAGGCCGTCAGCTCGCAACTTTCCGCAATTTGGATCTGGCAACCCTGGAAGTTTGCCAAACTAGGCTCTCCCAGGTCAGCAATTGTGATAAGTTGAGTTGACAGCCATCAGCTTCCTGACGTCAACTGTTTTCACGCTGGACACGCTTGTCAGCTTAAGATTTCTTAAGAGTGTGGCAGAGGTTATACTTAGTATACTTTATACAAACAAATATTCGTGTAATTTTAAGGAATTGTGCAATTGTTTATAAGGCATTTAAGTGTATCTTATAACAAAGACGCAAGATGATCTAGACAGGGTTTTGAAATGGTCAAAAAATTAGCATATGCAGTGTAATGCTGAGAAATGTAAGCCTGTCTGATTGCTCGCATCTCACGCCTTGCTACTTACTCTCCATCCCATTCTCAACTGCTGTAAGGAGGAAGGTGGTTGTTGGGGGGGGGGGGGCATGTAATCACTCCTAAGTTCGCTAACTTTGGTCTTCGACATAGTTCAGAACTGAAGTAGAATCTCAGTGTGTATATTTACACCGAGAAACATGGTATACAACTCTCGCTGTATAGATATCGGTTAGATATAGATATACATATAGAAAGACGCATTCATTAATTTTAACTTACTGTGTAAATAAAATAAATGGATTTTGTTAATATTATATATTATTACGTGTTGAATGGTTAGACTTAAGTGTTTTGATTCTGTTTGTAACTATGTTTATTAATTCCAAAAATAATCAAGTAGCACAATAAGTCTCTTAACATGCACCTGGCAGGCAGCAGCCTAGTGACCAGTACGCCCACACTTGACTGTTGCCTCCACCTGGCAGGCAGCAGCCTAGTGACCAGTACGCCCACACTTGACTGTTGCCTCCACCTGTCAGGCAGCAGCCTGGTGACCAGTACGCCCACACTTGACTGTTGCCTCCACCTGTCAGGCAGCAGCCTGGTGACCAGTACGCCCACACTTGACTGTTGCCTCCACCTGGCAGGCAGCAGCCTAGTGACCAGTACGCCCACACTTGACTGTTGCCTCCACTTGGCAGGCAGCAGCCTAGTGACCAGTACGCCCACACTTGACTGTTGCCTCCACCTTGCAGGCAGCAGCCAAGTGACCAGTACGCCCACACTTGAAACAAGTTTTCAGTTGTCCATTGTAGATAAATCTAATATATTGACCTGCTACTGACAGGCTACTCGTTTCTTTAATCCCTGGACAATTGATATTGGTAAGACCGTTTTTGTTTTTTTACTAATTATGACTGTAAGGCACATGAACCTTACCCATATGCAAGTGGCCATAACAGCCTGCTCCAAAGTATACTTATTGATTCGAACATTGTTCACTTTCCCATATTGTTCCCGTATGCGAGTAATAGTTCCATTCGACATTTCAAAGGGCGCATCCCCTCACAAAAAAATATGTAAACGTTTTGCTCAAATTAATCACTTGCACCGATCCTTTCCCATTAGGCAGACTGATAATGTCATCATCATGCTTCTTCAGAAAAAAATGTCAGTTTTTAAATTTCATCACCACTGTTTTTTTCTGGCAGTGGCTGGAAACCAAACAATTCCTCAATCTTGATCTGTAGCACATTGAAGATAGTCGTGCAGACAAGGTCATGATCAATGTTACAACTGAACTTGAGTCCTACGGACTCTTTCTGCTTAAGTGGAGGTGTGTAGGAGCCCATGACGGCATATATATACCATCCCCTACATTCACCCCCTCATACGTGAGTCAACAGGCTTAGTTTTAGCTAAGTGTAGTTTTGATTTAGCAGACAACAAATTGACAGGATGAATCTACATACTGTATAGTAACAAATTTTTTTGTTCTGAATTGTAAATAGTTATTATTATATATTATGGGTTTATGTATAGCTAGGTTAGGTGAGGTGTTTAGGTCACAGTGATTTAGGGAGTGTTTACACTACAGCTGAAGGTGAACGAAGCAAGTTTCGAGTCATACCCTTGCTTAGAGCGGCCCGCAGGCCCACATATTCACCACAGCCTGGTTGGTCCGGTCACTTTTTTAGAAAACAATTTAGTTTTCTCTTTAAGATGTCCACGACTGTTCCGGCAATATTTCTTATACTCGCTGGGAGGATGTTGAACAACCGCGGACCTCTGATGTTTATATATTCTGCATTTTCTTCCATATCGTTCATTCCAGTACGTTATTCTACTGTATACATTTGGGACCTGGCCCTCCAGTATATTTGTATTCACTGGTGTTATTGTATTACTGTATATTGCAAATAAATGTAAGACATATGTTTACTGTGTAATAACTCGCATGTGATGTTATCTTAATCAGTCCGGTTAGCTGCTTAACTTCTACTCAGTTCATTCACCTTTGCAACATTGAGTATCCAGGTTGCATCAGTCACCCAGGTTCTGTAATTTACAAATGAATTTGAAACAAGGGAGAAAGTGTTTTTGTTAATTAAACAGACTAATAGACAAAAAGGCTTACTATTACAAACCATTGATTAATTACTAACCACAAAATAAAAAAGTAATCACTGGATAATTAATTAAAGAATAGGGAGTAATTTTAATACTTTTATATTAATAGCAACTAAATGTTTCCATTTCTAGCTGACATACCTATTATTAAAACAATTTTTTGAGTCTGTACTACTGGAAGAAAAGAAATCACACATTGGGCACGCAGCTTCTCGATAAATTAACCTAACTTTGGGCTGCATTATTTCTCACATAAATTAGAGTTCTGCCACGATTGTGGGGGAGGGGATGGGTGGCAGAACTCTTGAAGAGTTGTGCCACAAACGAGTTCTCTTTTTCCTTTCCAAGCAGAATGGAGGCTGTTTTCTCGAACTAAGAGGTTACCAGCATGGGATTTCCAGCTTCATTATTGGTTGACGTTGTTATCTATCTAGTTCAGCAAGGCTCGTGTGCCGGTCAGCACTGGAACTTATCTACAGGCTGGATGAGGTAAGAGCAAAATTCATTGTGTTGAGCAATGGTCATAGTTGCACTGTAAATTATCAATGTCCAGAATGCAGTAATACAGTTTCTATTGACATTATAAAAAAAGAGATAGATTTGCAAATATATTGTGCGTATTAACAAAATTTTATAATGAAATTTTAAGCTGCAAAGTCATTAGCGATTTTACTTGCAATTTATTTAATTTTCAATATATTTTTAATGAATCTTTATAAAAACTAAAAGTTTTTATCAAGATTAAGAAAATCAGCACAATACAAAATGCCAAAAATAATAAATTAGCCTAACAAGAAAAACTGAAATTCTGTAAATATTGTTCTCTAATTGCTCCAGGCACCAAATGTTATAAATTGCGAAAATTATGAGAGCACATTGTTACAGATTACACATTACAAACTCCGAAGACTGTTATGGTAACGAACATACCAAATGAAATGAATACTATGAAAAATAGCAGCTCACAAAAATCTATATTTTTTTTTGTTTTTTGCAGTGGTTCTATACGTTAGGTAACTTGGGTTCCTGCGTGAATTTTGTACTTCGTGGCAATTTGATAGAAAAGCCTGGCGTAGCCTGATGAATTGTCAGGAGTCAAAGGTCAGGTATCACAAGGCCACACCCTATGATAGTGACCTCAGTGATGGGTTTATGACCTATTGCAGCCAGGACTACTTCCATCCCTGATGTTACCTCGCCAAAATGGAAATGGACTCTGCAGGAAGAAGTATTTGGAACAATATTAATGCTTCGGTGGTGGCTGAAAGTAGGCTTGTTGTAAGGACAACTGTTGAATGGGTGACCTTTGGTCCAGATCATAAATCCAAATATATTTGATCCTATATTCATTGAAGTCACTGTTCCTTCCGTTGTTGATCTAACCATATCGCAGCTGGTCTCCAGAGAAGCCAATACGTTAGTGTTACCTATCTGACTTTTGTCAATATAGGAATTAACCAAAATATTTTCTGGGTCTTGACCTATATGGTTCACACTATTTATGGCGGACCCGACAAGGGAAGGCCCCAGAGTGCCGAGGCAGAGTAGCAAGAACTGCTGTGAGTGACGCAGTTGAGGCTGCACACGGATATAGACTCGACCCAGACTCCTGCCGCCAGCACCCATCTCCAAGAACACTTCTGATGGCAACTGTAAGGGAAAAGGTCATAACAGTCTGGTGGACCAGTGTCAAGTTAATGAACAACGAATCAAAAAATGCTCATATTAACAATAATACCCAGGGGAAACATATGTGAAAAATTTTGACAAAAAACAAAACAAAAATCGCTCATGTTTAACAAAGGTTATTTTAGTGGTTCATTCAATATGGCTATTTATGTCAGAAATCCGACACATAATATGCTAACATAGTTAGTTAATCTCCAAAAAAAAAGAGAACGGGATCGTGACGTCATCATAATAAACATTTAAACACATCACATATCCTTTAAACACCAGTTTAAGCATTTAAATTAATAGAAGGAATCTATGCCTTAACATAATTAAATATACCATAAAGTATAGTTTATCTCCCTAAGCACATAAGATAGAATATTGGAACCAGGAGACGCTCTGAGCATCTGGAGACAGGGAGGAACTCCCTCTCAAATTGTCCCAACACAGATCATACACTTCCCATGAGCTTCGACAAAGGAACCCCTAAGCTTCCAACCAACCGAAGATCTCGCTAACCTAGGGAAGTATTGTATCCGGTAAAATCAATTGTGTATACGAGTGTAGTGGTCATTTACAGAATTTGCTGGTTATGATATGCTACCGACACCCAGAATGGGTAAGCTGCGTTCATTAATAACAAATTGTTTCCTAGTTATATAACACATTTGTAGATGCAATTATTACTCTGTTATCTTATTCATAGGTGTGGTTCAAGGGAGAGAAGTTATTGAGAGCTTTACCTACATAAACTGTGACGCCTCTTTGTATGATCTGGCTGCCCCAACAGCAGCCATTATCCAGAGCCAGACGCCATTTTATAGTTCCATAGCCTAATTTGATGTTTAAAGACCAGCTCTCTCACACTGCCAATACAGGCCATAACTACGAAAATAAATAAGCTCACACAGTTATACTAATATAATTATAGTACAGTACTGTAGTACTAACAATTACTGTAGGTTGTTCTTGTCCACCATATGTGAAAAATATGAAATTTAACTCTAAATGTTTATCGCATATTTTATCACCAGCAATTGTGGGATAAGCTGTGTATATTTACCAACCCAATTATGTGTTCAGGTAAAAACTGGCAGGCTGAATCTTAAATACAGTCCAGTATTTGAAGTAATAATAAATATCAAGTAAACAAAATTTATAAAATAAATATATAATACAAAATAAATATTCAAATAAAAAGCACATTAATGCCTGCTAGGAATTACCCCACAATTTATGCATCACTTCCTTTCAGTGTTTGGAACAGATAGTAAGTCATACTAATCAGTGGGTTGACTACCACTTCTTTCAGGTTTAGCTATACTGTATTTAATTGTTCAAAAACGTTTAGGAAGTTGAAATACTTCTTATTTGATCTGATTTGGTTGCAAATAAATGAGCATTGCCTTTTAAAATTAATTACCTTGTTTCAACTATGTTTACAAATCTTCCTGTAACGTAATAATTACCTGCAAGAAGAGATGAGTGTCAACACGCTGGGCGAGTGAGTGAAGTAGGAGTCTACCATCTCGACAGTCCAGTTTGACACATTGACTGTCGGCAGGTGGTGCCTGTTGGTGCTGCTGTGTGGTGGCTTTAGCAGCATCGGTTTTGCCTTCTGCTGCTGTGACAGCTTCGGCCTTGCCTTCTGCTGCATGTTCTGATACTGCACATTCTCTGGTGACTTTGGCCTCTGTAGAGTCATTGCTAAATAACAGAGAGTTTAACTTATTCATATCAATATGTTTTACCTTTGCTTCAGAAAGAAAGAGGGAGTCGATACTGCAAACCTTTTCAATTTCCGATGAAAGAAGCTTCATATCTTCTTCATAATCATGCAAAAAAGTACTTTTTTGGCACAGTGTCCTAATCATCTGAGAGCTGTTGTATAAATTTTGTCTTATTTTCTCTTTCTTTTCGGCAATATTCTTATTTATTATAAGTTTGATGTGGTCCTTGAGTTGAGACTTCCTCTCCTGGATGTAGGCCTTGGCCAGGTGGACGTGGTGGCCGTTCTCGTGCTCGGAGTAGAGACATAGGCTACACAGGGCCACCTTACACTCTCGACACCAATACTTCAGCTCATCCCCGTGCTTGCTGCAGGTATCATCACACTGACGGTAGAAATTATCATTATTAATATTACCTCAAAACTATTCAACATCAAGATGATGTATTTAGTCATCGAGAGTCAGCAAAGTAATTATTTAGGATTTATATATGTGTTCTATGCTTTTTTCCAAGCAGTTGAGTTATATTAGAACTACCGAGCTCTATCAAATTTAGTATATTCTTAATAGGATAAAAAAAATTGTGTATAATATATATTACAGTATATTCATATTTTAGTAAACCATTAAAATGCTTAAGACTTCCATGACTGAAAATCAGAAAGAAAAGTTTTATGATAAATTAATTTTAGAATTGGTAACCAATTTAAATGAATTGGTGACATATTTGTCACTGAAACAAATATGTAGCCAGTGTATAGCCACTGTGTAACGATTATATAATTATGATGAATATTTAGTAGTGGTCATTACTTCCATGTTTCCCCTAATCTTCCCTCGAATTTTAAACTGCCCCCAATTACAGTATTCACCATGAGGAAAAAGACAAATTTGTTATCAGAAACCAGTCTACTCAACTCAAATAAGACATTAATGTTCCCATTGGAAAATAATTGATGATTAATGCTCGAGTATAATAGTGGTCACTACCTACCAAGTACCATTCAGTCATTGTAAAGTCAGTAGCTTGAAATGCCATTTTGAAACTAATTACAACATTTTTTCGTATGGTTACCCAACTAAACCCAACACAGACTTAAGGAAAAATAAGTTACAATAGTTAAAATCAATAAATAGCCATCGGACACTGTTACCATTGTTCGGTAACGAAGCCTACAATGACTGAAGCCCGTTTTGCTATATTAAATATCTAAGTTTTTTTTCTTTTTACACATTTGTCTTTGTGTTCACTGAAACTAATACAAGTCAACAATTTAAAAACTTAATGTATGAATAAATATTATTGCATTTAATATTCATTTTTTTTTAAATTTGTATAACATTTACAAAAATGTTTATGTAACAAAAACATGAATAAAATAAGCGTAAATTCTGTTCATGTCCTGCGGCTCTCTATAATTTGAGTTATATCATTTGTAGCTATTTGTTATATCAACCACTTGGGGTTAACGGTAAAGGGATTGTCTCACTTCTTGCGAGTCGGCGTTCAATCATCGACCATCCAGGTGGTTGGGCACTATTATTTCCCCCTTGTCCCATCCCAAACCCTTATCCTGACCCTTCCCAGTGCTATATAGTCATAATAGCTTGGAGCTCTTTCCTGATAATTCCCTTCCACTCTTACAGTTAACAAGTTTGGCTGCCCCCTGCTATAAAAGAATGCAATGTAACCCTTTCAACAGAATGTAAAAAAATATATTTATAGACGTACAGTGTATTTCCACAAACGTACCAAATGTTGTTGTTACTAACACAAGACAAATGAGGATATTGCAGTATACATTGGAACATTCTACATTCTATAACAAGTAAAATGACGATTCAATATTAAAAAATCTATGTAATCTGGCAATACATTAACATTTAATATAACAGTTATGAATGAGTGTTAACTTCCACTCTAGTCATAACATTAACGAATGTGTAATAATTATAATAATAATAATAATTTGTATTAACAATTCACTGTGTTGGTGGACAGGAAGCCAGAGTGTATTCATACACGTTTGGTTTTTTATCGAGCTACATTTTAAGAACTAAAATATTTTAAGTTGTAAGTCTATAAGGCATTCTTGAGTTGTTGTTGTTGTTAAAGATTCGCTACCTGGAACAAGAAATTCCAAGTAGCACGGGCTATGGCGAGCCCGTGCATTCTTGAGAAAAATTAACTCATTTTATAGATAGTTATATTTACATATGTAATTAAAGGTTTATTTGCATTCGTATAATCATAGCACATCTGGCAGTTATTTATTACCCATGAGTTTACTTGAGAACCACTAACACTAGTGGCCTCGATGAGGACAGGAAACCGGCGGCTTGTTGAAGGTCCTCCCATTTGCCTTGATAATCTTTTCCATCTGTACTTTAAAAGTTAACAGAGTTTTAGCATTTACGGCTTCGGCCGGTAGGCTGTTCCATGGGTTTATAACCCAGTGGTTGAAAAAGCATCTCCTGTTCTCAGTCCTACATTGTGTCTTGTTGAGCTTGAAACCGTTGTTCCTTGTTTGTGATAGCAAATGAGAGCATTTAGAGCAATATTTAGTCAAATATACAAAATTGAACTGTTGTACCCCAAAAGCTTCACTTTTTGTACTACTGGAATACTCTAAAAGGCTTTCCAAGATTGGAACAGCCGAATCTATCCTTTGCAAGGCCTAAATAAGCAATCATAGGCCTAATGTACACCTGTCGTAAAATACTGAACTGATAAAGATAGGATAAGGGAGGACCATTTATCTTACTAGTTACTTAATGCAGCATGATAAAACTAGCATTCACTAAAAAACAACTACAAATACATTTGACAAATAAGAATATTTGGCTGAACGATTGATCAACAGCTATAAATAGGAATTATTAATAACACAATCACCCTTATTGGCCACACAAGAAAAACATGTACATTAATGCTCATTCCTGACAGTAGTCTGAAGACCAGTGCTTAGTCTGACCTTTGCCAGACTATTATGATCACTTGTGATCTGGCACAATATTTTGGTGTAGACTATTATCTGTTTTACTGGACCAAGATTAAAAGACGCTGTGGCTTTGGTGAATTAAGATACACTGTGGCGTTGGTGTGTTGATCACTTTAAGCCTCGTCTTGCGGATATTAACGAAATGCACGTTTATAACTTCTGTATGCACTCTTTGATCAGTAGGATGTTCGACACTTCACTAATTATTTGATAGGTATGATCACTGACTATTAAATTTCCTCTGGGTGGGTCGCCTCCGGTGCCCCCCCAAATCCCCCGAGACTACAGACGTGTGCAACAACTCTGCAGGGGCCTAACTGGCTCACCTGCCCAGGTGTTGCGCAAGGTCGTAGTCTCAATTTATGCTACTCACCCACGTTGTCTCAAATTGGATTATTTTCCTCGTTGAAAACGATTATTTTGAGATAACATTTATTTGTAGGATCAAGCTAATAGTGATTTGTAGATTAAGTATTATTTGGATATGATTAGATTCTTTCTTATAAAAGGATTCACAAAGTCGACGTCATTGTTGTTTCAGCAATTTATTGTGGGTGCTTGCTTGTAGCTGGCATTGTTGTGAAGAGCCCATGTTGTTTGGCTATTCATAACCCTGATAAGAACACAAGTGGTCCATGTGGCTTGTGATGTTCCTTCATACATTAGTATGACATATATGTAATTGCAATAACATTTTCCACAACACCACTAGACGTCAAATTTATTATATACAAGTGTTTTACTTTGGGTACAACAGTCTAGTTTTCATAAGGTCGACCAATATTTGAATCAACAGGTTGGTTAAGCTCAAAGACCCAAACTAGTAGACAGGAAAGCAGGACTTTGAAGTCATGCCTATTATTGTGGTGTGGGGTTAAACAAAAAATAGTTTTTGCGATCATATGTTAATTTAAAATGATGTAAGCTTGAGGTTAGTATGAGCAAAAGTAACATCATAAAATCTTTAAATATATCTCCCATCAGGAAAGCCTAGGAGACTGTCTGAGTTTGAATAATCACCCACACGTGCTTACTGGAGCGCGCGATGGTTCCCTAATCTTGTCATTCTAACCTTTAGTTAGTTATTACATTGACATTTACTAATAAATTCAGGTAATGTTTCTCATTGTACTTTTGATGTTGTTTACCTAGATTGCCTCGACCACCTCTTCTTGTAGTAGATTCCACTTATTAGCTATTCTTATCCTAATAGTGTTCCTGACATACCTCATACTCGTCATCTACGACTCGATCTACTACCCTTGTTCCCAGGTCCTATCGGTTCTCATTTTAACAATTGCCTCTGTCTATTCTCAGTTCCTCTCAATATCTTGTATGGAGTCATGTCTCTATTGTTTCCTCTGCTTCCAACGTTGTGGTCTTAAGTTCTCAGTCTCTTAGTGTAACGGATCTCCTTAGTTTTGAGATCACACTTCTGAACTTAATGTAGCTTTAGGGTTTGCGTGATGAAATTTCTGTTCATATTCCAAATCAATTATACATAAAACTTTGTCATTATATGTAACCTGATGCATATGAATCATATCTTTGTCTTTTCTCATGTCAGAATAATATGAAACATTTAAAATACTAAGTAAAATTTACTAAGACCACAATACCAGAAATTCCTTGAAAGTCGAAGAGAGGCTCAGCAGGGAGAAGTTGATCAAGAGATTTTCCACCACAATATTTAGGTGCTGTGATCTGCAGGTTGGACAAAGGGCATTTCCGGTCTTCACCACACTGGTGACGCAGCTGCGGCAGAAGGTGTGGCCGCAGGGCAGCACCAGAGGCTCACGGAGCCCCTTCTGGTACACCTCTGAACACACGGCGCAGGTCACCGCCTCCTCCATAGCTCTCTTCGCCAGGTTCTCCACGCGATCAGCCACGTCTGAAACTAGTATAGAATCCATCATTAACCTTCAAATTATTTTTGTATTTATAATAATATTAAGTAAAGGTAATGTCTTCTCACAGACATAATGACATAGGATAAAAACCCATACTAATGTATTTGTGAATTTTATATAAAGATTTTCAGCAAGTCTTTCACACTCTCCTGAGTACTTTGTCACAGTCTGAATGTAGTTAACACGAGACTTATAGCTCAAAGACTAATGCGGCTGCTCGCATTAGACTTTGAGATGCAAGCCTCGTCTTATTCACACACTCAGACCTTGACAAAGCATTCAGGAAAGTGCACAAGACTTGGTGTAAATCTTTACATTAAATTCATAAATGCATAAGTGTGGGTTTTTATTTTAAATAATATTAAAAATAATTCAGTCGATTAAAATAAAATAAAAAATTGACAAAACATTTAGTTTAATTTTTTTTATTTACTAGAATTTGGGCTGTATACAAAGCTATAATAATTGTAATAAAGACAGTAAGGCAGTCAATAGCAACATTTCCAAGTGTCCCGACACAAGACCAAGTGTCCCGACGTGAGACCAAGTGTCCCGATGCAAGACCATGTGTCCCGACGCGAGACCAAGTGTCCCGATGCAAGACCAAGTGTCCCGACGTGAGACCAAGTGTCCCGACGTGAGACCACGTGTCCCGACGTGAGACCACGTGTCCCGACGTGAGACCACGTGTCCCGACGTGAGACCACGTGTCCCGACGTGAGACCACGTGTCCCGACGTGAGACCACGTGTCCCGACGTGAGACCAAGTGTCCCGACGTGAGACCAAGTGTCCCGACGTGAGACCAAGCGTCCCGACGTGAGACCAAGCGTCCCGACGTGAGACCAAGTGTCCCGACATGAGACCACGTGTCCCGACGTGAGACCATGTGTCCCGACGCGAGACCACGGGTTCCGAATTGAGAACTCTGACTTCGACTTGACCAGGGTTCAAAATATGCAGTCTGAGCCATCAAACAGTCTTTTTTGCATAAGTCTCTTCCAATTTACTATTGTACTGTACTTACGGCTGCTGTCATAAGATGGTTTCCATTTCTTTCGTGACATGGTTATGGGTGAAGATTACACATTCACAACATAGAACAAAGTGCACAGTTAACAGTCACTGATAAGACTGATTAATCATATCTACTGTAGATTGCCTCCCAAGGTTGCCCTCTCATGAACAAAATTGTACCACAACTTCTAATGAAATCCTATCGATTGTACCGTGGAAGTTCTTCAAAATGTACTGTTTAGTACCTATCCATTTTTAAATTAAAATAACTAAGGAGCAGCGATATTCCTTTTTTTCGCACAACTTTAATCATCCTGTTAGTCTTTAGGCAAACTAGCTTAGTATCAAATTTCATGACTATTGACCATCTACCTTCTTTTTCATTTTACACCTTTATTTTGTTTTGACGAGAATGATGAGAAAATGTAATATGGATATCACAGTAAGAATCTGCAAACAAAGAAAATAATTTAGAGTGAGGTTCAAGAATTACCTTTGCTGAACGATTACAGACATTTGAACAAAAACTATGTTCTTTAATTATAGAAACTCATAACATAGTCTGGCAAACCCATTCACAGACTTCGTGTTTAGACTACTTCTGATGTCTGTCTTAATTTAACGATAAATTGTTTTATCTACAGCTGCTGATGAATGAAATAAAACAGATATAACAAACTCACCCAAGGCGAAGAAAACTGGCCATTTTTCAGGTTACTGTAAGTTACTAATTATACTAAAACTTGACAGGGTCATAAAGCATTTCAACATTTTTCAAGTTAAAAGTATAGATTTATCCATTCACTATTTATAGTACCATGTAACGAGACAGGATCAAAGTTAGGGAATATAACTAATAATTCAATCAAATCGTTCTTTTCCTCCTTGGTGGCCCAACCACTTCAGGTGGACTGTAGAGCGACAGTCTCGCTTCATGCAGATCGGCGTTCAATCCCCGACCGTCCAAGTGGTTGGGTGCCATTCCCCCCGTCCCATCCCAAATCCTTACCCTCACCCATTCCCAGTACTATATAGTCGTAATGGCATTTCGCTTTCCTAATGGCTCCAAAGAGCCTCCACTTACGGGCTCACCATAGCCCATGGTACTGGATCTTATTGTTCTGAGTAGCAAATCTTAAAACAACAACAACATTCGCTTTCCTCTGATAGTCCCCTTCCCTCCTGGTAGTAATACCAGGATTAAGTGCACCAAGATGAGGTAGTACTTTGCTCATTCCAATTATTTTTTTTTTCATTTGCGCATCAAGTCGGATACAAAAATTGAGACATTTGACCCGGAAACAAGATAAGCGATATATTAAAAATATTTAACTCTCACCGAATTATTCGGTGTACTTCAGTAAATATCTGCGTCATGTTTAAAGTTATGGGGATCTCGGGCGTTCACTGAACATATATAGTAATTTGAAAGGATTGATTTGCATAATAAAAGATGTTTTTGTATGCAAGGTGTATCTGAACACCTTCACTTTGAAATTCCTTGTTCATTTTAATTACAGAAGGTAGAATATATATCCCAGGAATTGTAAATGCAATTTGTACACTTAATACCACATAATGTATTTATTTTAGTAAAATATACCGAATTTGTATCCGTCTATCCACCACTTTGTGCAAGGGAAATTGGACGTGGGCCTATTTCCTTCAGCATAACCTGCATAACATGATCTGAAAAAGGTCATCAAGGTAAATGGGGGGGGGACCTTCGACAAGACGCCGGCTTCCTGTCCTCGTCGAGGCCACTAGCGTTAGTGGTCCACAGGTAAAAATAACTAAGTTTCACCATTATTAGTTTAAAATTGCTATCTCACTAGACCCAACTCAAGCCCATAAAAACAATAAGACGTACACTCACCTTTCACTTTATGAGGCCGCTTATCTAAAGACATTCACTGAACAACTATAACATACAAGCTCACTACTGGGGAAACTGAACACTGAAGGACAAGTGCTGGCGAGCGACTGAAGAGCCTGTGACGGAATGAGAGGCGGTGCCTTGTGTCAGTTCCCTGCCAGTAGACGGGACATAGACAAGAATTAAACACGTACTAGTTGATGTGCAGCCTGAAAGGACTTAGTTTTTCTATGTATACTATATGACTATTTATATATTTTATTATTTGAATATGAATAGCTAAATTGATATTCTAAAATCTAATGTCATGCAAGTGAGGCCACGAAAAACGCCAAAAGCAAATTTGGCTTAAAAAAAAAGCTAATCCGGCAACCCTGGTCCTCAGGGATAAAATTAAACAAAAAATATTATGACTAGACAAGTGGCGTCGCGGTGGAGGCTGCGCGGTGGGGGATGCACATTGCAAGCTGGGCGTCACAGAGTCATGCAGCATCACAGTCTCTCTCCGTCTCTACTCTAGCTCCGTCTACTCTACATTATTCTAAAAACAGTTCACAACCAATATTAAAAGTCACTGCAAATCATTAATGAAGTAAAGGAATGTTTGGTGCGGGTGTACGAGTATTGGGAGGAGGTGGGCGGAGTCTGAGCTGCACTGGCAGGCGTACGATGACTATCCACATATCCAAACACAAGCTTGAATTTCAGTGATGTTAATGGCAAGATGAACACGAAATAAAGTATTAGAATTCTCTGTACTGTAGATGAACTGGAACAAAGGTTGTTCACGAACATTCTTATTTTTTAATTATTTTCTCTGACGGGAACGCTATGCCTGTTAGTGCCTTTGCATCTACATTATTAAATCAGATAACACTGAAAAGCATCACTGAGAGTACTCAAGGTATGGGTAACGATAAAGCGCGTCAATGATTGGGCAAGTACAACTCAAACCGAACTTGCAGGCATATACCTTGCACTGAATTTATAAAAGACAAAGGCAGTGGACTTATATACTGTGACTCGCAGAGTGTATATGGCAACTAACAAATTAATAAACAGTAAGGGGGGTAGAAATAGCCTAAGCTACTCTATCCCTTTGAGATGTATTTCCTGCTTATCTCAATAAACATACTTGAACTTGAATAAACAGTAAGTAAGTACAGTAGTTAGTGGTGAAGGAGCGTGGGAGTGTACTCACCTAGTTGTTCTTGCGGGGGTTGAACTCAGGCTCTTTGGTTCCGTCTCAGGGTGTGGAGTCCGCCACACTAGGCTCTCCCAGGCATCAACTGTGATAGGTTGAGTGAGTTGACAGCCATCAGCTTCCTGACGTCAACTGTGTTCACGCTGAACACGCCCATTTGAAATCCAGCAGAACTCTTTTTTTTTTTTTCCATCCATTCACAGCAGTTACAGTCCCGCTCCTGTATCAGGTAAGTCCACTACAGACTCATCATAGCCCTTGCTACTCTGAACTTTTTGTTCAGAGTAGCTGAATCTAAAACAACATCAACTCTTTTTTTCTTGACACCGCTGGCCGAATAGATGTGATCCGGATAAAGTAGATTGTGGTTCGGATAATACTGGCCGGTTAGCCAGGTCCGGCCCGAGGTTCGTAGGCTGCTGACCCTCTGGTTTAGTCACGTATATCAGCCTGACCTCATAAACAAACGCCAAATGTTCGTTAATCTAGCCGTTAAACCTCTTTATGAATATAATTTTTTTAACACATGAGTGAATGAATTTTGATCTATTTTCGAACAGTGCTTTAACACGTCCCCTGTTCGAACTGTTCCTCTTTTAGGGCTTTAACCATTACTTCAAAGATAAATAATTCAGCCCACCCTTATGAATTATAGTATTTATAGTAACTATTTGGTTTAAAGTACAGTACTAGTATGTAGTGATGGACCACCAAAAGTTCACTTTTTTTTTTACTTTTAACTTAATGTGTCTAGCAAAAATTAAGCTAAAACTAAACTTAAACGTTCCTTAGCTTAGGAACATGTACTATACTATATGTACATATATATTTATGTACTATATGTACTATACTAGATGTATATGCTATACTAGATACATGTGTTATACGCTCTCTTATGCCTAAGATAACGTGTATTAGGCCTAGGATTGCTAGAAGAGGTTAGGTTTTATTTTATGTTATAGTTAAAAAAAAAGTTTCCTATTTGGCCAAGTTCAATAATATAAAAGTCATCTTTCTGGTGGTCCGTCATTACATATTGGTACTTTCGACAAAAATAGTTACTGTAAGTTCTATCATTTTAGGATGATGGACTGAGATAATTCCCATCAAACACCTAACCTAGGCGTAATTATACACCAAATTCCAATATATGATAATAGTTCTATTGAAAATATAATTTTTAATTCACAATACATTAACTTTATTGAGGACATTTGGAGTCGTTTGGAGATTGCGTTTGGGAACACCCAGCGCATAGCTTCGAATCCTCATCCTGTGGATTTTCTCATTGATATATCAGGATAATTTGATTTATCTGAGTTTTGCTTATATAGTGTTTTATTTTCCTAATGTAACGCCGGGAGAGTACAACCATCACCATGGGAACGTCCGGGTAAGAAGCCTGTAACCTCAGATTCAGCTAGAGTTAATTGAAATATTAATGATACATTTTGATTGCTTTTTCGTATGTCATGGGCAGCTGATGCCCTGATGTGCAGACCAAGTTGGGTGAATCAGCTGGGAATCCGACACTCCAGCACTGTTTCTTGTAACGCCGGGAGAGTACAACCATGACTCACCATGGGAACGTCCGGGTAAGAAGCCTGTAACCTCAGATTCAGCTAGAGGTTACTGAAATATTAATGATACATTTTGATTGCTTTTTCGTACATCATGGGAAGCTGACGCCCTGATGTGCTGACCAAGTTGGCTGAATCAGCTGGGAACAGGTCCACACCAGACGTTCCCACAACAGTGTAAAACGCCCCCCCTTCTGATTCAATTGTATATATACCCCTGTATGATAGTTAGAGAGAGAGACAGTGCTGGAGTGTCGGAGAGTGTGTGAGGCTGCAGGTCAGGCTGCAGGTCATCAGGCAAGCCCCAGGAGACAGAGTGAATCCGGCTGACTGAGAGGCAGAGAGTGGTCTTAAATTAAGGTAATATGTGTGATCTTTGATACATTTCCATGTCTGGATCCCGTAACAATTGCCAGTGTTAAAGTAAGATTTTACATAATTTGTTCTCAATAAACTCATGTTAAACTTCCCATCTCTATCAATTGTTGAATCCCCGTAGCTTCTAATATAATTGGCTAACAACCGTCCCATAATTATTGACAGTTAAAGAAAGAGTACTCTCTCCAAGTCAAGCAATGTTTCTTGCCTCGTTGCTTGATATAGTAAATGGATAAGGCAGATGGTGGCAGCGTCTTTTAATCCCGTGTAGCATCTCCTTGGTGGAAGGGTACCTTTTGGTTCCGGTGCTATATGGCAGGGTTACATTAATATGTTTATATTTTAATTTATGTATATAGTGGTGTTACACTAAACAGAGAGTGTGGAGGCTGGATTAACAAGCACTTGGCCATTCAAGTAAGTTTATTGTGGGCAATAAAGTAACTCTCAAAAGGATAAAGTAGCTTAGGTTACCTTGGCCTATTACAAGTCCCTCAAGGCGGTCACAAACAGTCCTACAATGTCCATACATCCTACTTATCGAAATTATTACGTTATAATGAGCCAATCACATATCATAATTATCATAACTATACCGAATATTGCAATTACATTACCATAATCCCATTACATATTACACTACCATAAATCCATTATATATATTACACTAAAATTAAGTTTATCACTAAATCCTAGGAGCAAAGATTTTTTTAACCATTTCAACCATCTATGGAATTTATTTTGTGGTACATTAAAAAAAATTCTAATATAGATGTTTCAATTTACATTCTATTACATAGTGATGATCTGGGGAACTGCAGCAGTCTTATGAGCCCATGCTAAGCAGCTGTTATGTAAACCCACAAAAAAACTTATTTATATGTCTAATCTTCCCTTGAAACAATCAATGACCTGGTGGATTTTCATGGTGCGTGGTCAGGGATCACCAGGCCACAATCAGTGATAGTGACCTCAGTGACGGGGTCATGACGGATTGCAGTCTGGACCACCTCCAGCCCTGACGACACCTGGCCGTAGGTATACTGGAGATACCCTCCAGGCTGACCTCTGGTGTATATAACGAAGCCAAATACATGATCTCTCCCATTCAGTGCTGCCAGAGTGCCTTCTGTCACCGGACCTTGGTGCTGGTCGTCTGTATGAACATCAGTCAGTAAATTGTGTTGTCTCCTCTCCCCGTTTTGATCAATGTAGTAATCAACAGCGATGTATTCATTGACTTGGTCCATATTTCCAACGCTTCCTATGGAGGACCCGACAAAGGAAGGCCCCAGAGTGCCGAGACAGAGAGCCAGGAACTGCTGTGCCCGTCGAAGATGGCTCTTCAGCTGGATATAGACACGACCCAGACACCGGCCACCGGCACTCAATTCCAGGAAGACCTCAGATGGCATCTGTAACAGTTACAACAGGATTAGTAATATAGTACACCATGTTCTGGCCTAGCCTAGTGCCTGCATTAGGCTTCTCCACTTCCAGTTTGAATCGTCCAGACAATTACAGGCCTCAAGAACAACAGCAAGGCTCTCCACCATCTTAAAAAATGCGCTTGTAATAATATATGTCACTTAAACTATATGGAGAGATCGAAGATTTAATATTTCACAATTACATAAACGAGATTGATCCTCTCAACACCTCTGGTCATGCTTCTGAGCAATTTCAGTAATTTTATAAAATATCCAAATCAGCTTTTACAAATGTCCTGGTATAAGCATGGCTTCATTGTCATCAAATTTTGTTTTATCTTTATTTAAGAAAATATAATATAAATCATATATACATAAGTTTTACAAGGCAATACTACATTATAATTCTTAGTGAACAAGTGTTTCATTATTACAGAACATGATCTTTAAAACCCCTGAATGTTATACTTATTTTCCTTTAAACGATTTACAAAAAATGAAGAATAAATTTACATTAATATACAAAGGAAAGTATTACATTTATATATATTTTATATAATTCTCAGTAAACAAATTTTCCACGTCATCACCGAGCATGAGACTTATACCGCAAATGTTATACTTTATCCTGCCTCGCAAGAACTTCAATATTTTGTCTACTGAGTAACCTTCCTGTCTGCCTATCCACACACAAAAAATGTAATCAGAAAGTAACATAATTATTGTATTCTTAATGTTCTTGCATTTTATGACAATATGAAACATTAAAAACCTCATTAACTCCACTCTAATACTTGGTCCACATAAAGCTTTAAGAGTGTCTCGAATCCAATTTACAAGAACAACTTTCTGCCTACAGAAATAAAATATATGCATATTATTTTCAATTTCAGTACATTGGTCACACCTATTGTTGTCCTTAATGGCCAACATCAACAACCTATCATTAGTAGGGAGGGTCTCATGAATATAGCGATACAATAGCTCACGTTATTTTGGGACAAGAAATTTAACATGAAGGTTCGCCCATATTACTTGCCAGCTAAAGAGTGGATATGCCTCCTCTACTCTAGGAACTATATTTGGTAGTATAACATCATACACTTGTTTACTGTTCATCATTAAAAAACTTTCAATATTACGAATCCGCCTAACAACAATTGCACATGAATAAAAGTGAGGTGAAATAAAGGCAAGGTCAGTATACTCTAGCATATGTATCAAGATACAAAAGTGCTGCCGCTTGCAACAGTAGTTACCTTAAAATAGAGGTGACTGTCAACATTTCGTGTGAACGGGTGCAGCAAGAGTTTACCGTCCCTGAAGTCCAGCCTGGCATGGTGACTCTCTACTGTTTGGTTAGTGGCAGGCGACATGTGTTGCGTGGTGACCACTGTGGCAGTCTTGCTCTCTTCTGCCGCTGAAGCTGTTGCTCCTCCTTCAGCTAACTCTGACGCTACAGGTTCTCCGGCGACTTCGGCTTCGGATGATTCAGATAACATAGAGTTTAATTTTTGCAGCTCAATATTTTTTACTTTTTCCTCAGACAGGAACAACGACTCGATACTGCAAACCTTCTCAACTTCTGTTGAAAGAAGCTTCATGTCAGTCTCAAAATCATGAAGAAAAGTACTTGTTTGGCAATGCTGCCTCAACTCCTGAATGCTGCTGTAAAAATTACTTAAGATTTTCTTTTTCTTTTCGGCAATATTCTTGTCTATTATAAGTTTGATGTGGTCCTTGAGTTGAGACTTCCTCTCCTGGATGTAGGCCTTGGCCAGGTGCACGTGGTGGCCGTTCTGGTGCTCGGAGTAGAGACATAGGCTACACAGGGCCACCTTACACTCCCGACACCAATACTTAAGCTCATCCCCGTGCTTGCTGCAGATATCATCACACTGACGGCAGAAATTATCATGACTAATATTACTCGGAGCCTATTCAACATCAAGAGTTATGAAAATGCTAATCTAGATATTATTTACTGAAGATTTGGTGACTACATTAGTGAAGGTACTTTGTATATCTTTTATTTATGCAACACAAATATTCTTTTGCAGTGTTTCCTAGTGTGATTTTTCTGCTTGTCACATACTGTCAACAATTGGAATGAGGAAGTTTTGCAAGGCACTTCCTTCTACAGTTTAAAGCAGCCATATTCGATAAAGAATTCGGAATTCAGAATAACGAGTTAGGCCTCACATTATGTAATCTGTATCATGTGTTGAATGTTAACAGAAATATGTATAGAGGGTCGTGAATGTGAAGATAAAGACCTGATATCGAGCAGAAGAATGTGTAGAAATGTATAAGGAAAAATATTTTAACTTTGTTCCTTTAATTCTTTATTTGTTTATTTATTATTTGTATTATTTATTATTTGTATTATTTATTATTTATTAGATTGTGCTGTGTTTGAATTAATATCTACGAAAACGGCATTAAAAAATGTAGTTACCAGAAACTCCTTCAAGGTCGAGGAGAGACTCAGGAGGGAGTAGTTGATCGCCAGCTTCTTCACCACGACGTTCCTGTGGGAGCTCCTGCAGGTTGGGCAGAGGCAGTTGCCGGTCCTCATGATGCTGGTGATGCAGGTGCGACAAAAGGTGTGACCGCAGGACAGCACCAGGGGCTCGTGGGGCCCCTTTTGGTACACCTCCGAGCAGCATCCACAAGACACAGCCTCTTCCATCCGGTTTCTCTTGGCTCGCACGACCTGTCCTGGCTCGCACGATCTGTCCCGGCTTGCACAACCTCTCCTGGCTCGCACGACCTCTTCTGGCTCGCACGACCTGTCCTGGCTCGCACGACCTGTCCTGGCTCGTACGATCTGTCCTGGCTCGTACGACCTCTTCTGGCTCGTACGACCAGCAGCATTGACAGTCTGGAATAAAATAATTATTAATTTAATTCACTGTGTCAAGGGATAGGCGGCCAGGATACAGCCCATCCTTCTGTTTTGGTAGTACTTATATAGTAACGATGAGGACTATAGTACATATACCGACGTATAACGCAATTACAAAGTAGAAATCGGTACAATTGAATTTGGACAAACCGAAAAAATATTTTCTAATTACGTTGCAAAGACAAGCTAACCTAACCTAACTTAACCTTCCTAGGCCTAATTCACGCTATCTGAGGCCTAATATAATACATGTGTTTGCTATACTAGGCCTAGGAATATAATTTAGGATTATAATTTAAACTTAAGAATTTAAGTTTGTTTTTTAGCTTTATTTTTTCGGACTATAAAGTGAATAGTACAAAATTCTACTATCTAATTGTTTTGTACGTCAATCTTTGTACTATGGTGCACATACTTACAAAAGCTACTATCTAAATAGGAGGATGGGTTGAAATATACGTGTTAGGCCCCCAGGGTCGAATTACTGACCCTCACCACAACAAGCTGAATAACTCCTGGGTACCTATTTACTGCTAGGTGAACAGGTGAATTAGAATATAAGAAACGCCCCAAGCAATTTCTGTCCCGCCTAAGATTCAAACCCGGAATTTCGGATTTTAAGTCGAGAAGGAACCTTATTGTACTGTATATGCTCATATTTCGTACTGTCTTTCATCATAGTTCCATGTTTGGGAACAGATCAAATGTTGGTCACGAAAGGGAAGAAATTTAAATATATTTTAGTTTTTTATATTCAGCTTGGGGAAGCCTAATATTTTCTCTTCAGCTTGGGGAGGAGCGTAACGTCACTGAACAGCTAGCTGATGGTCAGTGTTCTCTAATGGGAATCTCTGTTCTCCACCCTGAATGTATATACTTTCCTATGGCACTGTGATACACTAGAGCAATCTTGAAGCATATACACGCAAGAGAGAGCTCCAGGGAGACGCATTCCCCCCTAGCTTGTAAAGCACTGAATTATTCCACACTTCACGATAAAGGATGCTATGCAGAATCTTACCTCCCACACCCCCCAATTCATGAAGGTAGGTGGGTGGTTTATCGGTACTGGTGGCTTGTAACTGGGCCAGAATGTGGGAGATCAGAGCACCGATAGTACCGTGAGAGGTCAGACCACCAGCAACACCGTGGAAGGGAAATCAGGAAACAACACCCGCACAAACTTGAGAGATCAGAAATCAACACTAGGAGCGCTGAGATTCTGCTGCTTATTTCCCCAGCTCGTCCTGTCGAGCGTTCACACCGTCACTAAATTGATGTACTAAACTTCTCAAACCTGTCCTAACCAAGAATCCACGAACAGAAAACAGGATATGTCGTCAATTTTGCAGGCTGCTATGATTCTTATACGTCAAATGCGATGTTCTACTTGAGAAGCACTTTGAGAGAGACTGAGGCAATATCTATTTCGGTACTATCTATTGTATGCTGTCTGTGTTATCAGCGACGGGTGTTGCTTATCATATAATTCATTTTTTCAAATTATATCTCAGGCTATCTTTCATTCTAATCGCGCGGTCTCTAAGAGAAATAAGGATCAATTGTGAAACAGAAGGTCCAAAATTTATTTCAGGGTATTAAAAGTGTTACTCTGATAGGTGAAACTGGTCACAACACTGTTTCAGGGTAAAGAGTGTCACTACGATTGATGAAACTGGTCACAACTTTATTTCAGGGGTAATGAGAGTGTCACTTTATCCAGTCTGTTGTACACTGTTCTCTGGCCGTACACTAAACGCCTCAACACAGTTTGTTGTATTTCGGCTCTTCAGATTTCTTAGCATCAGGTAGATATTAATTGTGTACTAGTAACTTGGTACTATGTAACCCTTCATCTAGATAAGGGTAGCTGTATAAATGACCAAATACACTAGCATCATGTAGCTAGTTTTGGGCACAAATATTTTATGTAACCCTTCATATATAGCCTTGGGTAGCTGTATAAATGACAAAATTACTTACTGTCATCAAATGGCTTACTGTCATTTGTTCCAAAATGCAACCAGTATAGATATAAAAATTAACAATGGGTCTGTGAACCTTCGGGTGGAGCGGGATGGGGGAAATACCGAGAGGGATAGGCTTCAGGAAGAGACATAATGGACACCGGAGCATGGGCACAATCCCGACTTTTGATCATAGTCATTGACTGATCCATTTATGAAACTCAAGCTCAAAGAAAATTTTACTTTCTTGGAAGATGAAAGAAATCAGAAACAAAAAGTATTGTTCGGCGGTACAAGGAGAAAGTCTCTTTGGTCATGACGAAAGATCAAGTCATCATTCCATGGATCGAATTTAGGCAAAGATTGAGGTCCTCCATTGAAGGTCAAAAAAGGAAAATCCTTCAATGAGCTCAAGACCTATATTGTGCCCCGGCCTGAGACTTGTGCTGGATAATACTTACTTGGGGAGACGAGAGGGGACAGGGAGGGGGGGGGGGATTCTTGTCTGTAATGGAGGGGTGAGGTGGTCCACGGGATGGGTAGCACATCTGAAATGGATTTATTTTAATCATTATTTATCAGTCCTTGCCACAGTTACAGCCCCTCTCCTGTGCCGGGTAAGTCCACTACAGGTTCACCATAGCCCGTGCTACTTAGAACTTTTTGTTCCCAGTAGCTGAATCTAAAACAATTCAATTTCTTTCTTTATTATGCACCCCATACCCATCCCGTGGGCGGTGGTGTAAAGGATACAGAGGCACATAATCGGTTCAGGAACTGAACCCTCTAGTTCGTTTAGCTAAGCAAATAACAATGTTTGACGCTAGTTACAAAATTATCAATGTTGTATACACATGTAACACACCCTCATACATACATGTACATATATATATACGTATACACATATACATACACATACATATCTAATCACCCACACAAATACACACATCAATAATCTTTGTGTCACAAGTGACACAAAGAGGTGTCACAAGTGACATTACAAGAGGCTCACAACAGTCACTATACAAGGCACTTTACATCTATAGTGAGTCACACAGTTACTAGTCTTGCTGCACACTCACCCAACTGGGCGGCAGCTTTACAGTCATGTGCATGCATTACCGACAGTAAGCAAATTTTGGATACTTCGCTAAAATTTCTAAAACAGCAGTAGTATTTGCCTCTTTCACTGTCTATTCACACACCTCTCAACCATTTTGCAGCCCTCACCAATCCACCAAGATGTTGCTCACGTGTCCCCACTCTTCCCTCACTACTCCACCTCACACAACCCCTCCTTTCCCTCACTACTTCAACTCACGAAGCCTGCAAACTCATTCTTTCACCTCTTGAGAGGAAAATATAAGGGAAATTTGAGTAAATGTTGAGGTTGTCAGTAGGATTCAGGGAAGAGGTCAAAGGGTGTTGTGATACGAGTCGGGTTCGTTTACTGGCAGCGTCTATGGCTCCTGCTCCTCTGCCGAGTCTTGTTCACTCGTTCGAGGGCTTTTTTCTGCAGAACGAGCCAACACGCGTGTATCCGCAAGTGAAAACACACACACACACATATACCGTTGATTGACGGTTGAGAGGCGGGACCTAAGAGCCAGAGCTCAACCCCGCAAGTACAAATAGGCGAGTACACACACAAACACACATACACAATTGGTCTGGTAGCTGAGCGGACAGCGTGCAGGACTCGTAATTCTGTGGCCCGGGTTCGATTCCCGGACCAGGCAGAAACAAATGGCCAAAGTTTCTTTCACCCTGATGCCCCTGTACCTAGCAGTAAATAGGTACCTGGGAATTAGACAGCTGTTATGGAGCTGCTTTCTGTGTGAGTGGGGAATTTACAGTTGAGTGGCGGGTCGAAAGAGCAGAGCTCAACCCACGCAAGAACAACTAAGTGAATACACACACACACACAACACACACACACACACACACACACACACACACACACACACACACACACACACCACACGTCGGGTAATGAAACTAGGTGAAGGAAATAGAAGGCCAGACACAGGATACCGAGTGGGAGATGAAGTCTTCCACGAAACGGACAGAGTTGATATCATGTCAANGACAAAAAAAAATCACAACTTCGTATCATCTTTTGTAGATGCTATACAAAATCGACATTAAAATTATGTCTGTAGAAGACACTGAAAGCTAAAAGCTGATATTAATAGTCTTCGATTGGGTAATGGACAATTAACATGATATTGAACAATGATAAATGCCAGTTACTTAGGTGTGGAAAAAAATAAGAACTTAAGCAAAATACAGTGTACAATAAGAAGGTTGCGTGGTGACCACCGGCCGGGTCGGACGCTCCTGAGGTCTCTCCGCACTGGCTAGTGTTTACGTTGGGTGATTGCTGGTTTGCCCTGCTGGTGGTGGTTTGCCACTGACAGGGTGACGTGTGACTTAGCCATGGGGTCTTCTCGCCCCCCAGTGAAGAGGACGGTGTCGGCTGGTCTGGCATTTACGGTGCCGGTGGACCATCCATTGGTGTCGCCCTGGTGGACGTGCTTCATGTGCAGCTGTCGGACCTGGTGGGCATCCAGCTGCTTCAGGGCAACCGTGCTGTGGTCAAGTTCCGCCTAAAGGCTGCCTTTCAGGCGTTTCTCGAGCGGTGTGAGGGGCGTGTTTACCCTCTCCCTGATACTGCTGGCTCCGTTAAGGTAGTGAATCTTAGTGTCACCTTGACGTCTGTGGCGGTGCATGGTGCCCCCTTCGAATTTCAGGACGACTTTTTGACCTCCTGTTTCGAACGGTTTGGGACAGTGTTAAGTGTTCGTTGGAACAAGGTCGTTGCCAGGCACTGTGTTGGTATGCTTGACGGCTCCCGCACCCTGACAATGTCGCTGAAGTGTAGTGTACCGTCGTCGATGTCCGTGTTGGGGTACACGCTCCGCTGCCAGTATCAGGGTCAACCGCGCACCTGTTATCGGTGTGGTCATGAGGGTCATCTGGCTGCAGCGTGCGACGTGGGAGCAACTGGTCGGGTGCATGTTTTTCGTGCAGAGGATTTTCCGCCCCTGGACGGTTCTGAGGATGGAGTGGGTGCTGTGCCTGAGGCGCCTGCTTGCCTGTCTGCTGCTCCGCCTGTTGAGGCGAGTTCTACGGCCTGTGCGACACATCTGGTGCCTGCTGTGGCCCCTGGGGCTGTTGAGCCGGTGTGTGTGGGTGTCAGGCCGCCGCCTGAGCTGCGTGTTGTGCAGGATGTCCCGGTGGAGGTCCATGTCTCGCCCCCACCTGTGGATGTGATACCGGCTCCCGGGGACGTGGGTTCTGCTGTGTTGGAGGGGGTGCTTCAGCAAGGTGAGGTGCCTGCCGTGTCTGTGTGTGTTGACGACTGTAGTTCTGCTCTTTCCATCCCTGTGCAGAAGCGTGCGCGTCGGTGTTCTGAGGCTGTGTCCCAAGATGATGTGGACAGTGTGGGTGATGTGGCCTCTGTGGACTCTTCGGACGGTGCTGGTGTGGCCTGTGTGGATGTGAAGATGGTGGCCGTGCCTGCGGAGCGGCCTGCTGGGAGTGGTGTGGTGCGGCCTGTCTCGAAGCGTTCGCGGCGGGCTCGGAGTGTGTCTCCCCCTCGTGGTGTGCCTTGGGAGGAGGTGGGGGAGTATGGTGATCTGGCGCCTCCCACCGAGGATGTTGGTGCTGTGAGGGCCTCCGAAGTTGCTACCTGTGCCTCTCCTCCTGCGTCTCCTGCTGTTGGATCTCCGCAGTGGGGGTTGTCCCTGATGATCGGGACCTCGTCGTGATGTTGCGGAAAGATGTGCGCCGGGGGGCCTCGGTTCCTGTGCCCGGTGGTGGGGTCGGTGACGCGCCTGCATCCCCTGCTGTATCCCCTCCTTCCTTGCTCCGGTCTGGGGATTGTCTCGTCCCGTCTGCTGGGGTCGTGCCCTGTGAGGGTCCGGAGTTGGGCCCTTATCGAGATGCCCGGGTGCTTCCGATCCCGTGGTGCTCGTCCACTGTCTGGGTGTCGCGGGTGTAGGAGTTTGTGTATCGGGTGCCGGATAGGATGTCTCAGCCGAGGGCGCTGCCTGGTGGCCGGCTGCCCGATGACGAGTGGGTGTTTTGGGAAGCGTACTGCTTGCGCTTTCCGATATACAAGTTTCCGGAGAAGTATTAGTTCCCGTCTTGAGCACACTGCTACGCCGTGCGTGGGTCAGCTGCCACCGTGACCACGACGCCCCGCCCCCCCGGTGCGGGGTGTCTCCCTCTAACATTCGACTCTGTTTTCGCCGCCTCTCCTCTCTCTACGGCCCATCACGTCTACCGCTTTTGACTTTCTTCTCATCCTAACCGTCAACGCATCTCCTTACGTCTGTCCTGGTGCAGTCATCGGGAGGGTTACCCCTTCATGCAAACTGCACCTATTCTCAAGAAGAAGACAATAAAGATCAGATCTCATAGTAGGAAAGCAACATGTTAAAGATCTGAGAATAATGATGTCTGACGACCTGACCTTTAGTGTCCTTAATGAAGCAAATATAACGTCAGACAGGAAAATGATAGGCTGCGGGGCTTCCACCACACTGCTCATACTATTCAAATCACTGGTGCTGCCCGGCCTCAAGCTCACCCGGTCCAGCTCGATACTCACTTCCCTTTCAGGGCAGGAAAGATTGCTGAAATAGAGGGAATACAGGGAACATACACATATCGCATAGACACGAAAAAGACATAAATTATAAAAAGAATAAAAGCTCTCAAAAATGTACTCTAGAAAGGCAATGAGAGAGGTTATACAAAGAAAATACTAGAAAGCAGGTATCAAATTTTGTCCCAAATTTGCACTAAACATACTGGAGTGAACAATATGGGAGAAAGTGCAGAATAGAGTCAGTGAAGAGTAGAGGTGCTATTGGCACAATTAGAGAAGACTGTATGAACATCAGAGGTCTATGGCTGTTCAATATCTTCCCACCAAGAATAAGAAATGTTGCTGAAACAAAAAGGACTTACATAAAAAAAATGAGTTTCCTGCATTGCTGAACCAACCGGGTTGTGGTGGATACATGCACTTGCGGGCCACTCAAAGCAGCACCCTGTTGGACCAGTTATCACAAGTCGAGCCTGGCCCCAGGTCGGGCTTGGGTAGTAGAACTCTCAGAACCATCTCCAGGTACTACATATTTACTTTAATTATATTTTTCACAGACACCAACACGATATTGTCAGTAATATTTTTACCCAACCATATATACTAAGTCCTTCCATGTACACTTTACCCCATCATATGTGAAAGACGAGTTGATGCTTGATAACGTATTACTGCTATCCACAATTATAGATCTTTTAACTTTTTCTATATCCATTTGGATAATCTTGATCCCCTTGTCTTAATTTATTTCAGAGTTATGACATGTCACATGGACATGTCATAACATGACATGACATGACATGTCACATGGACACATGCCATCTTTGTTTCTGATTAACAGTGTTATTTAACACTTTCTACATATGAAGAGATCCACATAAATCTTAGTTTCCACTAAAACTGTTTACTTTCTTAAAATGAGCTTTTTAAACTCACCCACAGCAGAAGACCACATGAAGTGGTCTTCTATACTGTTTAATGTTGCCTCTACTGTCAATTTAAAAAAAACGGGCATTTTTCCCTAGCTTAACTACGTTTTTCAACCCAGCTAATATATCATAGTTCGGCCTCCGTAAAAATAGCCTTGTCTGTTAAAGGAACTCCAATAAAAGTATCTACGGTGCTGATGTCATTGTACTCCCAGATTAAAACTTCACATCCTAACGTTCCGTCCTTAGCTACCCAGCCATCACAATACACACGTAGTGTTCAATTTAGGCATTGCTTATATGATGCCTAGAACGAGTACTTCCATTCCTCTTCCACAACACTCCAAAGCTTTCAAAAGTTGCAGTGTTTTTGTACATTGCCCCAACAGACGGTTCAACTCAGCGCCATGAGTATATCCAATGTATGTGCCAAAATAGTTATATATTTTTGTATTATTTCTTTACTTTTCTCGTTTATTAAAATAGGCTTCATATTTTCACATTTCAAGTTACTCTGTTAACAGTTAACTAACCTTGTTAACTAACAGTTCCGTACGGTGACACATTAATCACCAGTTTCAAACGGGAACATATTAACCGCCAGTCTCATACGGGGACACATTAATCACCGGTCCCAAACGGTAACAGATCTCCAAATGTCTACCTGTTGTTTGTTCCGGGAATCAACTTCCAGGGGCCAGGTCTCTGACCAGGCCTCATAGTTGATGGTCC
>WNGS01163947.1:17970683-17981798 GCA_020271785.1 Procambarus virginalis | reverse complement strand
AGACAATTAGGTTATTGGGCGCAGATACTCGCAGCATGACGTGGGAATCACAGCCTAGTTCATCAGGTATCTTTGGAATTGTTTATCAAGTTCTCTCTTGAACAGTATGTTTCCAACACATTTGAGTACTTTAAATGTCTTTAACGTGAAACAAAATAGCATCGGTACATATGATTGGGTCACCCTAAAGAATCTCTTGCATAATGTTCTATTAAATTAATATAATAAAAAGACTAGGACTTAAAACTTGAGGCTTGTAGAGTTCAAAAGATCTTGTATTTGACCTACAACCGTGATAACATTTCCCTGCAAACACACAACATAACAGGCTGTTACAACTTGTTAGAAGATGTTACAACTTGTTCGAACGTTGTAACAACGTCGTAATTTCGTCGTATGTTTTGCGGGTTAATGAAGATCATGATATCTTTTATCATGAAGATATTCCAGCATTGTTACCTTCCTTTAATACCACAACTACCTACAGCCCGCTCCTGTGCCAGGTAAGTCCACTACAGGCTCAACATAGCCCGTGCTACTAAAACTTTTTGTTCTGAGTAGCTGAATATAAAACAACAAGAAGCCAACTAGTCAGTTCATATGAGATGACGTCCTTGTACACCTTATTAAAAGCGTCTTGTAAGGCAATACATACTTGACAAATATAATTTGTATCTAAACGGAAATTATAAAAGTAAGAAAAACTTTTGTTTCCTTTTGGGAATCTAAAGAAATTTTGGTCAAGTAACAATGTATCACCACCTCGAGTGACCTCTTACCTCAGCTTAAGGCATCAACATCATCTATTTCAGATGTCTGTCACCTCAACTTAAGTCACCTAAACTGCCTATCTATTTCACAGGTCTGGCAGCTACTGTATTTCCTTTTTCGCGTCTCATCCATAAGGGGCGATATAAGAATCGATGTAATAAGGACGGTGCTACACAGGGTATCGGTGAAACGCTTTTAAATTAACAATGCAGAGTCTGCTTCAAGACCATGTGTTAAGACGTGAACTCACATGTTGCCGACTGTGCCCAAAACGCTGAGCGTATTAGTGGCTTAGGTATTGTATATACTAGCTCTATTTATAAATCCATCATCCTTGTAATTCATCATCTATGTATGTACTTTTACCTGAATAAAAATTTGAATTGATTTTTTTTTATTATTTTGTGAGAACATTNTTCGTAATTTCCGGGTGAAGAAAAGATGTGAATTACCAGTCTCCGTGGTGTAGTGGTAAGACACTCGCCTGGCGTTCCGCGAGCGCTATGTCATGGGTTCGTATCCTGGCCGGGGAGGATTTACTGGGCGCAAATCCTTAACTGTAGCCTCTGTTTAACGCAACAGTAAAATGTGTACTTGGATGAAAAAACGATTCTTCGCGGCGGGGATCGTATTCCAGGGACCTGCCCGAAACGCTACGCGTACTAGTGGCTGTACAAGAATGTAACAACTCTTGTATATATCTCAAAAAAAAAAAAAAAAAAAAAAAACTATAGAATGTATTACACTTATTTAAACAATTTGCACAACGTTTCGAACCTCCATGGTTCATTCTCAAGTGAGGAAATGTTATTGATTGATTGATAAAGATTAAGCCACCCAAAAGGTGGCACGGGCATGAATAGCCCGTAAGTGGTGGCCCTTTTGAGCCATTACCAGTATCAAGAGATGATACTGGAGATCTGTGGAGGCGCGACTGCACCTTGCGTGACGGGAGATGTCTCCCGGACCAAATGGTGACCAAATGGTGAGGAAATGTTAGATTGATTGATTGATGAAGATTAAGCCACCCAAAAGGTGGCACGGGCATGAATAGCCCGTAAGTGGTGGCCCATCTGAGCCATTCAGGAAATGTTACAATGTGGTTTGATTATATACCCGCACTGGGTCAGGTGATAAGACAATAAAGGTGAAAACATAGGGGATACATAAGGGATAAATGGGGTGAAACATATGAACATAAGAATAGAGGTAACCGCAGAAGGCCTATTGGCCCATACGAGGCAGCTGGCATCTACATACAAAGATTAATCCAGTGTAATTGGCCTGTTATGTTGAACATTGTCTTCTGTGTTGGCATCGTTATGTTCTGGTCTTGTCCTTACTCTCATTGTGGGAAGAGTAAATAGTTCCGTGATTTGGGTGTTCATGGTAGGTTGTTCTGTTCTTATGTGAATTGCTTCAAGAATTTGTAATCTTCTTGCATCTTGGGTTCTGTCTATTATGCATATATTTTTGTTCAACATTTCTCTTGTTAGGGTGATGTCATGGGCTTGTCTCATGTGATTCCTAGGGGCACCGGATTGAAGATGGCATGTCAAACGCCTCGTCAGCTTGGTCGACGTCATACCTATGTACTTCGATTGAAGGTTACATCCTTCGTGGGGGCAAGTGTACATGTATACAACGCTTGACTGCTGTAGAGGGTTCTCTGTCGGCTTCGGGCTGTTTTTGATAAGGAGTTCGGAAGTCTTCTTGGTTTTATAGAATATTATCAGGTTTATGTTTTGGTTAGGAGTAATGCTTTTTACTCCTTTACGGATTATTTCTTTCATTATTCTTTCCTCTTTTATATGTTCACTGTGCATGGTTGATTTGTAATATAATTTTATTGGAGGTATTGTGGTTTCTGTTCTAGGTTCAGGATTATACCAACGGTCCAAGTGTCTTCTTATAGCAGCGTTTATTTCCGCGTTGCTATATCCATTGTTCACCAATACCTGAGTTACTCTTTCAAATTCTCTACTCACGTTGCTCCATTCAGAGCAGTGGGTAAGCGCTCGACGAATATAAGCATTGAGAACACTGGCTTTGTATCTTTGGAGGCACTCACTTCTACCGTTCAGGCATAATCCTATGTTGGTGGGCTTGGTATATACGTTGGTGCTTAAAGAGGTTCCTGTTTTTGTTATTAGTACATCCAAGAATGGCAGACTGTTATTTTCACTATTTTCATGTGTAAATCGGAGTACTGACTCTCTCTCTAGATGTCTTTTTAGGTCAATTAGTTCATCTGAGTCTTTTACTATTACGAATATGTCATGAATATGTATGTGAGTGCCCCCAAAGATACAAAGCCAGTGTTCTCAATGCTTATATTCGTCGAGCGCTTACCCACTGCTCTGAATGGAGCAACGTGAGTAGAGAGTTGAAAAGAGTAACGCAGGTATTGGTGAACAATGGATATAGCTACGTCTTTCAACCCTGCTAATATATCACAAAGTTCAGCCTCCGTAAAAATCGCATTGTCTGTTAAACGATCTCCATTGAAAATATCTACAGTGTTGATGTCAATGTACTCCCAGATTGAAACTTCGCATCCTAACGTTCCGTCGTCCTTAGCTGCTTAGCCATCACAATAAACACAATTTAGGCATTACTTATATGATGGCTAAAACGAGTACTCCCACTGCTCTTCCACATCACTCCAAAGCTTTCAAAAGTTGCAATCTCTTTGCACATTGCCCAAACAGACGGTTCACCTCAGCGCCATGAATATATCCAATATATATAGGCCAAAATAGTTATATATTTTTGTATTATTTCTTTACTTTTCTCGTTAATTTCTTATAAGAATAGGCTTCATATTTCCACATTTCAAGTTACTTTTGTCTTTGTTAACTGTGGGGGGTTTGCTCTACAATATAATATTATTGAAAATTTCGAAGGAATATAAGAAATGTTAACAAAAATGTGAGAACCAGTAACCTATGGATCTCCTATAATAAATTCAACAATGAAATCAAATAAATTTAGATAAGTGAACTGTAAAATTTCAACTAAATTTAGAGCTAATCCCTTACACGTCCTTTTGTGGGGTAATTTTTATGATGTTAGTATACACATAGTGAAATAATGTATTCATAAAATATTAAAATTCAATGAGAAAATGGTTAATTTGCTAACTATCTTGAGGTTATCTTGAGATGATTTCGGGGCTTTTAGTGTCCCCGCGGCCCGGTCCTCGACCAGGCCTTCACCCCCAGGAAGCAGCCCGTGACAGCTGACTAACACCCAGGTACCTATTTTACTGCTAGGTAACAGGGGCATAGGGTGAAAGAAACTCTGCCCAATGTTTCTCGCCGGCGCCTGGGATGGAACCCAAGACCACAGGATCACAAGTCCAGTGTGCTGTCCGCTCGGCCGACCGGCTCCCAGACAAACTACAATATGGAAATTGAAACGGCTTAGCTGCCAAATATGAACGTAGATTGCGTCCAGCAACTATAACCCGTTTGATTCTGTCCAAGTCAGCTATCCCTAGTGACACGTGATTGTGCTGGTGGAATTCTCTCTCTCTCGAAATTAACTCCACGCTGAAAGGCGAATCATATATAATTTCCACTCCAAATATGCTCATGTATTTAATCGCAGAATTTAAATGGGGTTGGGAGTAAGAAAGCCACTCACGTGGGTTATGGGGATGTTAAACTGCGTAACAACAAGACACCAACATGATTATATAAAAAAATTGCCAAATTTAATAAATCAGTGGTACTCTGTCCTGTCGAACGCGGTGTCCGTAAACTGTAGACACTCTGGAATTGATCTAAAGCTCGTTGGTACACGGATGCTACTCAATTAGATCGATAATAAACATCAAATCCAGAACACCATGTACTTATGGCGGGTGTCTTAGACCAAGTTTCCAGCTAGGCTGGTGACGCATGCGCCACCTAGCGACAAATGTTGGAACTTGGGGAATTATTCGCAATATTTAATTCTAATTTGCAAATGGATGGAAACATTACTGACGTTGAACAAATCCCCAAGGGCCGTGACGAGGATTCGAACTACTAATCGCAATTGTGAGTTGTGTGTGTTACTGACGTTAATTTACGTCATAATAGCTTGCTTTATATAACAGCAGATTTGTTTCTGGCTGTGCAAATCATTTAATCTAAATGACGTTGGATGGACAAGAAATATTCATACTGGAAATTCAGTTCATCGCTTTGTTTACTGGAACAGCTGATCACAGCTGTATAAAACTATTTCCAATAAACGGCTAAATAAATATAAATCGATTACCAATCGATATTCCTTAATAAATAATACAAGGTTGGATTGGATTTAACTCAATTTATGAAAATATATAATTTATTCTCGAGGGAGCCAGGCGACTGACGCAATATTGGCTCCCGATAATAGTAAGAATTCGGTGGTACTAGGCTGCTTATTAGTAGAGTTAGTAAATGTGAATTCCTAGAACAATAAATGTATATTACAGTACTAGGGGTTAGTATTTGGGTGTTGGAAATTTCCAACATTAACTAACAGTCCCGTATGGTGGCACATTAACCACCAGCTTCATATGGTGACACATTAACCACCAGTTTCTGTGTCACTGTTCTGTCTTGTGTTGATACTTTTAATACCCTATGATGCCAGGATTAAGTGCACCAAAACGAGGTAGTACTTTGCTCATTCCAATTATTTTTTTTTAATTTGCACATCAAGTCCGATAACAAAAATTGTGACATTTGACCCGGAAACAAGAGAAGCGATATATTAACGATATTTAACTCTCACCAAACATCACACACAGCACTGCTCTTGTGTCAGGTAAGTCTACATCGGGCTCACCATAGCCCGTGCTACTTGCCCCGCTCCTGTGCCAGGTAAGTTACGGGCTCACCATAGCCCGCGCTGCTTGGAACTTGTTCAGAGTAGCTGAATCTATAATAACAACAACACATCTCACCAAATCATTCGGTGTACTTTTGAGCCTCAGTAAATATCTGCTTCATGTTTAATGTTATGGGGAGCTCGGGTGTTCACTGAAAATATATGTTGGGGTGTTAGGAACCTTTCAAAGTAATTTGAAAGTATTGATTTGTATAATAGAGATGCTTTTGTATGCAAGGTGTATCTGAGCACCTTCACTTTGAAATTATTGTTCATTTTAGCTACAGAAGGTAGAATATATATCCTAGGAATTGTAAATACAATTTGAACACTTAATACCACATAATGTATTTATTTTAGTAAAATATACTGTATATATATCCGTCTATCCACCACTTTGTACAATGGAAATTGCATGTAAGCCTATTTCCTTCTGCATAACATGATCTGGAAAAGATCAAGGCAAATAGGGGGGGGGGACATTCGACAAACCGCCGGCTTCCTGTCCTCGTCGAGGCCACTAGGGTTAGTGGTCCGCAGGTAAAAATAACTAAGTTTCACCATTATTAGTTTAAAATTGCTATCTCACTAGACCCAACTCAAGCCCTTAAAAACAATAAGACGTACACTCACCTTTCACTTTAAGAGGCCGCTTATCTAAAGACATTCACGGTACAACTATAACATACAAACTCACCACTGGGAAACTGAACACTGAAGGACAAGTGCTGGCGAGCGACTGAGGAATTTGTGAAGGAATGATGTGGCGGTGCCTTGTGTCAGTTCCCTGCCAGTAGATGGGACATGAACAAGAATTAAACACGTACTAGTTGATGTGCGGTCTGAAAAGACTTAGTTTTTTATATATTATATGACTAGTTATATATTTTTATGATTTGAGTGTGAAAAGCCAAATTGATATTCTAAAATCTAATACCATGCAAGTGAGGCCACGAAAAACGTCATAAGTAAATTTTCAAAAATTTAGCTTTAAAAATTACTAATCTGGCAACCCTGGCCTTCCAGGACAAAATTAAACAAAATATTACGACTTGATAGGTGACGTGGTGGTCGAGACTGCGCGGTGGTGATGCGCTGTGCAGGCTCGATCGACGTTACTGTAAATCATTGATGAAGTATAGGAATGTTTGGTGCGGGTGTTTAGCTTAGTAGAGCAAGCAGGTTTGTACGAGTACTGGAATACGAGGTGGGGGTGGGGGGGTGTCTGAGCTGAACTGGCAGGCGTACGATGACTATCCACATATCCACACATGCTTGACTTTCAGTACTGTTAATGGCAAGATGAACACTAAATAATGTATTATTAGTCTCTGTACTGTAAGAGAACTGGAACAAAGATTGTTCACGAACATTATTAATTTTTTGAATTATTTCCTCTGGCCGGAATGCTATGCTTGTTAGTGCTTTTGCAAGAATGTTCCGCTGAATTACCAACATATACTTTCACAACCCATTGTTTTTTTGTTATATACCGAGATCTTTGGGCCTGACAGTCCCCAAGTGGGCATGTGAAGGTATAGACGACGTTGGTTTCTTTTAAGACGTTCTGTTTGGTGTCTGGAAAGTTCTTCATGAGTAGGCTGGCCGTTTTCTTGTTTTTGTAGTAAATTGTCAATTGTATCTTCTGATTTGTGTCTGTGGGGATAACGTTCCTATTAATAATATCTTTCAGGAAACTTTCTTCGTTTTATGAGCCGTTGAAAAGAAGTTCCTGCAAAACAGTCTATTATGAGGTATAAGTGTTGTGTTAGTTGACTCTTTAGAGGCTGTATGATGTTTCACCTTTCTTTTAATGACGTCTTTAACATAACCGTTAGAGAAGCCATTGTTGACTAAGACCTGCCTTACCCTACAGAGTTCTTCGTCGACCTGCTTCCAACCAAAGCTGTGAGTGAGAGCTCAGTCAACATAAGCGTTGACAACACTCCTCTTGTTCCTGTCTGGCCAGTCACTATTGGCATTAAGGCACATTCCTATGTTTGTTTCCTTAGTGAAGACTGCAGTGTGGAAGCCACCATTCCTTTCCGTGACTGTTACATCTAGAAAGGGCAGCTTCCCATCACTCTCCATCTCTTAAGTGAAACTTAACACCGAATTTTGCTCGAATGCCTCCTTCAGCTGCTGCAAACGTCTGACATCAGGTATCTGCATAAAAATGTCGTCAACGTACCTGCAGTATATGGCGGGTTTCAAGTCCATGTCAACAAAGACCCTCTGCTCTATGGTACTCATGTAGAAGTTCGCAAACAGGACACCTAGGGGAGAACCCATGGCGACCCCATCTACTTGCTAATATATGTGCCCATCGAGACTTAAGAAGGGTGCCTCTTTAGTGCAGGCTTCGAGTAACTTCCTCACAAGGAAGCAAAGAGGTACCCTTCTTGAGACCCGATGGGCACATGTATAAGCAAGGAACCAGGTACGCCATGTGCATAGTGCTCCTGGCTGTCTGGGTTCGAATCCTTCTGGGGTTTCAGCGACGACAGTAGCGATCACGGCGGTCCTGGAGAGACAGGAAGCCAGTGTCAACATATAAGCTAAGGATGGGAGTCGAACGAAAGGCACCAGAACTGAGGCGCAACCCAGTATGGTGCAAAGCATCAAGACGGCGAAGAGTAAAAGGAGAAGCAGACGAGTAAGCAGGACAACCATAATCGAGCTTAGACAGGACGAGAGAGGAATGAAAAGCAAGGAGTGCGCACCTATCTGCTCCCAAAGAAGCATGGGACAATACCGAAGGAGGGTAAGGGCCTTACAGCACTCAACACGGAGGTAAGAGATATGGGGAGACCAAGACAAACGAGTGTCAAGGAATAACCCCAAAAGCTTCGCGGAATCTTTGTACTCAAGGGGGATGACCATAAAGTGACAGAGGGACGAAGAACGACCCGTTTCCGAGTAAAATTCATGGCACAAGTCTTAGAAGTAGAGAACTTAAGCCATGATCGGTGGCCCAAGACGACACGGCATCAATGCAAGTTGAAGCCGGCGCTGAAGGAGAGGCGAATCATCACCCTGACAGCAAAGGGTAAGATCATCGACAGAGAGCGGAGAAGACACCTAAAGAAGAGAGGAAAGAAGACCATTGAGGGCAACCAGAAAAAGAGTAGTGCTCAAAACACTACCTGGGGCACACCTTCATATTGCTGAAAAGAGGCAGAGAGAGCGGTACCAAGTCGCACGAGAGAGGAAGCGGCAGAGAAAGATGACCACGAAGGCCAAAAGAATTAAGCTGGGATAGAATATGATATCGCCAAGTGGTGTCTTAAGCCTTTTCCAGGTCAAAAAGGACGGCAACACACGGAGGTCTTCGCAGCAAAAGCAGTACGAATATAGACCTCCAAGTTCACCAGGACATCTGTCGTGCTGCGGCACTTGCGGAAACTAAATTGAGAAGGGGAGAGATGGTGATGGTGTTCCAGAACCACATCGACGAATGTTAACCATACGTTCAAAGAGTTTGCAGGCAACTTGTGAGGGCAATAGGGCGAAAGTCCTTAGGGATGTTCCCCGAGACACTGGTTTGCGAACAGGGAGGACAACGGCATCGAGCCAGTCCTCAGGGACTGACGACGACTCCCAGATCCGATTATACAGACTCGTAAATATGAACGTGCACGGAGGGAGATGGCGAAGCATCTCAATGAATACATCGGAGCCTGCCGCCGTAGAACCGCAGAGGGCCAGGGCAGAACGAATTCAGAGAGAGAGAAGGGATCGTTATAGGGAAGTCGAAGATGAGTGCAGAAATCTAAAGGACGAGACTCAAGGACAGGTTTACGAAGAAGGAAAGATTGGGGAAGATGAAGACCAGAGCTAACAGAAGAAAAGTGGGAACCCAGTTCGGTAGCGACCTGCAACGGGTCCGCCACAAGAGTACCGTGGAGGTGAAGGACCGGTGAAACATCGGGAACGAACTTACCGCTATCTTGTGGATACGCTTCCAGATCTGTGGCAGAGGAGTTTCGGACATAATGGTGGAGACATAAGAGGCCCAACATTCACGTTTAGCCGTACGGATGGCCCTACTAGGTGCCTCTTCCAGGCTGCACGCTTACAGCGGACAGCCCGAGCACAGTCTGCATTCCACCAGGGAACGCACTTCCGTGGACCCCGAGAGGAATAGAGTGGAGGGCAGCGTCAAAGACAGTGTCATGAAAAAGGAGAGCGCGAGGGAGAGGCGAGGGAGAGGTCAGAGAGAGCAGCACTGAGGGTAAATAGGTTCCAGTCCGCTTTAGCAAACTGCCACCTAGGGAAGGAGAGGGAAGGGCGAAAAGAAAAAAAGGAAACAAGGATGGGGAAATGGTCACTGCCATGGAGGTCATCAAGAACCTGCCACATGAAATCTAAGTAAAGAGAAGAGCAAAGAGAAAGATCAAGACAGGAAAGGGTGCGAGTTCGAGAGTCCAAATGAGTGGGCTCACCAGAATTCAGAAGAGACAGGGAAGAAGAGAGGATAAACGGCTCAAGAAGGCGACCTCGGGTATTCGTCAGAACATCACCCCAAAGAGAATGACAATTGAAATCACCCAGCAGGAGCACAGGCTCCGGCAAGGAGTCCAGGAGGTGTTTCAGATCAGGAAGAGAAAGCGGGACACCGGGGGGGGGGAGATAAATGGAACAAACTGTGTACCATTTCCCCACAAAGATACGAGCAGCAGAACAATGGAGAGGCGAAAGAAAAAGTAAGGGGACAAAGGGAACATCAGAGCGAATCAAGAGAGCAGAAGATTAGGAGCCCCAGCAACAGCGGGGTGGGGGGGGGGAAGAGAAAGGAATAGCACGAAAGCGACCAGGACGAGCAACAAGCATCGGCTCCTGGAGACAGACACAAAGGGGCGAAAACCGCGAAATCAGAAGTTGGAGTTCGAGGAAATTGGCGTAATAACCTCGAACGTTCCATTGAAGAATAGACATCGACGAGAAGAGAAAGGACAACAGAGAAACAAGGAAAGAAACAAAGGCGAAAGAGCAACATAGCACGTTAAAGAATATCAGGGTCGGGATCAGGGTCAGCAAAGTCAGGGTTAGGGGGCATGGGTAAACTGAGCAAAGACGAGGGAGGGAGGGAAGGAAGCGGGAGAACAGACAGAGGTGGGCGGGCGGGGTCCGGAGGAGGAAGAGGAGGAGACAACGGAGAGGAGCAGTCAAGGACAGCAGCAGGAAGAGGGGGAGTAGAAAGAGGGGAGCGCACCTCAGCAAGGGCAGCAACCGAAAGGGAAGGGGGCCAAAGAAACCTCCATAGCAGGAACAGGGGGTGCAACCACTGAAATTGGAGGGGAAGGAGCAATAGAGCAGTAGTAGGGGCCGAGGAAGAAAGCGAAGCCTTCTTACCGCCGGGGAGGAGGAAGGAGAGGAGCCAGGCTTACGCTTCTGACTTAAAGAGACCGGTGTCCCAGCAACTACGTACCGGGCAACGGATTCCAGCGTCTCAACAGGAGAAGCTGAACGAGAGCA
>WNGS01163947.1:17949474-17969683 GCA_020271785.1 Procambarus virginalis | reverse complement strand
CGATGTGACTTGACTGCTGTAAACCCTCTCGACAGTGTAATATGGTCTGCTCCATGGAAAGTACAGAAAATAGACGTCGAAATTGCACCCCTCAAGGTGAAAAAGACTCATCATGAACCGGGACAATTACGGTGTTTGTATGGAAGCATGATATCTCGGTTACCAAGAGACAACAGTTTACATGTATATTGTGACGGGTCGGTGGCGGAGGATGGCAGGGCAGGGTGTGGTGTCCTAATAAGGGAATATACGGAGTTTGGGACTGTGGACAGGATAATTGAACTCCGGCTTAGTAATTATATATCATCCACACAAGCTGAACTGCAGGCCATTCTGGCATGTTTGGAGGAAGTACGTCATGGCGACAAAAATTTTTGTATTTGTCGATAGCCGAGGAGCACTTGAGTCCTTAAACAGTCGAAACCCAGTCTTCGTCTCCATAGTTGAGGATTGTAAGAGAAGAATAACTGAGATACAGCTGAAAGGACATAGTGTGAAATTCATGTGGATTCCATCTCATGTTGGAATAGTGCTCAACGAGGTGGCGGATGACTTGGCCAAACGTGCCACATCAAAACCACAAGTTGACATTGAATGTGAATTCACAATGAGACAAATTCGAAGCAAAATCAGAAATATTCAGGCACAGGCAGGAGCGGAGAGGAGAGATCTAATGTATGAGAGAAGTCAAACCATGCAACACTACATGTATGTGAGTCAAAACACCATTTCACTTATGGTAAAAGGAGAAATGCTTGGAGTGACTCTGTGTACATGCGGCTCAGGCTTGGGTACAAATATTACTGGGAATATGGGATAGGTGTTCATGATAATGACACGAAGTGTAAACTATGTAGTATGTTAAGGTCTCACACCCTTGCCCATTATGTTCTTGATTGTCCGTTGATTAATGTATATAGAAACACTGAGATAAGGACTGTTCCTGAACAAATAGCCTGGATGTGTCACAACGGAAAGGTTGATGAAATTCTTGAGAGATATAAGAATTTTGCACCAAGACTGTAATATTTTGTTGAATTATCTGCATGTCTCTTGCAAATTGTCTATACAGTATACCTAGGTCATAAAAGTATTTGTGTACGTCTGATATCATACTTCTCGTGAAGGAGGAAATGTATATGTTTATCTCTCAGAATGTTTGGTAATATGATTATTGTTTGTGATGTGTGTATATGTATGTATTAACACGATGTACTGAACGGGGTGAGAATAGCTTGAGCTACCTCATCCCTTTGTGTGTATTTTACATCAATAAACTTATTTCAATTTCTCCACCCTACCTTTGCTTCACCGCCTTCCCTACCCCCTTGACCACTTTCCCTACCCTTTATCACCTTCACCACCTTCTCAATTCATCACCACCTACTCTACCACTCACCAATTTCCTTACTCCTCATTACTTTCCTTTCTCTTCGCCACCTTGCGTACTCCTCACCACTTTCCTGGCATGGGATTTACAGCGACATTGTTACTGGGACTCATTATATTCATAATTACATGCATTCACATTGTCCCCATTAGTTGTGGGATGGACGGGGTTACATCACTATTCACTGTGTCACTGTGAATTACCCAGAGTCCACAGCCTAAGGCGCAGTAATGTTTATCTGGACACTACAGAAGAGATAGCTTTCCAAAAATCATATTTTGTATATTCTCTCCAAAGTATGTCATTTTCGTGAAATTTGATGCTTCATACTTCATTACCGATATTACATGTGATTTAATTCCATTTTCAAATTAGTCTTAATGAATCTTGATACAAATTAAAAGTTTAAGTTATAGAAGAAAATCAAGTCACTACAAAAAACACAAAATATTCGAGTTGCCTTGGAAGAAAACGCTAAGCATTTAAAGGATATCAATAGCCTAATCTGCTCAATCTTTTGGGGATGTGTTTTATTTCAATAAACTTACACGAACACAGAAATTCTTTAGATGCTATGTCTGATCACTCCACACACCAAATGTTATCAGTTGGGAAAATCATGAGAGAGCATTATTTGCTACCAAAAATTGTAAATTAAAATTTACAATCAATCAGAAACTTTATTCATAAATGGTAGTATATTTATAATTGGGAAGCTTCACATAAAAAAGTGTACTCACATGCAGACGCCCACTACAACCTGTTCACTCAACTAATATGATGTTATGGTAACCAGCGTACTAAATGCAACATGCTAGGAAAATCAGTAACTCACAAAGCTCCACATTTTTATGCATGGGTTAGGTGTAAAGAGTCGGGTTCATGGGTTAGGTGTAAAGAGTCGGGTTCATGGGTTAGGTGTAAAGAGTCGGGTTCATGGGTTAGGTGTAAAGAGTCGGGTTCATGGGTTAGGTGTAAAGAGTCGGGTTCATGGGTTAGGTGTAAAGAGTCGGGTTCATGGGTTAGGTGTAAAGAGTCGGGTTCATGGGTTAGGTGTAAAGAGTCGGGTTCATGGGTTAGGTGTAAAGAGTCGGGTTCATGGATTAGGTGTAAAGAGTCGGGTTCATGGATTAGGTGTAAAGAGTCGGGTTCATGGGCTAGGTGTAAAGAGTCGGATTCATGGGCTAGGTGTAAAGAGTCGGGTTCATGGGCTAGGTGTAAAGAGTCGGGTTCATGGATTATGTGTAAAGAGTCGGGTTCATGGGTTAGGTGTAAAGAGTCGGGTTCATGGGCTAGGTGTAAAGAGTCGGGTTCATGGGTTAGGTGTAAAGAGTCGGGTTCGTGCATTTCTGGTTAGGTTAGGTCATTGGATTTTGTACGTTGTGGCAAATCAAGAGAACGGGTTGATGTGGGTTGTCAAGGTGCGAGGTCAGGTATCACTAGGCCACACCCTGTTATGGTGACCTGAGTGATGGGGTTATGACCTATGGCAGCCAGGATCACTCCCATCCCTGAAGTTACCTCGCCAAAAGGAAAATGAGCATTGCAGGTAGCATTCCCGTTATAGTAATTATTGCGTGAAGGACAGTTTTCGACTTGGTGACCTTTGGTCCAGATCATAAATCCGAATGAATTTGATCCCATCGTCATAGATGTCACTGATCCTTCCCTTCTTACTTCATCGATATCACATTTGGACTCCAGAGACGTCATTAAATTTATGTTACCTCCAGTATAGGAGTTAACCACAATATTTTCAGTTACTTGATTCTTATTGTTCACACTGTTTATGGAGGAGCCTACAAGGGAAGGCCCCATAGTACCGAGACAGAGTAGCAGGAACTGCTGTGAGTGACGCAGGTGAGGCTGCAGGCGGATATAGACACGACCCAGGCTCCGGCCTCCAACACTCAGATCCAGAAACACCTCAGACGGAAACTGCAAGGGAGAAAAACAGTCTTAGTGCGGACCTTAATGGCGACCTTACAGCGGTCGTCACAATAGAAATTTAATGAATAACGTAACAAAAAAAACTCATAATAATAATAAAAAGCCACGGAAACATAAATGTGAAACATTGACTAAAACAAAATATCCTTCAAATTTTTACTGTTCATTCATTATTGCTTTTATACTTTACACCTTTCAGTGTTTAAGAACATAAGAACAAAGGTAACTGCAGAAGGCCTATTGGCCCATACGAGGCAGCTCCTATTTATAACCACCCAATCCCACTCATATACATGTCCAACCCATGCTTGAAACAATCGAGGGATCCCACCTCCACCACGTTACGCGGTAATTGGTTCCACAAATCAACAACCCTGTTTCCGAACCAGTATTTACCCACTATTTATACTGTTTGAAACAGCAAGTGGTGAGTCTTACTATCCATTGAGTTGACTGTTATGCTCACATTTCTTTCAGGATTAGCTATACTGTATTTAATTTGGCAACAATGTTAAGAAACTTGAAAACCTTTATTTTAAATTTTATTTGGTTGCAAATGAATGAGTATTGCCTGATCTCAAGTATGTTCTTATAGAACGTCATTATTACCTGCAAGAAGAGGTGGGTGTCAACACGCTGGGCGAGTGAGTGAAGTAAGTGTCTACCATCCCGATAGTCCAGTTTGAAACGTTGACTGTCGGCAGGTGGTGCCTGCTGCTGTTTATGCTGCTGCTGCTGCTGTGGCAGTTTCAACAGCCTCGGTCTTTCCTCTTGCTTCAGCAGGCTTAGTCTTGCCTTTTTCTGCTGTGACAGCCTTGGCCTTGCCTCCAGCTGCATCTGCCGAAGCTGCACATTCTCTGGTGACTTCGGCTTCTGTAGAGTCATTTCCAGATAACAGAGAATTTAACTTATTCATCTCAATATGTTTTACCTTTCCTTCAGAAACAAACAGGGAGTCGATACTGGAAACGTTTTCAATTTCCGATGAAAGAAGCTTCATATCCTTCTCAAAATCATGCACAAAAGTACTTTTTTGGCACAGCTTGCCAATCATCCGAGAGCTGTTGTAAAAAATATTTCTTATTTCCTCTTTCTTTTCGGCAATATTCTTATCTATTAAAAGTTTGATGTCGTCCTTGAGTTGAGACTTTCTCTCCTGGATGTAGGCCTTGGCCAGTTGGACGTGGTGGCCGTTCTGGTGCTCGGAGTAGAGACATAGGCTACACAGGGCCGCCTTACACTCCCGACACCAATACTTAAGCTGATCCTCGTGCGTGGTGCAATTCTGGCACCAATACGTCCGCTCATCCCTGTGCTTGCTACAGGTACCACTCTGACGGCAGAAATTATCATTATTAATATTTATCAAAACTTTCAACATCAAGATGATTTATTTAGTCATCAAGAGATAGCAAAGTAATTGATTAGGCTTTATATATATGTGTTCTATGTTTTTTCTCCAAGCTGTTGCGCGTTATATTACACAATATTATATAGTTTCATTTATGGGTCTTGACGGCCGAGTGGACAGCACTCAGTGTTCGTAGACCTAAGGGCCCGGGTTTGAACCCCGGCAGAGGCGGAAACCAATGGGTAGAGTTTCTTTCACCCTGATGCGTCTGTTCACCTAGCGGTAAATAGGTACCTGGGAGCTAGACAGTTGTAACGGGCTGCTTCCTGGGGATGTGTGTGTGTGTGTGTGAAAATTAGGATTAAGGACTCGCCCAAAACACTTTGCGTGCTAGTGGCTTACAAGAATTTAAGAACTCTTGTAAATATATATAAATAAAAATAAAAAAAAATATATAAAATATTATCACTACCGAGCTCCATCAAGTTTAGTATATTCCTAATAGAATACAAAATTGTGTATAATATATATATTAAACATGTCTCATTAAATATGACCGCATATTCTGTATTTATTATCTTCTGATTTAGGGCTTCTATCCCTCTAACCTGACCCAGTGCCGGTACAAAATCAACCAGCATTGTAAAATTCCTTCACTTGAGAATGAACCATGGAGGTTCGAAACGTTGTGAATATTGTATAAATAAGTGTAATACTTTCTATAGTAATTTACCTCTTTTCTTCACCCGGAAATTACGAAAATGAGTTTTGGAGAACTCCTATTTCAGCTACGCCCTGATGCTAAGAAAATAGTTAGAGGGATAGAAGCCCTAAATCAGAAGATAATAAATACAGAATATGCGGTCATATTTAATGAGACATGTTTAAAAGAAAACCTGCTGCCAGTATACACCAATATATATATTACAGTATATTCACATTTTAGTGAATACCTTAAAAATGTTTAAGACTCCCATGACTGAAAATTAGAAAGAATAGTTTTATGATAAATGAATTTTGAAATTGGTAACCAATTTAAATGAATTGGTGACATATTTGTCACACTGAAACAAATATGTAAGCCAATGTATAACCACTGTGTAACCATTTTATAATTATTATAAATGTTTAGTAACGGTCATTACTGCCATGTTTCTCCTAATCTTCCCTTTACTTTTAAACTGCCCCCAATTACAGTATTCACCATGAGGCAAAAAAACAAATTTGCAATCGGAAACTAATCTTCTCAACTCAACTTAAGACACTTAAGTTCCCAATAGAAAAGAATTAACAATTAATGCTTGAGATTAATAGCGGTCACTATCTGCAAGTCACTGCAAAATCAGTAATTTAAAACACCATTTTGAAACTAATTACAAAATATTGTTCGTATGATTGCCCAACTAAACCCAACACAGACTTAAGGAAAAATACGTTACAAGAATTAAAATCATCAATAAATAGCCATCCAACACTGCCATCCATTGTTCGGTAAGGAAGCCTATAACGACTGAAATCCGTTTTGTTCTATGAAATATCTATAAAAAAAAACATTTGTACACATTTGCCTTTGTGTTTACTGAAACTAATACAAATTAATTAAAAAAAAACTGCATGCATGAATAAATATTATTGCATTTAATATTCATTTTTTAAATTTCTATAACATTTTTGTAACAAAATGTGTAACAATAAAAACATGAATACATTGGAGTATGAGTAAATTCTGTTCATGTTCTGCGGCTTTCAGAGATCTGAGATATATCATTTGAGGCTACTTGTTATATCGGTTATCGTTAAATCAACCACTTTGGGTGGAGGGTAAAGCGACGGTCTCGCTTCTTTCGGGTCCACGGGCGACATCTCCCTTCACACAGGGTGCAGTCGCACCTCCACAGATCTCCAGTATCAGCTCTTGATACTGGTAATGGCTCAAAAGGGGCCACCACTTACGGGCTATTCATTCCCGTGCTACCTTTTGGGGTGGCTTAATCTTCATCAATCAATCAATCTTTCGGGTCAGTGTTCAATCCCCGACCGTCCAAGTGGTTGGGCAACATTCTTCACTTCCCTGCCCCCTGTAGGGAAGTGAAGGCATCCCAAATGAAGGCATCCCAAATCCTTATCCTGACCCATTCCCAGTGCTATATAGTCGTAATGGCTTGACGCTTTCCCCCTGATAGTTCCCTTTTCCCCCCTCTTGCAGTAAGCCAGTTTGGCCGCTCCTGCTATAAAACAATGCAATGTAACACTTGCAACGTAATGTGAAATACATATAACCGTGCAATGTATTTCCACAACGTATTGTACTTCACAAACACAAGACAAATGAGGATATTGTGGAATACATTGGAGCATTCTACGTTCTATAACAAGTAAAATGAGGATTCAATATTAATAAATCTATGTAATCTGGCAGTATATTAACATTTAATATGTTATAAACGAGCGTTAACTTCCACTCTGGTCATAACATTAACGAATGTGTAACAAATATAATGATAATAATAATTATAATAATAACTTCTATAATAATAATTTAATGTGTCGGGGGACAGGAAGCCAGAGTGTATTCATACACATTTGTTTTTTTATCGAAAAAGCATCTCCTGTCACTACGGGCTCACCATACCCCGTGCTGCTTGGAACTTTTTGTTCGAAGTAGCGAATCTTATACAACAACAACATCTCGTGTCCTCAGTCCTATATTGTGGCTTGTTGAGCTTGACACCGTTGCTCCTTGTGTTACATCTGACATTTTGAAGAAATTGTCCGGATGAACATCTTCCAAATTGTTCAGAATTTTAAAGTTTAAATGAGATCCGCCCTGCCATGCCTGGTTTGGTACCTATAAATAGGTACCTTGGAGTTAGTCAGCTGTCACGGGCTGCTTCCTGGGTGTGTATTCACCTAGTAGTGTTTGCGGGGGTTGAGCTTTGCTCTTTCGGCCGGCTCTCAACTGTTTACTAACTACTTTTTTTTCCACACCACACACACACCCAGGAAGCAGCCCGTGACAGCTGACTAACTCCAGGTACCTATTTACTGCTAGGTAACAGGAGCATTCAGGGTGAAAGAAACTTTGCCCATTTGTTTCTGCCTGGTGCGGGAATCGAACCCGCACCACAGAATTACGAGCCCTGCGCGCTATCCACCGGGCTACGAGGCCCCATACATATTACCAACATACATATTCTCGTTCGTGTGTGTGTGTGTGTGTGTGTGTGTGTGTGTGTGTGTGTGTGTGTGTGTGTGTGTGTGTGTGTGTGTGTGTGTGTGTGTGTGTGTGTGTGTGTGTGTGTGTGTGTGTGTGTGTGTGTGTGTGTGTGTGTGTGTGTAGAAAAAAAAGTAGTAGTAAACAGTTGATATGCGGGCCGAAAGACCCCCCCCCCCACAAACACAAATAGGTGAATACACTGCCTGTTCGAGGGTGGAGGCCAGACACTTAGGGCTAGCTTCAGCAAACGTTGTTGGATTAATGGTGAATGTATCAGGAGTGACATGGGGGGGGGGTAGACTGGGTGTCCTCCTGAAAGAGGCGCACGGCCCACAATGCTCCACATTCACGAAGACTGTGGATGTGAACAGTAGTTGTGTGTAGGCAGGGAGGGAAGAAACGTGGAAAGGACGTGTATGGGCTGAGAGAGGGAAAGAAGGGTTTCAATTAGCTTGGAAACTATTCATCAGATGATTAAAAATTGTGCTGCGGGATCAAAGAGCCACAGTTCAACCCCCAGTAAGCTTAAGTAAATACAATCAGGCATGTACAACACAAAAATGAGGGTCGGACATCACTGCACCAGACGGCCAGTAATTAAGACAGTGACCCAGGAGATGGAGCTTAACCCCCACAAAACAGCGCGACAAAACAAAACCTGAATTACCAGACTTCTCATGTAGGCGGCAGATAGCCCGAGCAGCGAGAAGCAGACGGGTAGTTGGTCTATCTGCAGACGGCTGTGGTCTCTGCGGCAGGTCGGGCAGCGTAAGTCGTAGGAGGAGTAGAGTTGGCGGATGCAGCTGCGGCAGAAGGTGTGGCCGCAGGGCAGCACCAGGGGCTCGCGGCACCACTTCTGATACACCTGGGAACACACGGCGCAGGTCACCGCCTCCTCCATACCAGCTCTCTTCGCCAGGCTCTCCAAACGATCAGCCTCGTCTGAAACTATTATAGAATCAATCATTAACCTTCAACTTATTTTTGTATTTATAATAATATTAAGTAATGCTAATGTCTTCTCACAGACATAATGAAATAGGATAAAAACCCACACTTATGTATTTATGAATTTTATGGAAAGATTTACACCAAGTCGTTTGCACTCCTGAGTGATTTGTCAAAGTCTGAGTGGGTAGTTAGGACGTGACCTACATCTCAAAGACTAATACGACTGCTCGCATTAGTCTCAACTACTCATTGGCAGCCGCATTAGTCATTGAGATGCAAGCCTCGTCCTAACTAAACACTCAGACCTTGACAAAGCACTCAGGAGAGTGCGAAAGATTTGGTGTAAATATTTATATTAAATTCACAAATACATAAGCGTGGGTTATAAAGCATAAAATTTTACCAAAAATATTGCCATTTTTTTTTTTAATTTGGCAAAACATTAGGTTGATTTTTTTAGTTTGACTAGATGCAAACCTATAATGACTGTAACAAGGACAATAAGGTAGTCAATAGCCACATTTCCAGGATGATGCAGTGTCAGGTCAGATTCAAGTTTCTTTAGACAAAATATATCTCAAAGGGATAGAGTAAATTAGGTCCCTCAAGGGAGCTTACAAGGGCTTGTAGAGTAAATTGGAAGGCCCTCAAGGGATTATTACTATCCTCTAATACATTACATGAGAGGATAGTAATTATTACATAAGGGGTTATTACAACCTCAAATACAAGTCCCTTAAAGGGGCTATTACTACTGTCATCTAATAAAATTATCTCAATTTACTCACGAATATGCTTTTGAAGTACATGCATCCTATTTACCATAAGTATTACATTAAAACAAGTTAATCACATAAAAATTATAAAAAATTTAACGATTACATAAAAATCATTTCAGTACATAATACAATAAAATCAATTTATCATTACATCCTCGGAACAAAGTTTCTAAAACTAAGAATTTTAAATCATAGCAGTTACACCTATTTAATGATACATTACAGTTACAGTTAAATCATAGTTACACATAAAATTTAATGATACCTTACATATTTTCTTATATAAATGATAGATAAATATAGAAATATCTATCACTATCTAGTACATAGTGATATAATGTGTGAGCACACGGCATGGATTTAAAACGGGAAGCCTATGCCTTTCACAATTATTCATCTATGACAAAAACAAAATACAGAAGCGGTATACACGGACTTTGCAAATGCATTTGATGAGATGAGGACAATAGGAATAACAGGTAAAGTAGGGCGATGGATATTCAATATCCTGCCAAATAGAATACAAAGAATAAGTCATAAGAATAACCTTTAATCAAACATAATCAAGTCCAAGCACAGTGAAAAGCTCTGTACCTCATGGCACAGTCCTTGTATCACGGCTTTTTCTCACTGTCAAATCAGATATAGACACAAATATAAATCACAGCTTCGTATCATCTTTTGTAGATGCCATACAAAATCAACAGAGTAGAGCCAATGTAGTGCTGAACCAACCGCGTTGTGGTGGATATGTGCGTCTGTGGGCCAATCAAAGCAGCAGCCTGTTGGACCAAGTTATCACAAGTAAAGCCTGGTCGTGGGTCAGGCTTGGGAAGTACAACTCTCAGAACCATCTCCAGGTACTACATATGTTACATTCATTTTTCACAGCGTAGGGACACATTAACCAACACGGTATTGCCAGTAATATTTTTACCCAATCTTAATCTCATATATACTGAGTCCTACCATGACACTTTACCCCATCATATGTGAAAGACGAGTTCGTGCTTGTTAAAGTATTACTGATATCCATAATTATATATCTTTAATTTGTTCTGTATCCATTGTATCCATTAGGATAAGCTTGATCCCTTTGTCTGAATTTATTTCAGAGTTATGACATGTCACACGGACATCAGTTTTTTGTTTGCCATCTTTGGTTCTGCACAAACAGTTTTATTTAACACTTCCTACATGTGAACGATCTACATAAATCTTAGTTTGCACTAATTCTGTTAACTGTCTGAAACTGAGCTCTTTACACTCACCCACAGTAGAAAACCACATAAAGTGGTCTTCTATACTGTTTAATGATGACTACTGTCAATGTAAAAAAAACAAAAAACAGGCATTTTTACCTCGCTTAACTACGTCTTTCAACCCTGCTAATATATCACAGAGTTCAGCCTCCGTAAAAATGGCATTGTCTGTTAAACGATCTCCATTGAAAATATCTACAGTGTTTATGTCAATGTACTCCCAGATTAGAACATAAGAACATCAAGAACAAAGGTAACTGCAGAAGGCCCATTGGCCCACACGAGGCAGCTCCTATTTGAAACTTCGCATCCTAATGTTCCGTCGTCCTTAGCTGCTTAGCCATCACAATAAACACAATTTAGGCATTACTTATATGATGGCTAAAACGAGTACTCCCACTGCTCTTCCACATCACTCCAAAGCTTTCAAAAGTTGCAATCTCTTTGCACATTGCCCAAACAGACGGTTCACCTCAGCGCCATGAATATATCCAATATATATAGGCCAAAATAGTTATATATTTTTGTATTATTTCTTTACTTTTCTCGTTAATTTCTTATAAGAATAGGCTTCATATTTCACATTTCAAGTTACTTTTGTCTTTGTTAACTGTGGGGGGTTTGCTCTACAATATAATATATTGAAAATTTCGAAGGAATATAAGAAATGTTAAAAAAAATGTGAGAACCAGTAACCTATGGATCTCCTATAATAAATTCAACAATGAAATCAAATAAATTTAGATAAGTGAACTGTAAAATTTCAACTAAATTTAGAGCTAATCCCTTACACGTCCTTTTGTGGGGTAATTTTTATGATGTTAGTATACACATATTGAAATAATGTATTCATAAAATATTAAAATTCAATGAGAAAATGGTTTAATTTGCTAACTATCTTGAGGTTATCTTGAGATGATTTCGGGGCTTTTAGTGTCCCCGCGGCCCGGTCCTCGACCAGGCCTTCACCCCCAGGAAGCAGCCCGTGACAGCTGACTAACACCCAGGTACCTATTTTACTGCTAGGTAACAGGGGCATAGGGTGAAAGAAACGCTGCCCATTGTTTCTTGCCGGCGCCTGGGATGGAACCCAGGACCACAGGATCACAAGTCCAGTGTGCTGTCCGCTCGGCCGACCGGCTCCCAGACAAACTACAATATGGAAATTGAATCGGCTTAGCTGCCAAAGATGAACGTAGATTGCGTCCAGCAACTATAACCCGTTTGATTCTGTCCAAGTCAGCTATCCCTAGTGACACGTGATTGTGCTGGTGGAATTCTCTCTCTCGAAATTAACTCCACGCTGAAAGGTGAATCATATATAATTTCCACTCCAAATATGCTCATGTATTTAATCGCAGAATTTAAGTGGGGTTGGGAGTAAGAAAGCCACTCACGTGGGTTATGGGGATGTTAAACTGCGTAACAACAAGACACCAACATGATTATATAAAAAAAATGCCAAATTTAATATATCAAAAAATTGCGGAATTTAGAGATAACACCATCAATAGTGTCCAAGAAATGTGTAAGTACTTCATTCACAATGATGTGCTGCCCGAAATTTTAGCGAAGTATCCAAAATTTGCTTACTGTCGGTAATGCATGCACATGACTGTAAAGCTGCCGCCCAGTTGGGTGGGTGTGCAGCAAGACTAGTAACTGTGTGACTCACTATAGATGTAAAGTGCCTTGTATAGTGACTGTTGTGAGCCTCTTGTAGTGTCACTTGTGACACCTCTTTGTGTCACTTGTGACACAAAGATTCTTGATGTGTGTATTTGTGTGGGTGATTAGATATGTATGTGTATGTATATGTGTATACGTATATATATATGTACATGTATGTATGAGGGTGTGTACATGTGTATACAACATTGATAATTTTGTAACTAGCGTCAAACATTGTTATTTGCTTAGCTAAACGAACTAGAGGGTTCAGTTCCTGAACCGATTATGTGCCTCTGTATCTTTTGCACCACCGCCCACGGGATGGGTATGGGGTGCATAATAAAGAAAGAAATTGAATTTAATATATCAGTGGTACTCTGTCCTGTCGAACGCGGTGTCCGTAAACTGTAGACACTCTGGAATTGATCTGAAGCTCGTTGGTACACGGATGCTACTCAATTAGATCGATAATAAACATCAAATCTAGAACACCAGGTACTTATGGCGGGTGTCTTAGACCAAGTTTCCAGCTAGGCTGGTGACGCATGCGCCACCTAGCGACAAATGTTGGAACTTGGGGAATTATTCGCAATATTTAATTCTAATTTGCAAATGGATGGAAACATTACTGACGTTGAACAAATCCCCAAGGGCCGTGACGAGATTCGAACTACTAATCGCAATTGTGATTTGTGTGTGTTACTGACGTTAATTTACGTCATAATAGCTTGCTTTATATAACAGCAGATTTGTTTCTGGCTGTGCAAATCATTTAATCTAAATGACGTTGGATGGACAAGAAATATTCATACTGGAAATTCAGTTCATCGCTTTGTTTACTGGAACAGCTGATCACAGCTGTATAAAACTATTTCCAATAAACGGCTAAATAAATATAAATCGATTACCAATCGATATTCCTTAATAAATAATACAAGGTTGGATTGGATTTAACTCAATTTATGAAAATATATAATTTATTCTCGAGGGAGCCAGGCGACTGACGCAATATTGGCTCCCGATAATAGTAAGAATTCGGTGGTACTAGGCTGCTTATTAGTAGAGTTAGTAAATGTGAATTCCTAGAACAATAAATGTATATTACAGTACTAGGGGTTAGTATTTGGGTGTTGGAAATTTCCAACATTAACTAACAGTCCCGTATGGTGGCACATTAACCACCAGCTTCATATGGTGACACATTAACCACCAGTTTCTGTGTCACTGTTCTGTCTTGTGTTGATACTTTTAATACCCTATGATGCCAGGATTAAGTGCACCAAAACGAGGTAGTACTTTGCTCATTCCAATTATTTTTTTTAATTTGCACATCAAGTCCGATAACAAAAATTGTGACATTTGACCCGGAAACAAGAGAAGCGATATATTAACGATATTTAACTCTCACCAAACATCACACACAGCACTGCTCTTGTGTCAGGTAAGTCTACATCGGGCTCACCATAGCCCGTGCTACTTGCCCCGCTCCTGTGCCAGGTAAGTTACGGGCTCACCATAGCCCGCGCTGCTTGGAACTTGTTCCGAGTAGCTGAAACTATAACAACAACAACACATCTCACCAAATCATTCGGTGTACTTTTGAGCCTCAGTAAATATCTGCTTCATGTTTAATGTTATGGGGAGCTCGGGTGTTCACTGAAAATATATGTTGGGGTGTTAGGAACCTTTCAAAGTAATTTGAAAGTATTGATTTGTATAATAGAGATGCTTTTGTATGCAAGGTGTATCTGAGCACCTTCACTTTGAAATTCATTGTTCATTTTAGCTACAGAAGGTAGAATATATATCCTAGGAATTGTAAATACAATTTGAACACTTAATACCACATAATGTATTTATTTTAGTAAAATATACTGTATATATATCCGTCTATCCACCACTTTGTACAATGGAAATTGCATGTAAGCCTATTTCCTTCTGCATAACATGATCTGGAAAAGATTAAGGCAAATAGGGGGGGGGACATTCGACAAACCGCCGGCTTCCTGTCCTCGTCGAGGCCACTAGGGTTAGTGGTCCGCAGGTAAAAATAACTAAGTTTCACCAAATTGCTATCTCACTAGACCCAACTCAAGCCCTTAAAAACAATAAGACGTACACTCACCTTTCACTTTAAGAGGCCACTTATCTAAAGACATTCACGGTACAACTATAACATACAAACTCACCACTGGGAAACTGAACACTGAAGGACAAGTGCTGGCGAGCGACTGAGGAATTTGTGAAGGAATGATGTGGCGTTGCCTTGTGTCAGTTCCCTGCCAGTAGATGGGACATGAACAAGAATTAAACACGTACTAGTTGATGTGCGGTCTGAAAAGACTTAGTTTTTTATATATTATATGACTAGTTATATATTTTTATGATTTGAGTGTGAAAAGCCAAATTGATATTCTAAAATCTAATACCATGCAAGTGAGGCCACGAAAAACGTCAAAAGTAAATTTTCAAAAATTTAGCTTTAAAAAATTACTAATCTGGCAACCCTGGCCTTCCAGGACAAAATTAAACAAAATATTACGACTTGATAGGTGACGTGGTGGTCGAGACTGCGCGGTGGTGATGCGCTGTGCAGGCTCGATCGACGTTACTGTAAATCATTGATGAAGTAAGGAATGTTTGGTGCGGGTGTTTAGCTTAGTAGAGCAAGCAGGTTTGTACGAGTACTGGAATACGAGGTGGGGGTGGGGGGTGTCTGAGCTGAACTGGCAGGCGTACGATGACTATCCACATATCCACACATGCTTGACTTTCAGTACTGTTAATGGCAAGATGAACACTAAATAATGTATTATTAGTCTCTGTACTGTAAGAGAACTGGAACAAAGATTGTTCACGAACATTATTAATTTTTTTAATTATTTCCTCTGGCCGGAATGCTATGCTTGTTAGTGCTTTTGCAAGAATGTTCCGCTGAATTACCAACATATACTTTCACAACCCATTGTTTTTTGTTATATACTGAGATCTTTGGGCCTGACAGTCCCCAAGTGGGCATGTGAAGGTATAGACGACGTTGGTTTCTTTTAAGACGTTCTGTTTGGTGTCTGGAGAGTTCTTCATGAGTAGGCTGGCCGTTTTCTTGTTTTTGTAGTAAATTGTCAATTGTATCCTCTGATTTGTGTCTGTGGGGATAACGTTCCTATTAATAATATCTTTCAGGAAACTTTCTTCGTTTTATGAGCCGTTGAAAAGAAGTTCCTGCAAAACAGTCTATTATGAGGTATAAGTGTTGTGTTAGTTGACTCTTTAGAGGCTGTATGATGTTTCACCTTTCTTTTAATGACGTCTTTAACATAACCGTTAGAGAAGCCATTGTTGACTAAGACCTGCCTTACCCTACAGAGTTCTTCGTCGACCTGCTTCCAACCAAAGCTGTGAGTGAGAGCTCAGTCAACATAAGCGTTGACAACACTCCTCTTGTTCCTGTCTGGCCAGTCACTATTGGCATTAAGGCACATTCCTATGTTTGTTTCCTTAGTGAAGACTGCAGTGTGGAAGCCACCATTCCTTTCCGTGACTGTTACATCTAGAAAGGGCAGCTTCCCATCACTCTCCATCTCTTAAGTGAAACTTAACACCGAATTTTGCTCGAATGCCTCCTTCAGCTGCTGCAAACGTCTGACATCAGGTATCTGCATAAAAATGTCGTCAACGTACCTGCAGTATATGGCGGGTTTCAAGTCCATGTCAACAAAGACCCTCTGCTCTATGGTACTCATGTAGAAGTTCGCAAACAGGACACCTAGGGGAGAACCCATGGCGACCCCATCTACTTGCTAATATATGTGCCCATCGAGACTTAAGAAGGGTGCCTCTTTAGTGCAGGCTTCGAGTAACTTCCTCACAAGGAAGCAAAGAGGTACCCTTCTTGAGACCCGATGGGCACATGTATAAGCAAGGAACCAGGTACGCCATGTGCATAGTGCTCCTGGCTGTCTGGGTTCGAATCCTTCTGGGGTTTGAGCGACGACAGTAGCGATCACGGCGGTCCTGGAGAGACAGGAAGCCAGTGTCAACATATAAGCTAAGGATGGGAGTCGAACGAAAGGCACCAGAACTGAGGCGCAACCCAGTATGGTGCAAAGCATCAAGACGGCGAAGAGTAAAAGGAGAAGCAGACGAGTAAGCAGGACAACCATAATCGAGCTTAGACAGGACGAGAGAGGAATGAAAAGCAAGGAGTGCGCACCTATCTGCTCCCAAAGAAGCATGGGACAATACCCGAAGGAGGGTAAGGGCCTTACAGCACTCAACACGGAGGTAAGAGATATGGGGAGACCAAGACAAACGAGTGTCAAGGAATAACCCCAAAAGCTTCGCGGAATCTTTGTACTCAAGGGGGATGACCATAAAGTGACAGAGGGACGAAGAACGACCCGTTTCCGAGTAAAATTCATGGCACAAGTCTTAGAAGTAGAGAACTTTAAGCCATGATCGGTGGCCCAAGACGACACGGCATCAATTGCAAGTTGAAGCCGGCGCTGAAGGAGAGGCGAATCATCACCCTGACAGCAAAGGGTAAGATCATCGACAGAGAGCGGAGAAGACACCTAAAAGAAGAGAGGAAAGAAGACCATTGAGGGCAACCAGAAAAAGAGTAGTGCTCAAAACACTACCTGGGGCACACCTTCATATTGCTGAAAAGAGGCAGAGAGAGCGGTACCAAGTCGCACGAGAGAGGAAGCGGCAGAGAAAGATGACCACGAAGGCCAAAGGAATTAAGCTGGGATAGAATATGATATCGCCAAGTGGTGTCTTAAGCCTTTTTCCAGGTCAAAAAGGACGGCAACAACGGAGGTCTTCGCAGCAAAAGCAGTACGAATATAGACCTCCAAGTTCACCAGGACATCTGTCGTGCTGCGGCACTTGCGGAAACTAAATTGAGAAGGGGAGAGGTGGTGATGGTGTTCCAGGAACCACATCCGACGAATGTTAACCATACGTTCAAAGAGTTTGCAGGCAACTTGTGAGGGCAATAGGGCGAAAGTCCTTAGGGGATGTTCCCCGAAACACTGGTTTGTGAACAGGGAGGACAACGGCATCGAGCCAGTCCTCAGGGACTGACGACGACTCCCAGATCCGATTATACAGACTCGGTAAATATCGAAACGTGCACGGAGGGAGATGGCGAAGCATCTCGATGAATACCATCGGAGCCTGCCGCCGTAGAACCGCAGAGGGCCAGGGCAGAACGAAATTCAGAGAGAGAGAAGGGATCGTTATAGGGAAGTCGAAGATGAGTGCTGAAATCTAAAGGACAAGACTCGAGGACAGGTTTACGAAGAAGGAAAGATTGGGGAAGATGAAGACCAGAGCTAACAGAAGAAAAGTGGGAACCCAGTTCGGTAGCGACCTACAACGGGTCCGCCACAAGAGTACCGTGGAGGTGAAGGACCGGTGAAACATCGGGAACGAACTTACCCGCTATCTTGTGGATACGCTTCCAGATCTGTGGCAGAGGAGTTTCGGACATAATGGTGGAGACATAAGAGGCCCAACATTCACGTTTAGCCGTACGGATGGCCCTACTAGGTGCCTCTTCCAGGCTGCACGCTTACAGCGGACAGCCCGAGCACAGTCTGCATTCCACCAGGGAACGCACTTCCGCGGACCCCGAGAGGAATAGAGTGGAGGGCAGCGTCAAAGACAGTGTCATGAAAAAGGAGAGCGCGAGGGAGAGGTCAGAGAGAGCAGCACTGACGGTAAATAGGTTCCAGTCCGCTTTAGCAAACTGCCACCTAGGGAAGGAGAGGGAAGGGCGAAAAGAAAAAAAGGAAACAAGGATGGGGAAATGGTCACTGCCATGGAGGTCATCAAGAACCTGCCACATGAAATCTAAGTAAAGAGAAGAGCAAAGAGAAAGATCAAGACAGGAAAGGGTGCGAGTTCGAGAGTCCAAATGAGTGGGCTCACCAGAATTCAGAAGAGACAGGGAAGAAGAGAGGATAAACGGCTCAAGAAGGCGACCTCGGGTATTCGTCAGAACATACCCCAAAGAGAATGACAATTGAAATCACCCAGCAGGAGCACAGGCTCCAGCAAGGAGTCCAGTAGGTGTTTCAGATCAGGAAGAGAAAGCGGGACACTCGGGGGGGGGGAGATAAATGGAACAAACTGTGTACCATTTACCCACAAAGATACGAGCAGCAGAACAATGGAGAGGTGAAAGAAAAAGTAAGGGGACAAAGGGAATATCAGAGCGAATCAAGAGCGCTCAAGAATTAGGAGCCCCAGCAACAGCTGGGGGTGGGGGGGGGAAAGAGAAAGGAATAGCCACGAAAGCGACCAGGACGAGCACCACGCATCAGCTCCTGGAGACAGACACAAAGGGGCGAAAACCGCGAAATCAGAATTTGGAGTTCGATAATATTGGCGTAATAACCTCGAATGTTCCATTGAAGAATAGACATCGACGAGAAGAGAAAGGACAACAGAGAACAAGGAAGAAACAAAGGCGAAAGAGCAACATAGCACGTTAAATAATATCAGGGTCGGGATCAGGGTCAGCAAAGTCAGGGTTAGGGGGCATGGCTAAACTGAGCAAAGACGGAGGGAGGAAGGAAGTGGGAGAACAGACCAGAGGTGGGCGGGCGGGGTCCGGAGGAGGAAGAGGAGGAGACAATGGAGAGGAGCAGTCAAGGACAGCCGCAGGAAGAGGGGAGTAGAAAGAGGGGAGCGCACCTCAGCAAGGGCAGCAACCGAGAGGGAAGGGGACCAAAGAAACCTCCATAGCAGGAACAGGGGGTGCAACCATGAAATTGGAGGGAAGGAGCAATAGAGCCAGTAGTAGGGGCGAGGAAGAAAGTGAAGCCTTCTTACCCGCTGGGGAGGAGGAAGGAGAGGAGCTAGGTTACGCTTCTGACTTAAAGAGACCGGCATCCCAGCAACTACATACCGGGCAACGGATTCAGCGTCTCAACAGGAGAAGCTGAACGAGAGCACACACGACGGCCGTTAGGATAGCGATGGACATCAGCCTGCACCGACAGGCAGCAGGGAGAGTCAATAGATGGGAAGGAGGATCGGAGGGAGACGAGGAAGAAGACACAGGAGACGTGACAGACGGTAGTAGAAAGAAGGGGAACCCCAGACAGAGGACCAGGAGGGGGACCCTTCGGGACAGAACTCAAGGAACAGAGGAGGGGGCAGTGGGCGTATCAGGGTCCAAGGCCCGGAAACGGTTGCGAGTCTAAGGAAGGTGGGAAGGAGAGGAGAGGAAGAGCGCAACACGCGAGCATAAGAGACGTTAGCATAAGGCGGGAGCCGGCGAACCTGGCGCCTCACCTAAGGAAAAGAAACACTCCCGGTGCTTCAAGTTGAAGACGGCTGCCTCAAGCTTGTAATGGATACAGGCACGGGAGAAGGTAGGATGGGCCTCACCACAGTTGAGGCAGCAGCCAGGGAGAAGTGCACTCCGACTTAGAGTGACCTTCGCCCCCCACACAAAAGACAGACAGTCCCAGAGCAGCGGAGGGCACCATGCCCAAACCTCCAGCACTTGTTACAAAGCGAGGAGAAGGAATATACTCCTGGACAGAGCACCTGGCATCAGCAAGAATGACAGAGGATGGAAGGGTCCTACCATCAAAGGTGATCTTCACAACCCGAAGGGGT
>WNGS01163947.1:17936979-17948474 GCA_020271785.1 Procambarus virginalis | reverse complement strand
AAAAAGGAAACAAGGATGGGGAAATGGTCACTGCCATGGAGGTCATCAAGAACCTGCCACATGAAATCTAAGTAAAAGAGAAGAGCAAAGAGAAAGATCAGAAGGAAGGAAAGGGTGCGAGTTCGAGAGTCAAATGAGTGGGTCACCAGAATTCAGAAGAGACAGGGAAGAAGAGAGGATAAACGGCTCAAGAAGGCGACTCGGGGTATTCGTCAGAACATCACCCCAAAGAGAATGACGACATTGAAATCACCAGCAGGAGACAGGCTCAGCAAGGAGTCCAGGAGGTGTTTCAGATCAGGAAGAGAAAGCGGGACACGGGGGGGAGATAAATGGAACAAACTGTGTACCATTTCCCACAAAGATACGAGCAGCAGAACAATGGAGAGGCAAAGGAAAAAGTAAGGGGACAAAGGGAACATCAGAGCGAATCAAGAGAGCAGAAGAATTAGGAGCCCCAGCAACAGCTGGGGGGTGGGGGGGGGAAAGAGAAAGGAATAGCCACGAAAGCGACCAGGACGAGCACCAAGCATCGGCTCCTGGAGACAGACACAAAGGGGCGAAAACCGCGAAATCAGAAGTTGGAGTTCGAGGAAATTGGCGTAATAACCTCGAACGTTCCATTGAAGAATAGACATCGACGAGAAGAGAAAGGCAACAGAGAACAAGAAAAGAAGAAGAAACAAAGGCGAAAGAGCAACATAGCACGTAAAGAATATCAGGGTCGGATCAGGGTCAGCAAAGTCAGGGTTAGGGGCAGGGTAAACTGAGCAAAGACGGAGGAGGGAAGGAAGCGGGAGAACAGACCAGAGGTGGCGGGCGGGGTCGGAGGAGGAAGAGGAGGAGACAATGGAGAGGAGCAGTCAAGGACAGCAGCAGGAAGAGGGGGAGTAGAAAGAGGGGAGCGCACCTCAGCAAGGGCAGCAACCGAAGGGAGGGGACCAAAGAAACCTCCATAGCAGGAACAGGGGGTGCAACCACTGAAATTGGAGGGGAAGGAGCAATAGAGCCAGTAGTAGGGGCTGAGGAAGAAAGTGAAGCCTTCTTACCCGCTGGGGAGGAGGAAGGAGAGGAGCTAGGTTTACGCTTCTGACTTAAAGAGACCGGCATCCCAGCAACTACATACCGGGCAACGGATTCCAGCGTCTCAACAGGAGAAGCTGAACGAGAGCACACACGACGGCCGTTAGGATAGCGATGGACATCAGCCTGCACCGACAGGCAGCAGGGAGAGTCAATAGATGGGAAGGAGGATCGGAGGGAGACGAGGAAGAAGACACAGGAGACGTGACAGACCGGGTAGAAAGAAGGGGAACCCCCAGACAGAGGACCAGGAGGGGGACCCTTCGGGACAGAACTCAAGGAACAGAGGAGGGGGGCAGTGGGCGTATCAGGGTCCAAGGCCCGAAAACGGTTGCGAGTCTAAGGAAGGCGGGAAGGACGAGGAGAGGAAGAGCGCAACACGCGAGCATAAGAGACGTTAGCATAAGGCGGGAGCCGGCGAACCTGGCGCCTCACCTAAGGAAAAGAAACACTCCCGGTGCTTCAAGTTGAAGACGGCTGCCTCAAGCTTGTAATGGATACAGGCACGGGAGAAGGTAGGATGGGCCTCACCACAGTTGAGGCAGCGAGCCAGGGGAGAAGTGCACTCCGACTTAGAGTGACCTTCGCCCCCCACACAAAAGACAGACAGTCCCAGAGCAGCGGAGGGCACCATGCCCAAACCTCCAGCACTTGTTACAAAGCCGAGGAGAAGGAATATACTCCTGGACAGAGCACCTGGCACCAGCAAGAATGACAGAGGATGAAAGGGTCCTACCATCAAAGGTGATCTTCACAACCCGAAGGGGTTGACGGCGACGACCAAGAGGGGGACGAGTAAACGAGTCTACCTGGAGGACAGAATGGCCTTGAGCATCAAGGATATGCAGAATGTCATCGTGGCAGTCCTGCAGATGCCGAACACCGGTCGCAACATGGGGCAGGAGGAGAATAGTGCCAACACTGGCATTCAACCGAGCGTTCTTCGAGACCCGAACAGGGATCTTGTCAAGGCAGGATAAGGCAGCCAAGTGGGAAGCTGCATCCTGAGAAGGAGCAGCAACGACACGTGTACCGAGACGAGTGGGGTTGAAGGTAAGAGACGCATCCACGGAATCAACAAGATGCCGATGGAGGGAGAAATCGTCAGGAGGCGCAGAATCAATAGGGAGATCTAAGTATTTGGCCCATGAAGCGGGACCAAACAAGGCCTGATACGCATCAGTACGGGAAAGAATCGAGCGAGTGTGGCCATGGCGCGGACAGCGGTAAGAACCCCAGAGAGAGAGGGGTCAAAAGACGCAGCAGTCACAACGAGAGACTTAGCCACACCAGGGAACGAAGTGGTCACCACTGGGGGCTTGAGGCTCGACCCAACCCAGAGGAGGGAGGGGAGCTGGGGGAAGAAGTCAGGATGGTCAAAGGAGGAGCAAGGTCGGGGCCCAACGCAGCGGGGGCTACAGAGCCTGGTCTTCTAATACAGGCCGACTCGGGGGCTTGGTCGCCCACCCCACAAGCCTGAGAGGGTACAACAGAAATATTCATTGACATATAGACAAAGAGAAATTCATCCACGAATGTGCCTCCATACACACCATGGAGCCACAATTAGAGGCAGGACACCCAACAGGAAGGTATCGTCGATCATGCCGGGGCCCCCTATGGGTGCGTCATGAGTATACGCCCCACAAACGCCACCTTAAAAACCGTCAGTCCGTCGAGATCGGGTTCAGCGACGAAAGGGGGATTGACAATAAAAGGTTCCCCTTGCTCGAGACGTTGGGTACTACAGTTCTACGGGTGCAAGAGTATGCCTCCTCAAAGCACCCGGGCGTCAAAATAAAAAGTCCAAAGGAATAACCAAAACAAGCAAAAGGTCGGCAGGAAACGACAAGCAGATGGGAGAAGAGGGGGGAGAAAAACGAAACAAAAGGAAAAGGAAAAGTCGTTCCGCATAATTAGAGAGGACAGCAGCAGGAGCACAAGGCCACAAAGGACAGAGGACTGTCCCAAGGAGCATCACACTCCGGCAGCCGCCCACTTAGCCCCTCCCCTCACGGCGTCAACGGGCTGAACAGGGAGGGGGGTATTGAACAACGAAACAAATGGTTATATTAACAATAATACCCAGGGAAATGTATGAAAAATTATGAAAAAAATAAATCGCTCAAATTTAACAAAGGTTATTTTCACCGTTCATTCAATACAGCTACTTATTTAATTGTTCAATAAATTTAGGAAGTTGAAATACTTTTTATTTAAGATGTGATTTGGTTGCAAATGAATGAGCATTAATTGCCTTTTAAAATTAATTACTTTGTCGCAAATTGTTTACAAATCTTCCTGTTGAACGTCATAATTACCTGCAAGAAGAGGTGGGTGTCAACACGCTGGGAGAGTGAGTGAAGTAGGAGTCTACCATCTCGACAGTCCAGTTTGATACATTGACTGTTGTAGGCAGGTGGTGTCTGCCGTTGTATCTGCTGCTGCTGCTTCTGTCTGGCGGCTTCAGCAGCCTTAGTCTTGCCTTTTGCTGCTGTGGCAGCCTTAGTCTTGTCTTTTGCTGCATCTTCAGAAGCTACGCATTCATCTTCGGAATCTTCTGTAGAGTCATTTCTAGATAACAGAGAGTTTAACTTATTCATCTCAATATGTTTTACCTTTGCTTCAGAAACAAACAGTCTCGATACTGCAAACTTTTTCAATTTCCGATGAAAGAAGCTTCATATTCGCAAAATCATGCACAAAAGTACTCTTTTGGCACAGAGTGATAATCTTCTGAAAGCTGTCTAAGAAAACGCTTCTTATTTCCTCTTTCTTTTTGGCAATATTCTTATTAGTTCGATGTGGTCCTTGAGTTGAGACTTCGTCTCCTGGATGTAGGCCTTGGCCAGTTGGACGTGGTGGCCGTTCTCGTGCTCCGAGTAGAGACATAGGCTACACAGGGCCACCTTACACTCTCGACACCAATACTTCCGCTCATCCTCGTGCTTGCTGCAGGTATCACACTGACGGCAGAAATTATCATTAATAATATTTCTCAAAACTATTCAACATCAAGTTGATGGATTTAGTCATCAAGAGTTAGCAAAGTAATTGTTTAGGCTTTATATATTGTTCTAAGCTTTTTTCAAAGCTGTTGTGTTATATTACACAATATTATATACAGTAGTTGCGTTTAGGGAGGCCTGATGGCTGGGAGAACAGTGTAACACCATAAATTTTCATTCTCTGAAATTTCCACCATTTTCTGCCCCGAAACGCTGCGCGTACTAGTGGCTTTACAAGACTAATTACCATTTTATGTATCCTCACATTCCCAATGTACCTTCTTGTATATGCATAAATAAATAAATAAAATAAATAAATAGAATAAAATGTGTTTTAGTATATTATTCTACATACAACGAGAGGCAGTCACATAGGATATTGACATCGCCAGACAGTCGGCGATTAGCAATTAAGAAGTTACACCTTTTAGATATTAATGTTCACAGGTCGAGTAGGGGTCAGGTCATTCTTGTTCAAGAATATCTGTACTTCCTGAGAGAGAGCGAGAGTGTGGTGTGTGTGTGTGTGTGTGTGGTGTGTGTGTGTGTGTGTGTGTGTGTGTGTGTGTGTGTGTGTGTGTGTGTGTGTGTGTGTGTGTGTGTTGTGTGTGTGTAAGTAAATTAGGGTTAAGGACTTGCCGGAAATGCTATGCATGCTAGTGGCTATACAATAATGTAAGAACTTGTATATATATAAATGAAAAAAAAATATCACTACGTAGCTCCAACAAATTTAGTACAATATATTCCACATAGGATACAAAATTGTGTATAATATATATTACAGTATATTCATATTTTAGTGAATACCTTAAAATGCTTAAGACTCCCATGACTGAAAATAAGAAAAAGTTTTATGATAAATTAATTTCAGAATTGGTAACCAATTTAAATGAATTGGAGACATTTGTTACACAAACAAATATGTAACCACCGTATAACCACTGTGTAACCATTTTATAATTATTATGAATGTTTAGTAATAGTTACCGCCATATTTCCCCTAATTTTTCCTTTAATTGTAAACTCCTCCCAATTACAGTATTCACCATGACGCAAAAAACAAATTTGTAATTGGAAACCAGTCTACTCAACTCGGATAAGACAAGTTACCAATGGAAAAGAATAAACAATTAATGATTGAGTATAATAGTGGTCACTATCTACCAAATGCCACTCAGTCATTACAAATCAGTAATTTAAAACACCATTTTGAAACCAATTACAATTGTTTCGTATGATTGCCCAACTAAACCCAACACAGACTTTAGGGAAAATAGGATTTGTGTGAAGTCACACAAATCCTTTCAGCACTAAGTCGACTCTCATACCCGGAACGGTTGAGGGCCACAGGGCTAACAACACTACAAACCAGACATGACAGGGCTGATCTCATCAAAACTATTAAAATACTGAACAATTAGGAGAATATTGATCCTCACCACTTCTTCTAATGGTCAGGTGTAACAAACAAGGAGCAACGGTTTCAAGCTCAACAAGCCACAATGTGGGACTGAAAACAGGAGAGGCTTTCCCACTCATGGGGTTACTTCATTCATGGTTCCTCTCCTACCACCCCTATTATTTGTGTTATATATTTTTTGTTTTCACTTCTGAACACTGTAGGTAAACTTGTAAGATTTAGTTTTACTTAACATTATCTTAATTATTAGGTTTTGTTTCAAATTACATTATTTTGTGGAGCAAAAGTAAACAAAAACATAAATTGAAAACATTAATCCACGCAAATAATCAGTTTCGTGATTTAATAATATTAAATCATTCGTAAAATGCAAACTAATTAATTTACTATAATTATTATAATACGTATTAACTTTACCATAGTTACAGGGGATACTAACCAAGATATATTTTTACCATTTCGGACACAAAACTAGTACGTTTCGTATACGTATAATATATATCATTGTTCAATATTAAAACCACAATATAATGCTATTAACAAATTAAAATCTTCTACTTAACAGGCATATAGTTATCAAATGAAGTTGAGTGATGTAATGGACATATTCCGGGCTTCATAAGAACGACGCCCGCCAGTGTCAACACCTTACATCTGAAGGACCACAAACATGGTCGAACGCACAAAACACTTGACTGTATTTACGGGCTATTCATGCCCGTGTCACCTTTTAGGTGGCTTAATCTTTAGCAATCAATCAATCACTTGCCTGTTACCAGTTTTTGAGTAGACTCCTATTACATTTACTGTGTGATAGTTATACTTATATATAATAATTTGTATTAAGGGGTAAACGCCTAACATGTAATATTAATTAATAAAAACACACGCCTAATCTCCACATGTCTATTGTGTCAAAGTAAAGTTGACGTAAAAAGTATAAGTAAAGTTAAAGTTGTGTTCTCCTGCCAGAAACGCCACGCGTGTTAGTGGTTTTAGAAGAATGTATAAACATCAATGCTATGTACTCTCATAAACCCATTGTACATTCTTGTATATATATATATATATATATATATATATATATATATATATATATATATAATATATATATATATATATATATATATATATATATATATATATATATATATATATATAAATAAATAAATAAAGTATTTTGGGCGCTCATGTACGTGTGCGCTAGCTGGCGTTCACAACTGATCTAGTTCAAGTTCAAGTATGTTTATTGAGATAAGCAAGAAATACATCTCAAAGGGATAGAGTAGCTTAGGCTATTTCTACATCTAGTCTTCAAAGACTAGATTTAGTCAATCATAATGATAATAATGTTTATTTATTTAGGGGGAATAAATTTCTGGGCACACTGATTAATAATGGGCATCATTAATAGTCGTAACATTATATTAATTCATTTTTTGTTGTATTAAAAATATAAAATACGAATCAACAAAGTTTCACTCGGAGGTACCTGAGTTTACCAGTGTACCTGAGTTTACCTGAGAGCCACTAACACTAGCGGCCTCGACGAGGATAAGAAGCCGACGGCTTGTCGAAGGTCCCCCTATTTGCCTTGGTGATCTTTTCCAGCTGTACTTCAAAGTTAACAGAGTTTTGGCATTTATGGCTTCGGCGGGTAGGCGGTTCCATGGGTTAATAACCCTGTGGGTGAAAAAGCCTCTCCTGTTGTCAGTCCTACATTTGTGGCTTGTTGAGCTTGAAACCGTTGCTCCTTGTTTGTGTTACATCTGACCTTCTGAAGAAATTGTCCGGACCAACCACTCATTCTTATTGGACTTGCCTACTTCACTATTTGACTTGTTATATGATGAGTTTCTTGGATACGACTCCTCCCTCTGGCATTCACTTAGCAACCATTCCACTTCTGGTAGTAGCCTTAGTATACATAGCTTAGTTAACTTCATAGCTTAGTTAACTTATTGTTTACTTAAGGATTAAATTCACACTTCACAAATGTGTGCAGTGTGATTGATAAATGTGTCAATCAATCATCGGGAAGAATGTACGATTGCGAGTTACATGAAAGTAACTAAGCTATAAATAATTGTAATTAATTAATTGTAAATATTAATTAATACTAAATAATATTATTTAATAAATTAGTCCCAATTCAGTGCAGAATTTTCTTCCAAGCACAGAAACTTGTAAATATAAATACAAGATAATAGATAGATCGATAAATAAATAGACAACTTTCAAATATTGCACCAAGTAATGGCGAGAGGGAAAAAACTAGACAGTATACATTACATTTGAAATTAATAATGGATGAATGGTAATAAATTGGTGTATGCTTGTATGTATACCAGACGAAGTCCTTTAATGGCAGAATTTTGCCATTTTGTGTAAAAACTTTTATATCTCATATTATTAATTATAACAGTAATCGAAAAAAGTCATAGTTTGTATATACAAGAGATGAAACAGAGAGCCATGAGCTAGAGCGATGTGCTGAGTCCATAAGGAGGCCGAGCTTCCAGAAATACCTTCCTGTGATTGGCTGTTGCGGGGAATACCAACACTCTTTATGAATAAAATTTAAACTAAGAAATAGTTCCTTGTGCACAACACAAGGTTGTTGTGAAAAGAACAACAATTTCTGTTTTGCACCTGACAGAAATCTCCATCTAACTGAATACTTTACTCGAATAAGAGGCAGAGCAGTGTATCATTATTTGTGTGAGGCAACCCCCAATAATACCGTCTCAAGTTAGGTAGCCAACCCATGTTTCTGTAACACCCGTTACGTCCTGCAGTATTTAATTATCACTATATTAATATTTTTAAATACTTAACATTTCACTTTTTAGGTAGATTAAAGTTGAAGCAGAATGTCATAAGCAAGGATGGTGTGCTGAATAAAGATGATTTATTAAGTGGATGGAGCCTTTAGCTGATCCCTTTCTGTGATTGGCTGTTGTGTGAATGTCAACAAAGAGTTTCTACCAATGATATGCCATTTATTATGCACCCCATACCATCTATGGGCGGAGCTTGGAACCTCCTACCCGAGCACAACAACCCGCCTTATGGGTTGCTGTTTGGCTATTTATAGTGCGTTGGAAAAAAAACAGATGGCGTTAGTTGTATTTTGTGGGGTAATTTGTTATAAGTGTAATTTGATGTCAACAGATGGCGTAAGCTGTATCTTATGGCCACTGTTGACCCGCCAGTTGATAGTGTTCTCTTCTGCCGACAGATGGCATCAGCTGTGTTATTATTACTTCCGAATTCCCTTTAAACACTGATCTACAATCCCTTGGCTTATGATAAGGTTTTATACCATTTATGATAAGTATTAGATAACTGGAGTTCCGCAATTACTTTTATTTATCAACTGTTCAGGATATCATCATATAACGTCTGGTTAGGACGTACTGCTCTCGATTGATGAAGATTAAGCCACCCAAGAGGTGGCATGGGCATGAATAGCCCGTAAATACTGCTCTCGTAATATTATTCAGGGGGGGTGGGGGAACTATCAAGTGAAAGCGCCAAGCCATTACGACTATATAGCACTCGGAAGGGATCAGGATAAGGATTTGGGATGGAACGGGGGAAAGGAATGGTGCCCAACCTCTTAGGCGGTCGGGATTGAACGCGGACCTGTAGGAAACGAGACCGTCGCTCTACCGTCCAGCCCAAGTGGTTAAGCGTAATATTATTAAACAACAATTTATGCATATAATAACAGCATTTCACACTAAAAATACTTGGATATATCGAAATTTGGTAGTGAATTCCAATCTAGGAATCTCCTATGACTAAACTGTACTTTTTAATAATTTTTAAGTACTTACTACTTATTATTAAATTATTAAGTACTTATTATAATAATTAAATGAATTACTTTATTTAATATTTAAATTAAATGATAAAATAATAGGTAATAATAAATCATTGTGTAGGGGGACAGGCAGCCAGTATATATATACATGTTAGGCTTATACCAAGGTGCCACAAAGGTGCCACAAAGGTGCCAAATTAAAGACTGGGTGCTGCCGGGGCGGGCCCAAGGGCTGCTGGCGGCCCTGGCCAGGCTGAACTTCCGCGCCCTTATAATCACCATTGTTTAATAATCTTCACAGGGAGAAACAACTGTAAATATAGGAATAGTTTATTACAACATACACGGTAAAGAAAACAGCTCGGAAACTAAGGAAATAAAGCTGCCGAAAAAACATTAAAGTCCACTTCAAGTTCAAGTATGTTTATTGAGACAATAAAAAAATACATATTAAAGGGATAGAGTAGCTTAGGCTATTCTACCCCCCCCCCCCTTCTACTTCAAGTCCCTCAAGGGGCGCACAAATTCAGTGAGTACAAATACACAAATCACAATACAAGAATCCCATTTAACATAGCAGGTTAAAATAGGAAGCACAGCATATAAGTGTCACAAGTGAGTCAATTCGCTACTTTAGGCCGTCAGCTCGCAACTTTCCGCAATTTGGATCTGGCAACCCTGGAAGTTTGCCACACTTGGCTCTCCCAGGTCAGCAATTGTGATAAGTTGAGTTGACAGCCATCAGCTTCCTGACGTCAACTGTTTTCACGCTGGACACGCTTGTCAGCTTAAGATTTCTTAAGAGTGTGGCAGAGGTTATACTTAGTATACTTTATACAAACAAATATTCGTGTAATTTTAAGGAATTGTGCAATTGTTTATAAGGCATTTAAGTGTATCTTATAACAAAGACGCAAGATGATCTAGACAGGGTTTTGAAAATGGTCAAAAAATTAGCATATGCAGTGTAATGCTGAGAAATGTAAGCCTGTCTGATTGCTCGCATCTCACGCCTTGCTACTTACTCTCCATCCCATTCTCAACTGCTGTAAGGAGGAAGGTGGTTGTTGGGGGGGCATGTAATCACTCCTAAGTTCGCTAACTTTGGTCTTCGACATAGTTCAGAACTGAAGTAGAATCTCAGTGTGTATATTTACACCGAGAAACATGGTATACAACTCTCGCTGTATAGATATCGGTTAGATATAGATATACATATAGAAAGACGCATTCATTAATTTTAACTTACTGTGTAAATAAAATAAATGGATTTTGTTAATATTATATATTATTACGTGTTGAATGGTTAGACTTAAGTGTTTTGATTCTGTTTGTAACTATGTTTATTAATTCCACAAATAATCAGTAGCACAATAAGTCTCTTAACCTCCCCTTGCAGGCAGCAGCCTAGTGACCAGTACGCCCACACTTGACTGTTGCTCCACCTGTCAGGCAGCAGCCTGGTGACCAGTACGCCCACACTTGACTGTTGCCTCCACTTGGCAGGCAGCAGCCTATTGACCAGTACGCCCACACTTGACTGTTGCCTCCACCTTGCAGGCAGCAGCCAAGTGACCCAGTACGCCACACTTGAAACAGTTTTCAGTTGTCCATTGTAGATAAATCTAATATATTGACCTGCTACTGACAGGCTACTCGTTTCTTTAATCCCTGGACATTGATATTGGTAAGACCGTTTTTGTTTTTTTACTAATTATGACTGTAAGGCACATGAACCTTACCCATATGCAAGTGGCCATAACAGCCTGCTCCAAAGTATACTTATTGATTCGAACATTGTTCACTTCCATATTGTTCCAGTATGCGAGTAATATTTCCATTCGACATTTCAAAGGGCGCATCCCCTCACAGAAAATATGTAAACGTTTTGCTCAAATTAATCACTTTGCACCGATCCTTTCCCATTAGGCAGACTGATAATGTCATCATCATGCTTCTTCAGAAAAAAATGTCAGTTTTTAAATTTCATCACCACTGTTTTTTCTGGCAGTGGCTGGAAACCAAACAATTCCTCAATCTTGATCTGTAGCACATTGAAGATAGTCGTGCAGACAAGGTCATGATCAATGTTACAACTGAACTTGAGTCCTACGGACTCTTTCTGCTTAAGTGGAGGTGTGTAGGAGCCCAT
>WNGS01163947.1:17913700-17935979 GCA_020271785.1 Procambarus virginalis | reverse complement strand
GGACAGGATAATTGAACTCCGGCTTAGTAATTATATATCATCCACACAAGCTGAACTGCAGGCCATTCTGGCATGTTTGGAGGAAGTACGTCATGGCGACAAAAATGTTTTTGTATTTGTCGATAGCCGAGGAGCACTTGAGTCCTTAAACAGTCGAAACCCAGTCTTCGTCTCCATAGTTGAGGATTGTAAGAGAAGAATAACTGAGATACAGCTGAAAGGACATAGTGTGAAATTCATGTGGATTCCATCTCATGTTGGAATAGTGCTCAACGAGGTGGCGGATGACTTGGCCAAACGTGCCACATCAAAACCACAAGTTGACATTGAATGTGAATTCACAATGAGACAAATTCGAAGCAAAATCAGAAATATTCAGGCACAGGCAGGAGCGGAGAGGAGAGATCTAATGTATGAGAGAAGTCAACCATGCAACACTACATGTATGTGAGTCAAAACACCCATTTCACTTATGGTAAAAGGAGAAATGCTTGGGTGACTCTGTGTACATGCGGCTCAGGCTTGGGTACAAATATTACTGGGAATATGGGATAGGTGTTCATGATAATGACACGAAGTGTAAACTATGTGGTATGTTAAGGTCTCACACCCTTGCCCATTATGTTCTTGATTGTCCGTTGATTAATGTATATAGAAACACTGAGATAAGGACTGTTCCTGAACAAATAGCCTGGATGTGTCACAACGGAAAGGTTGATGAAATTCTTGAGAGATGTAAGAATTTTGCACCAAGACTGTAATATTTTGTTGAATTATCTGCATGTCTCTTGCAAATTGTCTATACAGTATACCTAGGTCATAAAAGTATTTGTGTACGTCTGATATCATACTTCTCGTGAAGGAGGAAATGTATATGTTTATCTCTCAGAATGTTTGGTAATATGATTATTGTTTGTGATGTGTGTATATGTATGTATTAACACGATGTACTGAACGGGGTGAGAATAGCTTGAGCTACCTCATCCCTTTGTCTGTATTTTACATCAATAAACTTATTTCAATTTCTCCTACCTTTGCTTCACCACCTTCCCTACCCCCTTGACCACTTTCCCTACCCTTTATCACCTTCACCACCTTCTCAATTCATCACCACCTACTCTACCACTCACCAATTTCCTTACTCCTCATTACTTTCCTTTCTCTTCACCACCTTGCGTACTCCTCACCACTTTCCTGGCATGGGATTTACAGCGACATTGTTACTGGGACTCATTATATTCATAATTACATGCATTCACATTGTCCCCATTAGTTGTGGGATGGACGGGGTTACATCACTATTCACTGTGTCACTGTGAATTACCCAGAGTCCACAGCCTAAGGCGCAGTAATGTTTATCTGGACACTACAGAAGAGATAGCTTTCCAAAAATCATATTTTGTATATTCTCTCCAAAGTATGTGTCATTTTCGTGAAATTTGATGCTTCATACTTCATTACCGATATTACATGTGATTTAATTCCATTTTCAAATTAGTCTTAATGAATCTTGATACAAATTAAAAGTTTAAGTTATAGAAGAAAATCAAGTCACTACAAAAACACAAAATATTCGAGTTGCCTTGGAAGAAAACGCTAAGCATTTAAAGGATATCAAAAGCCTAATCTGCTCAATCTTTTGGGGATGTGTTTTATTTCAATAAACTTACACGAACACAGAAATTCTTTAGATGCTGTTATGTCTGATCACTCCACACACCAAATGTTATCAGTTGGGAAAATCATGAGAGAGCATTATTTGCTACCAAAAATTGTAAATTAAAATTTACAATCAATCAGAAACTTTATTCATAAATGGTAGTATATTTATAATTGGGAAGCTTCACATAAAAAAGTGTACTCACATGCAGACGCCCACTACAACCTGTTCACTCAACTAATATGATGTTATGGTAACCAGCGTACTAAATGCAACATGCTAGGAAAATCAGTAACTCACAAAGCTCCACATTTTTATGCATGGGTTAGGTGTAAAGAGTCGGGTTCATGGGTTAGGTGTAAAGAGTCGGGTTCATGGGTTAGGTGTAAAGAGTCGGGTTCATGGGTTAGGTGTAAAGAGTCGGGTTCATGGGTTAGGTGTAAAGAGTCGGGTTCATAGGTTAGGTGTATAGAGTGGGGTTCATGGGCTAGGTGTAAAGAGTCGGGTTCATGGGTTAGGTGTAGAGAGTCGGGTTCATGGGTTAGGTGTAAAGAGTCGGGTTCGTGCATTTCTGGTTAGGTTAGGTCGTTGGATTTTGTACGTTGTGACAAATCAAGAGAACGGGTTGATATGGGTTGTCAAGGTGCGAGGTCAGGTATCACAAGCTCAAGTTCAAGTAAGTTTATTGAGAAAAAACAGTACATCTCAATTTTTGTTATTAATACATGAGGTACATTTGCATTTGTGCAGCTGCCCTACACTATATGAAGGGGAGTACAGTGTGTCAAAAAAGCTAGCTACGTGATGCTAAAAAATCCCCATCACACAGGATGGTTAGTCATACAGAGGCATGTGATCAATAGTCTGCACTGGCAGACTTCGGGTGCATTTTGAGGATATCATCAATACAAGAGTGAATAAGGCAGCAGTGGTGATAGCCATACAGAGCCATACGTTTAGTAGCCTGCACTGGCAAATTTTGGGTACACTGTGAGAATATCTTCAAGAATACGAGAGTGAATAAAGTAATTATGGGAGATCATGCCGCAGTTCCTGCTCACAGAACAAATCCACAAGGACCGTGACGAGGATTCGAACCTACGTCAGGGAGCATCCCAGACGCTGCCTTAATCGACTGAGCTACGACAGTTCATTTGATGCATCACGCTATTGTGATTTGTGTGTGTCCTGCTCACAGAGTTTGCACCTGGAGTGCTCAGGATTGGGAGATCCGTCACCTGCAGCCACCTGCCACAGGTAATGGTAACCCAACCTGATCCTGGCAACCACTGTGTCGCACAGTCTGGTGGACGTTTTGTGCTGCCCATAGATATAGGTTTCAGGTCTGAACAAATCATAGCTTTTAATACTAGTACTTTCAGGTCGTTGGGAGTCAGTAATTTCTTTTGTATCAGACCTGAGTGTTTGGACCAATACAGTTTTGACAGTAGAGATGGGGATAGAGTAGCTTAGGCTATTTCTATCCTCGTCTATATAAGGTCCCTCAAGGGGCTCACAAACCGGTACAGTACACAATTATTAATTATACTCTATATTTCACATTCCTTTGGTAATCACATGGCATACTGTGAGATGCCATGCAATTACCACATACTGGTAAAGGCAGACTATACAAGTTGGAGAAGGTACAAAATAATCCCATGAGAATAATCCCAGGATTGTTCTCATGACCCAAGAAATACTATTATTGAGATAATGATGATATGATTGACCTTATACAATATTGGGTATAGTATTTCAGAGATAAATGAAGCTTCGGTGATTAGACTAATGAGAGGCGAGGGAGCTAATGAATTAACCCTCTCACTTCAAAATGTGGAAAGAAATGTATAAAACATGTGAAAGCATAATAAGATCTTTATGTTCTAATGTTGCAAAACATGATTAACAATTAACACCAACATGGGAGGAATACAAGGTAGTTGCAGTAAGTTTTTCCTAAATGTTCCAACACTCTGAACTTTGATGCGGTTTGCAAATTCATTCATAATCGACATCACCTTGTCCACACCCTCCACAGATTTTAAGTCTCTGAGAACCAATATCTCCTTTGTCAGACTCCCAACATTTTCAATGTTTTTCTTGCTCGGCACTTGTACACCCCCTGCTACCATAAAAGGTAACTCTATTCTGAACAAGTATTAAGTTTAGTCTTGTAATGTTTTTCCTGGTCGAAACGCTTTGCGTAATAGTGGCTTTAGGCATTCTTTATACTAGCTCTATCTATAAATCTATCAATTTTTGTATAACCTCTTGTATGTATGTACTTTACCTGAATAAACATTTGAATTTTGAATTTGAATTTGAACAATGTCTTCCAATTCTATTTTGTAAACCATTTTTCCTGAGCTTCTCCGTCAACATTTTCAACCACACGGGGTTGAACACTGCCATCATTAGTGGAGAGTTAATTTTCCTGAGACTCTTCCATCTGTGATACTCCATCCTCTTCCTTACTTTCTTCTCCCTCCGTTTCATTCCCCACTTCACTCTCCACTTCACACCACCTGTTTGCTATAGCTAATTTTTCGAGAACTTCAATCCTCTTGTCCAACTTTCTGAGGTATTCCAAGATCTGAGTACCGATCGCAGAATCCATGACGCTGCGCTGCACCGCAGCACCACGAGGGTACACTTTTTCGGCATCGTTTCCTACTGCCACTAGGCTATCCTGAATCGTCGCCGTGCCTTTCTCCCAAACGTTGGTCACAGAAGCAATAGTTGTCTTTCCACTGTTCTTGTTCCTGCTGTATGAGCTTGCATTCCTTCAGAGCCTCGTTTACCCTGCTTACGGTTACCGACTTGGAATCTCTCACCCGGGGCTTCATGAGACATAGAGAGGAACCAGCATTGTGGCTGCCTCGACAATTCAGCAGCAGGTGACAAAATTCTCCTGTCAATCCTGACTTCTTTCCACAATACGACATCTGGGGTCAGTTGACATTTCCAGCCATATGTCCCAGCGAGAACATATCATGCATTGTAGGCTCTCATATATTTTGTCACTTTCGTATATCAAAGTCCTTGCACAAAATTCTTTCTGGAGCCTCACCCTTTACAAGGCAACATCTGCTTTGTTTACACGAACACTGTTCCACTTAGCCCACACAACACTATCATTGTGAGAGAAAATCACATCAAATTGACTACTTAAAAACTATGACCTTGGTGTAAATCATACCTGCTTCAGGATAACCAATACAATATTCTTAAACCCAAATGTAATAGTGTTCACGCTTCTGTCCAACCTTATGTAGGGCCGGTGAACACCCTCCTTAAAATAATGGTTCATATTCACCAAATTCCTGACCAATTGAACGGGCCACTCCAGCTTCTGATGAAAAGTTAGTGGACATGTAGAGGGAAATAGCAGCCCTTCTTCCTTTAATTCTTGCCTCTGCTGTATGTGGTTCTGTTGCATTCTTTCGTTTTTTTGTATTAAAACATTTAGGTATATCTGCATTGTGCAGCTACCCTAGACTATATGAAGGAAAGTACAGTGTGTCAGAAGCTAGCTACGTGATGCTAAAAATCCCCGTCACACAGGATGGTTAGTCATACAGAGGCATGTGAGAAGTAGTCTGCACTGGCAGACTCTGGGTGCATTATGAGGATATCATCAACACGGGAGTGAATAGGCAGCAGTGATACTGAAAGTCCCCATCTCGCAGGATGGTTAGTCATACAGGGTCATATGTTCAGTAGCCTGCACTGGCAAATTTGGGGTGCAATATGAGAATATCCTCAAGAGCTCGAGAGTGAATAAAGTAATTGCAAAGCTCTAGGTACCTCATGCCAATGGGTCTAAATGGTCTGATAACTGGGGATTCGGTGAAGTAGTGTGGGAGATCATATCCCAGTTCCTGCTCACAGAGTTTGCACCTGGAGTGCTCAGGATTGGGAAATCCGTCACCGGTAGCCACCTGCCACAGGTAACGGTAACCCAACCTGATCCTGGCAAACACTGTGTCGCACAGTCTGGTCGACGTTTTGTGCTGCCCGTAACATAGATTTCAGATCTGAACAAATCATAGATTTTTATACTGGTGTTTTCAGGTCGTTGGGGTCAGTAATTTCCTTCCTATCAGACCTGAATGTTTGGAATAATCAGCCCGTCCTCCAAAAATGGGGAGGTAAATGTAACAGCCCTATAAGTGCAATTATGCACTATGTATGTGTGACAGTCAGGAATTGTACTTATTTTCACTTAGTATTCAACCGTACTGTCAAATATATTGTGAATATTTGGGTTTACTTGAAAAGCTGAATGGAAAACCACGACCTAAACTATCTGTCTTAGTTTTTGAAGATAAGCATTTTATTGCTTCTTAATTACAATTACTACTTAACCTATAGCAATATTGGTATTACAGTTTTATAAAAAAAACTAAAATATTTTAATTAATTGTAAAATAACTAAGGATATTTTCAAATTTTGTATAAAATCTCTATTGTTTAATAAAACTGAAAAAGCAATTCCTGATATTTAAAACTTGTAGCCAGCACACTGAACTTTAAAACTTCATCCTAAAATTCTGAGTATCTGAACAGAAAACGTGAAGAATAAATGGGGAGGTAAACGTAACAGCCCTATAAGTACAATTATGTACTATGTGTGAGTCAGGAAATATACTTATTACACTTAGAATTAAAACGGAGGATGCAGAGATGGGGATATCTAGGTCTAATTCAACTTTATCTTTGTTACATGCTAATTGGCTGCAATGTCTGTGTCATTATGATGAATTATATTTATGTGTGATATCCATACAAATGAGATTCGAAACCCTTTATTCTGTGCATGTTGGAAATTTCCAACACTTTATTACTAATATTCAGTACATTAAGAAACAATTCTTGTACTAGCCATTATACTACTAATACTAACCAGTAGTGTAATAACATTAATTCATATCATACTGCGTCGTAGTATGCCAAAAGTTTGCCAGTGTTTATGGCCTTGTTGTGTCAGATCACACGACTGAAGGAAAAACATTTACATTCGCGAGAATTGTGCTAAATTCTCCTTTGTTTCGGCATTCTTTAACAAGAATTATTAGCTGATAAGATATTCACCATTGATCCAATAATATAGCATTGTTTACTGAGATCACTTTATACAGTTACGAATTGTTATCACAGGGTATTCATGGAGGAAAGAATTTCCTGTATAACCTTTTCGTCCATGTGAACTTCGTTTCATATTAATTGTTACATAGTGAGAATTTAATTGATATTAGCTCTTATGATAAACCTTGTCTTTATTATCTCACATTAATTATAGGAGTTATTTCCTCCGTTCCAACACTCCATGGTGCCGCGCATGCGTGGACGAGAGAGAAGGGAGAGCGAGACAACCATTGTTCTCGGAGAGAGAGTGTCTAGAAGCTGCTAGATTTACCGCCTCGTTATTGTGTCATCCTTGCTACTGCGGATATCAGAGAGTCGGAGCAGCTTCATCATTTCTCAGACATCAGTATCAACAAACTATAAGTCCTTATTACCTTTATTGTTTGTGATCACAATCTAATATTAGATAGGACGTTTGTCGTCATACTGTATGCCCACTAAAAATAACAAGTGAGTTTTATTTAAGGGCGCTCTCACATCTAATTTAGAAACGTGTGGTATCATATCTCTTTAGATAGTATTACATACTGCCCGTATTTCAGCCTGTGCATTATTGGCAAGAAAGGCGATAAGCCCCTGCCTCGGTCACGTGTTCCCAGAATATCCTGATGCAATAAGTTTCAGTGACGATTATTACCAGACGCATGCTACTATTTCTCCACACAACTAATCCTTTATTCCGTTCTTGTAGTTTAGTAGAACATTAATTAACATTTATTTGATGATCTTCAATATAAAATCTAATATTCCATATATATTTCTGCCATGTGACGTGTATTAATGTCGCAGTAATATGTAGTTGAAGTGTATTAACTTCTTATTTAAATTAATCACCCAAAGTTTGTGGTGCGAGTCTACTCAATGTTTCATTTTAATTCTAGTCCATTTATTGCTTTAATATATTCATGAGCAATTATTCAGGAGATCCATAGGCACTGGTTCTCAAATTTATTTCTAAATTTATCTCTTTAAATTACTTCTGCTTTAAAAGGAGTGGACCTTCGATATTATTGAAATTTATTATTATTAATCGGAGTAGATTTTCCCAAAGTGCAGCAATTAGGTCATTTATAATTGCTAGTATGAGGTTCTTGCTGTCGATCTTCCAGAAGTTTTCGATTGCTTGAAGAGCAGACTTTGAATCACAACATATCATTCCTCCTCCTATGTTTTTTAATGTACTGGTAGCTAGGTGAGATTTCCTGCTGAGTTATATAGAAGTTTGTAACCCAGATTCCGGCTGCCGTCGATCACAACATTTCTTCACTCATTCATCAGTCAGTATCACTTAACTCTCTGCACACAGTTTTCCGTTTGTTAATCCAGGTCATTGCTACCTGAAAAGGCCTGGAATCTCTTCTCATCCTCCATCAAAGTCACTGGGTTCTCACGTTCACAACTTTCTAGAGCGCTTCAAGACTAACCCTTCTTCGAACACGGCTGAATCACTAGTCAAGTATCACAAGGCCACATCCTGTTATACTGACCTGAGTGATGGGATTATGAGCTATGGCAGCCAGGACCACTTCCATCCCCGAAGTTACCTCGCCAAAAGGAAAATGAACATTGCAGGTAGCATTTCCGCCATAGTAATTTGTGCGTAAAGGACAGTATTTGACTTGGTGACCTTTGGTCCAGATCATAAATCCGAATGAATTTGATCCCATATTCATAGAAGTCACTGATCCTTCTCTTCTTACGTCACTGATATCACAGTTAGAGTCCAGAGACGTCATTAAGTTTGTGTTACGTAATGTAATTTTGTCAGTATAGAGTTAACCACAATATTTTCAGTTACTTGATTCTTATTGTTCACACTACTTATGGAGGAGCCTACAAAGGAAGGCCCCAGAGTACCGAGACAGAGTAGCAGGAACTGCTGTGAGTGACCCAGTTGAGTCTGCAGGCGGATATAGACACGACCCAGGTTCCGGCCTTCAACACTCAGCTCCAGAAACACCTCAGACGGAAACTGCAAGGGAGAAAATGTCTTAGTGCGGACCTTAGAGTGGTCGTCACTATGGAAATTTAATGAATAACGTATCAAAAAAAGTCATAATTATAATAAAAAGCCAGGGAAACATAAATGTGAAATATTGACTAAAACAAAAATCCTTCAAATTTTTACTATTCATTCATTATTGCATTTTATACTTTACACCTTTCAGTGTTTGAAACAGTACGTGGTGAGTCTTACTGTCCATTGGGTTGACTATCATGCTCACACTTCTCAGGATTAGCTGTACTGTATTTAATTAGGCAACAATGTTAAGAAACATGAAAATCCTTATTTTACCTTTTATTTGATTGCAAATGAATGAGTATTGCCTGATCTCAATTATGTTCTTGTAGAACGTCATTATTACCTTCAAGAAGAGATGGGTGTCGACACGCTGGGCGAGTGAGTGAAGTAGGAGTCTACCATCTCGACAGTCCGTTGAAACATTGACCGGTCTCGCCTTCTTGCTCATCATCATCCTCAGTCTCGCTTCTTCTGCTTCATCATCATCCTCGGTCTCACTTCTCTGCTTCATCATCCTCGGTCTCGCCTTCTTCTGCTTCATTATTCTTGGTCTCGCCTTCTTCTGCTTCTCAGCCTCAGTCTTGCCTTCTGCTTCTTCATCAGCCTCGTCTTGCCTTCTGCTGCTGTGACANATCTCCAGTATCAGCTCTTGATACTGGTAATGGCTCAAAAGAGCCACCACTTACGGGCTATTCATGCCCGTTCCATCTTTTGGGTGGCTTAATCTTCATCAATCATCAATCAACAACGCTTGCAACACACAGCACCGCTCCTGTGCCAGTAAGTTACGGGCTCACCATAGCCCGTGCTACTTGGAACTTGTTCCGAGTAGCTTGAATCTATAACAACAACAACAACAACACTTGCAACATAATCAATTCTTATAAGATAAAGTGTTCCTAACTTACCTCAGACTTGTCTTCTAAAATAATCTGAAACAGTTAAAATACTAAGTTAAATTTGCTAAGACAACAATACCTTAAATTCCTTGAAAGTCGAGGAGAGCTCAGCAGGGAGAAGTTGGTAGAGAGATTTTCCACCTCAACATCTTGATGTTGTGACCTGCAGGTTGGACAAAGGGCGTCCCGGTCTTCACCACACCGGTGACGCAGCTGCGGCAGAAGGTGTGGCCGCAGGCAGCATCAAGGGATCCCGTGGCCCTTCTCGTACACCTGGGAACACACGACGCAGGTCACCACCTCCTCCATACCTGCTCTCTTCGCCAGGCTTCCCACACGATCAGCAACGTCTGAAACTAAGTATAGAATCAATCATAACTTCAGCAGGCGATGAGTCACAATAACGTGGCTAAAGTATGTTGACCAGACCACACTCTAGAAGGTGAAGGGACGACGACGTTTCGGTCCGTCCATTCTCAAGTCGATTGTGTGAGGAAGTAGATGCAGGCAATAAATGGTTGAGAATGGTCTAGGACGGACCGAAACGTCGTCGTCCCTTCACCTTCTAGTGTATGGTCTGGTCAACATTAACCTTCAACTTATTTTTGTATTTATAATATTATGGAAGTTATGGTAATGTCTTCTCACAGACATAATGACATGGGATAAAAACCAACACTTACGCATTTATGAATTTTATGTAAAGATTTACACCAAGTCTTTCGCACTCCCCAGAGTGCTTTGTCATGGTCTGAGTGTGTAGTTAGGACGAGACTTATAGCTCAAAGACTAATGCTGCTGCTAGCATTAGTCTCAATGCCATGCTATATCAATGTCTCAGCCTCCCAGTAGGTCAGCCCCCAGGTCTTGCTGAATGTCGTATTTCTTTACGAATTTTCCAATCGGTCTCCAATTTCGTGTCGGTTACTCTACAAACCTACAGAACGTCTATGATTTCCCGTTTAACACGCAATATCCCACACAAGGAAAATTCCTGTACGCCATGTTTTCCTCTGTCTCCTTGCGACAGTCATGTCTCCTTAGGAGGGGAAGGAAATAATAAAAAGATTCCCACTCTCAGGTCTAACTTGCCGGTCATTAATTCCCGAGTAGCGGGGTGACGATAGGCCTCGCTAATCCACGCCGCTGACTGCTTTATCCTTAATCCTCTTAATGCGTAACGACATTTTGAAATTGAGGTAATCCTACACGTATATACAGATTTAATAGAGTAAATAACTCCATGCAACCGGACCTTCAAATTTTATCCCATAATTCTCGGTAATGTTAATGATATTTACAAAATATTAATTAATTAATAATTAATTTACTGTCAACGTCCAAGAAAAGTTAATTCTCACCACTACCAAAGGTTTGTCTACAATGCTAACTATGTAATAACTCAAGTCCGTTGATGTCTTGGACTAAATACACTTTGCTAGTTTAAACAGTTCTACTTCGTCCACCAAATTTAATATTACCATATACTTAATAAATTACATAAAAATAACTATTCCAATAATTCGTTCATATATAGGATTGTTTGTACTTAGTTTCCGCGAATCTTCCGAGCGTTAATGAGACTCATCTTAGTTGAAATTAATCTCCTGTATGAATTTTCCGTACCGGATTTTCCGAATTAATTTTCTGTATGGGCGTTTTGTACTTACTCTACACTCAAAGTTTCACCTTTTTATTACTGTTAGTCCACAAAAAAATCAACCCATCCCCCCTTCAACAAGAATAATATGTATTATTTCCGAAAAATCACAGATTTTGAAAGATTAACTCACTCGCAAAGCACACATTGAGTCCCACATCAGGAATTATCAAACATAAATTCCTGTGGAAGCCTGATAATTGCACTAACATGCGATATACTCCGCGAATGTTGTCCAATCTCTACCAACCTTAAAATTACCTAATACCAAGATTGAATTAGTTAATGAAAGAAAGAAAATATTTACACAAGGTACCTAGGTAATTACTTGGTTACTGAACCAAGTTTGTTACTCTAACAGCCTTAGTTCTAAATGTATAAATAAAATCTATGTCTTCTAAATGTCCGTCTACTCCGAATGTCACGATTACCGCCAGGAATCCCACAGTACTCTGTCTACTCTGACAAATGGGATTACCGCCAGACTCGAATGACAAGTTCGCGTTCACACGAATTTCCCGCCAGACTGAGAGCTGAATACTATCTACTACACTTCCTTGTGTGATTACGGCCTGATTCAAGCCCTAGCACTATACCGTTCTCAGACATAAAACAAGCGTCCCTCTTATCCCTGTTCCGACAGGCAGACTTTAACCTGTCGATCTGCTGTACAAATTTAGTACACCCCTGATTAAATTGAGAGAACAGTGATTCTGTGGAGCCAATCAGAGCGTGGCTCCACAAAACAACGTCAAGCATGTCGCCTTAAAATTACTTTACAATAGTCTTACTCACTCGTCTTAACCTAAACCTATAGTAGGCACCGAGCAGCACAGGCACTTAAGTTTCTTCACCAATTATACAATTACTGAAGACCACCGCAATGCCACCTTTTATAGCGTCACTTCTCAAAACTTTTATATATAACACTTCACTTTCGTTATTTCACCATTTATAACACCACCCACCTGGCTATCACCACTGATATCGCCAACAAGCGAATTGTTACAAACTATGACTTAACTTAAAGTCACCTAAAGTCGACTTAACTTACAATCGGCTTGAGAATGGTCCAGGACGGACCGAAACGTCGTCGTCCCTTCACCTTCTAGTGTGTGGTCTGGTCAACTTAACTTAGTCACCTTTAATCTACTTAATGCTGTCACCACCTTCGCCTTTGATAAAAATGAGTCCATTACGGTGACCGACGGTGAAGGATAACCAATCACGGGAGAGTTAAAGATGTTAACTACTCTAGGAGTGGTGGGCACCATACCTGGACAATCACTTACTGTGACCTATCATATCTACACTGGCACAGGGGGTAGGGGGCAGAGAACACGGTCGACTCTCACTATTCACTGACATCCATTTAATTCTAAAACACTTTTGATAATTACGGGCGGGAGGAAGATAATTTAATATATGAACAATCAGCACCACAGCTTCCTCTATGAGTGACTACGAGGACGAATGGACACACCAGATGGACAGTTTAGTATTAAATATTTATTTAATTAGTTCAATAAAAAAATCCTAATCTATCTTCCCTATCAAGGCAATAGAATTATCAACACTTGTGATGGTGTTAGAACGTAAGGGACCAGTACTCACTTAATATTCAGCAGTTATGAAGCTTAATCGTCTGTCTCCACCCTGCAGACTCCTGTCTGCTCTGAGACACGGCACACACTCTCCACTTCCACTCACGTAACTAGCTTTTATACCCCCCTCAATCCCTAATTTTCCGTTGGATCAACAGACTTGAATCTGGTAACTTCTTGGAACCAGGGCCTTTGTTCAAGGTCCGGCCAACCTTTGAAACAATCCGAGGTTGTTGTTTTAGATTCAGCTACTTAGAACAAAAGTTCCAAAGTAGCACGGGCTATGGTGAGCCCGTAAAACACTCGAGGTAAGCCTTTCTTTATATATAGACAGTAGTGTTCTCCTCTCAGAGGAGCTAGCCTCTTTACACTCGGTCACAATATTTTGGTCGTATGCTATTTAAAGACTCTAATGGTCCTCTACTTTTTGTTTTCTACCACAGACGTGGCCACACATTTACAATGCTAACAGCATATATACATTTTCTTCTGTCCTCCATGGACAGGGTTAGGGATGTGTTAAACATATAGTTCAAGGGTTTATTGAACAATCAACCACAGAAGGTGATTCGGTGCTTTTAAAATGCTAAGCTAACCTATATACGTAAATACATAGAAACACAGATTTACGTATGCCCTACATAAAGTGTTCGATGTGTCTTTTACATAGTGTCATTAATGTGCATTTACAAAGGTGAAATGTAATTCTGATCAGCTTCCATATATATTTATACACATACATATACATGCACACACACACACATAGGTACATATACATATATACATACATATATACACACATGCATTCACATACATTTCTCTCTTTTACTCTGACAGGGTGAGATAGCTGATAGAGAAGCTAGTGTGCAATTAAGCACTTAATCACCGAAGGTGATTAAGGTGCTTTTACAAGCTCATGTTATAGTTACATCACATACATACATTGTATTATTGATACATTACAGGGTTAATCTTGGGTGCAAGTCCAATATATCATCAAGTGTTCCAGTACTCATATAGTAATTACACAGTTCAGCATACCTCAGCCCAGGAGGGCTGAGGTATGCTGAAGAGTGTAATTACTGGTATGTTCAAGAGAGTGCATGTTTTCTCTTTCACAAAGTTGACACATTGTGTACTTGACATTTGGGTTTTGAGAAAGCTGCCAGATACGTCTATATCCCAGGCGTATTCTGGCCACTATAACATCACATTGCCGGGTTCTTGTTCTATTAGTCCCATATGTGAATGTCTCCTCACGATATCTGTCATCATATTTAATGCTACAACTTTCAGGTCTTTGTGAATTTGTTAGGTTGGTGAGATCTTCATTAGATATTTGTTTAAGTATTCTTTTTGTTACATAAGAACATAAGAACATAAGAACAAAGGTAACTGCAGAAGGCCTATTGGCCCATACGAGGCAGCTCCTATTTATAACCACCCAATCCCACTCATATATATGTCCAACCCATGCTTAAAACAATCGAGGGACCCCACCTCCACAATGTTACGCGGCAATTGGTTCCACAAATCAACAACCCTGTTACTGAACCAGTATTTACCAAGTCCCTAAATCTAAACTTATCCAATTTATACCCATTGTTTCGCGTTCTGTCCTGTGTTGATACTTTCAATACCCTATTAATATCCCCTTTGTTATGTCCATTCATCCACTTGTAAACCTCTATCATGTCACCCCTAACTCTTCGCCTTTCCAGTGAATGCAAATTAAGCTTTGTTAATCTTTCTTCATATGAAAGATTTCTAATTTGGGGGATTAACTTAGTCATCCTACGCTGGACACGTTCAAGTGAATTTATATCCATTCTATAATATGGCGACCAAAACTGAACTGCATAATCTAAATGGGGCCTAACCAGAGCAAGATATAGCTTGAGAACCACACCAGGTGTCTTGTTACTTACGCTGCGATTAATAAATCCGAGTGTCCGATTTGCCTTATTACGAACATTTATGCATTGATCCTTTTGTTTTAAATTCTTACTAATTATAACTCCCAGATCCCTTTCGCAAACCGACTTCGCAATCTCAACACCATCTAGCTCGTATCTTGTAACTCTATCATCATTACCTAGCCTCAGAACTTTACATTTGTCAGCATTAAACTGCATCTGCCAGTCCTTTGACCATTTCAAAACCCTATCTAGATCAACTTGAAGTGATAGTGAGTCCTCCTCCGAATTAATTTCCCTACCGATTTTCGTATCATCGGCAAATTTGCAAATGTTGCTACTCAAACCTGAATCTAAATCATTTATATATATTATAAACAACAGAGGTCCCAAGACAGAGCCTTGAGGCACTCCACTTACAACATTTTCCCACTCTGACTTGACTCCATTTATACTAACTCTCTGTTTCCTTTGGTATAGCCATGCCCTAATCCAGCTTAATATAGCACCCCCAATACCATGAGCCTCTATCTTTTTAATCAGTCTTTCATGTGGCACTGTATCGAAAGCTTTGCTAAAGTCAAGGTACACAACATCACAATCCTTACCACTATCAACTGCCTCAACTATGCTAGAATAAAAAGATAACAAATTTGTTAAACATGAACGGCCATTTATAAAACCATGTTGCGACTCAATTATTAATTTATGTTTTTCAAGATGAAGACGAATTTTATTTGCTATTATAGATTCGAGTAACTTTCCCACAATAGACGTTAGGCTAATTGGTCGATAGTTAGACGCAAGTGATCTATCTCCTTTCTTAAAAACTGGTATCACATTAGCAACTTTCCAAAACTCTGGCACTGTGCCTGACTCTATTGATTTATTAAATAGNTATATATATATATATATATATATATCTATATATATATATATATATGTTGTCACATTTACCTCATTGGAGCGTTGCCCAACAATTTGGGATTATGAGTGTACGAGGAGTCTGTTATCTTCAAAGATCAGTTTAGCCTTCGGAATGTCGACCTGTTTGATTGCATCTTGCATGTTATTGTGTTGCTGGCTTTTTAATGCATCAAACATGTCTTTTTCTGATTTTTTACCTTTTCAGATGCTTCGTTACGAAAGTGTATGAACTGATTGAGTTCAACTTCTGGATGGAGTAGATCTTTCATATTGTTTAACTCTGTTTCAAAATTTGTTAGGTTATCAATACGATAGGCTTTTGCAATAGCTTTTTTAAGCTGCTGTATTTTCTCTAAGGAATAATGTACTGTGGTGCTCATACTGAGCAATGTAATCTAAAATTCTGCCGTTTAGGTATCTAGTTATCTTTAACTTGTTATCAGTTTCGGTAATGTTTCGGCTCAGTTCAGCTTTCTTCTGCTTTATAGACTCCTCCGTCAACTGGATTTCATGGCCATTATGAAGCTGGAGGTTGGCGCATGTTGCACATACAGCAACATTGCATTCCGAACACCAGGATGATTTCAGTTGGTCCCCATGCCTGCTGCAGACACCATACTGTTGGTAAAATTATTATGATTACATTTCTTATGGTCATTTCTTCCAAATACGTTAGTAGTAATTTAATTATTGCACATTAGGGTTTGTCGGAAATTTCCGACACCCAAATATTAACCCCTAGTGCGATAATGTAAATTTATTGTACTAGGAATTCACATTTGCTAACATTACTAATAAGTAGCCTAGTGCAGCCAATTCTTGCTAAAATCGTGTCCGGTATTGTGTCAGACACCTGCCTCTCAAGAGAATAAATTATATATATATATATATATATATATATATATATATATATATATATATATATATATATATATATATATATATATATATATATATATACATAAATCGAATTAAACCCAGTCTAACCTTGCCGAATTTATTAAGGAATATAAATTGGCGATTGATTTAGTTTAATTTAGCAAATTATATTACTGTTTATTGGAAAAAGTTTTCTGCAGCCATGATCAGCTGATCCAGTAAACAAAGTAATGAACTAAAATTTACCTACGCATATAAGTACCTTATCTAACGTCATTTGGGTTTAATGATATACACAGCGAGAAATAGTCTGTTGTTACCTAAAGTATGTTATTGTCACGTAAAATAACGTCGACAAAGTCTCCATCAATTAGGAAATCTAAATAAAATATTATGAACTATATACCAAGTTTCCACCATCCGGCGCTAGGTGGCGCGCAGGGCACTTGCTAGAGAGAGACTTGGCAGAGAGAAGCCATATTAGAAGAATGTCCTGAAGCTAGTCATTATTATCGTCTTATTATTGGATCATCTGAACATTAGCGGACCTCAGACTGATTCAACAGCTTCATCTTATTCCGGACACCGCGTCCGGCAAGGCTAAGTAACCCGATGTATATAGTTGTGGCCTTAATTTATATATTATGTAGAGTGACTTGTCGTCAGGACGCATGAACATCAAAATAACCTCGTGAGTGCTATTATTATATTCTACTAGCTCTAATTTCATGAGTATGTATGCGAATATATACTCTTAAGTAGAAATTACTTGATATTGGTATTTCAGCTTGGAGGTAGCCACAAGGGAAGCATACTTCACCCTGTGAAATCACGTGTCACCTTACACGTGATGTCAGGCATTGACAAAATTTGATCAAAATTTTGTCAGGCATTGACAAAATTAAAGTAGTCGTGGAACTGTCATATTGGTTCTCCACTCACCTTTACCATCTTTGGCAGCTAAGCTTCCAAAATTTTTAATTTAGAAGTTAGCATACTAACCCATGTTACAATTATTTCTGATTTATATATGGAATATTATATCTATCTTATTAGTAGATTAAACATTCTAGAATTTACCCCCCAAAAGATGTGTAGGGGAAATACTCCACTTGATGTAGATGTTTTACAGTCCACTTCTCTAAGTTTATTTTGAATTAACTCTTTACTCAAATATTACATGACATTAAATAGGGGACAAAAAATCCCCCACGGGGTTTGATTATGTGGATTTCCTGATGCATCTGTTGAGCAATTGCCGTAAATAGTTAAAAGCAATATTATTATTACTATTTCTACCAATTCATAAGTAAATATTAATGAAGTATCAAGGAGTTAGTGGGAGTGGAGCGTAGTCATGGGTGTGTGCGTATGGAGTAACTATTAAAATTTCAACTGCATTTATTTTTCTTATTTCTAAACAATTCATTGTGAATATTCTCGTGCAGGAATTTTAACTGTTTTATAAATGGAACCAGCAACCTAATTACCAGCTTCTGCTTGAAGTCCAACGATAGCTTCAGAACTTTATGGACGACTGGCATATCTTCCGTATGAAATAGCTTGTGGCGTTTCTTGCATGTTGGGCATCGTGTGTTGTCGCGCTGGATGCTGGCGGTGACGCAGCTTCGGCAAAAGTCGTGGCCGCAGGGCAGGAGCAGTGGGTCACGGGCGCCCTTTTGGTACAACTGTGTGCACGTTTGGCAAAACACAGCTTCCTCCATCTGGCCCTTCTACACAGTTGGTGTTCCAAGACCAACAACGTCTGAAACGAACATTTGATATATTAATCTACCATCCTCAATCTTTAGTTTTAACGTAATAGCTAATAAGTAGCCTAGTGTAGCCAATTCTTGCTAAAATCGTGTCTGGTATTGTGTCAGACACCTGCCTCTCAAGAGACTGTTCATGTATAACATGAAATTAGGAAAACTAAAAGTTATGTCGCTAAAGTTAATAAGAGAATTTATACAGTCAATATTCTTACACGAATTTGGATCTCCATACTCATCATTTTTTATAATTATTTGACACATTTTCTCTTAGTCAGAATTCCTTTCATCTCTCATTGTATAAATTCTCTTCGACCTTCATACACTCTCATAAAGTTGTCAAAGTGATGAGAGACATATTTAAAGACTCATGTGTCAAGAGTTAGCTATATGACTCAAGATGCGAGTCTGGGGAGAGGAACTTAATGCTGTGAGGACACTGTTCATCTTAGAGAGCACCTGCTAGAAGCCGCCTCTAGACGCGTCCACAATCCCGACCCACCTGGACTGTGAGTACTGAGCGACCCACCTGAAGTCTCCTGAAGAATAAGTCCCACCTCAAACCCAGTGCTAGTGTGTCTTGTTTGGCAAGACCCCCAGAGCCTAGTCAACACCCTAACATGAGTCGGTTTAACTCATTTATTATGCACCTTATACCCATCCTGTCAACGGTACTGGAAAGGGTTACAGAGGCAAATAATAGCATCAGGGACTGAACCCCAACGTTCATTTAGCTAAGCAAGCTACAGTCTTGATAAGCTAATTCATTTAGATAAGCAGGCTATAATCTAGATCAGTGCTATTCAACCTGGGTGGACAGTCCGCCTTATAGTGGACGAGATTAAGTGAGGGGTGGACAGCTGTCTAGGGGCAGACTACTGGGTGGACGAGATTCTCACCTGCACGTGTCTGTATAACATAAACCTGTTGCAGTTGGTGCAGCAGTTGATGCAATAAGAAAAGAAGATGTTTCAAATCAAGATAGAGCTGCATCACAGGACTTCACAAAGGAAAAGGAGGTTTCCAAAAAGGAAGCATCTTCATCACATAAAAAGCGACGAAAACGGTGGAACGATGAGCACATTGTATTTGGATTTTTCCGGTCAGTACATGAAGCTGCCAATCCCTTCCCACCAGGCAAGTGCTTCTTTTGTAATGCCACGTACAGTAATGAAAATGTTGTTCCTTCAAAACTTGCGCGCCATTTAAAGACGAAGCACTCTGAACACCAATACAAATCAAAGCAATTTTTGGAGGCAACTTTAGAAGCATACTTGAAGCAACAGTCGCCCTTTAAAAGTCAAGTTAAGCCCTCTGACATGAAAGCACTTACTCTTGCTTCTCTTAAGATGACACACATCGTTCTTCAGAAAAAAAGTCATTCAGTGAACTTGAAAATGTTTTACTGCCGTGTCTTGAAGTAGGAGCTGACCTAATACATGGAGGGAAAGATGCAGTGAAGAAAGTAAAGCAGATTCTGTTGTCTGATTCAAGAATATGTCATTGGTGTGTGATGTTAGCAGATGACCTGAAGGAACAGCTTGTTAAAAAATTGCGTCAAGCCGCTTCGTTTGGCATTCAGCTGGGCGTAGAAACAACAGCTGGACCTCCAACTGGGCGTAGAAACAACAGCACACAACATTTTTCAGAAACTTCATGATTTCATTATTGAAGAGGGCATTGACTGGTCAAAATGCAAGTCTGTTACTACTGATGGTGCAAAGGCTATGGTCGGTGCAATCAATGACGTTGTAAAGAAAATCCAAGTGGTCTTACCATTTTGTGTCGCAATTCACTGCGTGATTCACAGGGAAGTGTTTGTGGCAAAGCGACTGAATGAAACTAGAAATGCTAAGGAGAAAAGTGACTTTGAGCTTCTATTTGATGATGTTGTCAAAATGGTTAATCATATCTGTACACTTGCAAAAAGCATAGAATGTTTCGTGAGTTGTGTAAGGATATGGGAGCTAATGTCACAAAACTACTCCTTCATACTGAAGTTCGTTGGCTATCTCGGGGTAAGGTTCTTGATCGAGTGTTTGCAGTGAGAGAGCAGCTCTGTGTTTTCTTTACTGAGGAAGCAAACCCCATGGCAGTTAAATGTCAGGATGTGTTTTGGCTGGCAAAATTGTCATACATGGCTTCAATCTTCGATCATCTGAACAAGCTAAACATCAGTCAGCAAGGCAAAGTGGGGATATTTTTACAAGTATAGGGAAACTAAATGCATTTAAACTGAAGGTAAAAAAAATGGAAAAGCAATGTAGAAAAGAGGTGCTTTTTTGATTTTGAATTATTTGACTCAGTTAAGAGAGAATGTGGCTGGGAACACGGTATGCAGGCAACAGAGCACACACTGGAGGTACATATGTAACACTTAGTTATCAGACACCTTACTTTAATGCAAGAAAACCTTGACTTCTATTTCCCAGACAGTGAGAATGACCAGCTGACCTCCAACATGTAGATGCTTAATCCCTTCACAGATGAAGGAACTGATCATTGTGATGCTCTTTTGGAGCTTTGAGCGAATTATTCACAAAAAGCAGTTTTAAAGACATTTAGCCATCCCATGGATTTCTGGGTTACCCTGCTTGATATTCCAGAGCGCAAGGATCTACCCGAGTAGGCAATAGCCAAATTTGTACAGATGCCAACATCATATATGTGTGAGCAAGGGTTCTCTAGTTCAGTTTTGGTGAAGACAAAGAAAAGGACTGCAACCCTGTACTTGGATCCTCTCATGTGAGTTGCACTTGAAAATCGTCTCACACCTGTTCAACCTAATAGCAGACAAAGTGCAACAGCAGCCAAGCCACTGATTTTTTTTAAAGGCTATTTGTTTTATTTATTGATACGGTACTAAATATAGCAAACATTGTCTGCAATTTCACTTTAGTGAAGGAAAATGCGTCTAAACGGCATGCTTAATGTTATCTTTTGTATTTGAGCCTCTTAGCTTGAGATGAGGTGTGTAAATATATGGATGAATATGTAAAAGTTGAATAAAAAATAAGAGAAACTGTTTTTTTCTGTTTACTTAGTCATAGAAATAAGATATGAAACATAGATTTTAAATATAAAAACATGAGACTTTTCGGGGTGAGGGGTGGACAGCTTCTACTTAATCACCACTAGGGGTGGTTATCTTGAGATGATTTCGGGGCTTAGTGTCCCCGCGGCCGGTCCTCGACCAGGCCTCCACCCCCAGGAAGCAGCCCGTGACAGCTGACTAACACCCAGGTACCTATTTTACTGCTAGGTAACAGGGCATAGGGTGAAAGAAACTTTGCCCATTGTTTTCGCGGGCCCGGGATCGAACCCAGGACCACAGGATCACAAGTCCAGCGTGCTGTCCACTCGGCGACCGGCTCCCTAGACATTGGGTGGACGACATTGAAAAGGTGAAGACCACTGATCTAGATATTGCCATACTGTACTCATTTACAACTAGATAATAACATCCACTACGGGCTCACCATAGCCCGTGCTGCCTGGAACTTCTTGTTCCGGGTAGCGAATCTTAACAACAACAACAACCAATTAGATGGCACACAATACACAGTTCCCAAATGGGTGCGGCACTGCCAACCTGTCCTCAGGGAGGAGATCCCCCTCAAGGGAATGGATTGGCAACAAGTTCATAATTGTGCTATATCTACTCTCTATCCATGGTTAGGTTAGGTTAAGGTTACTTTAGGTTAACGTTAGATTTCATTCGTTTGTTTGTGTTGCTACAATGTATTATTGTCGATAATGTGAAATATGGAAATCGAAAACTTTTTCAG
>WNGS01163947.1:17878695-17913327 GCA_020271785.1 Procambarus virginalis | reverse complement strand
GATTGTAACGTGGGAAGGTTGTCTGGTAATGCGGTGGCCTCCAGGCGGGTCATGTTTTTTTTTATTTTTTTTTCTACCACAGACGTGGCCACACATTTACAATGCTAACCAGCATATATACATTTTCTTCTGTCCTCCATGGACAGGGTTAGAGATGTGTTAAACATATATTTCAAGGGTTTATTGAACAATCAACCACTGAAGGTGAGTGCTTTTAAAATGCTAAGCTAACCTATATACGTAAATACATACATACACAGATTTATGTATGCCTTACATAAAGTGTTCGATGTGTCTTCTACACAGTGTCATTAATGTACATTTACAAAGGTGAAATGTAATTCTGATCAGCTTCCATATATACTTTATATCCATACATACACATACACACACACATACATATATACACACATGCATTCACAGACATTTATCTCATTCACTCTGACAGGGTGAGATAGCTGATAAAGAAACTAGTGTGCAATTAAGCACAATTAAGCACAGGCGGGTCATGTGTGTGTGGGTTGGATGGTGAGGTGATAGTGAGGGGTAAGTCATGGGGATGTGTGATGGTGAACGAAGGTGAAGCAACAACAGAAGGTGCGTCACCACCGTTATAAAGCTTAAGCAACAACAGAAGCTTGCGTCACCATCGTTATAAAGCTTAAGCAACAACAGAAGCTTGCGTCACCACCGTTATAAAGCTTAAACAACAACAGAAGCTTGCGTCACCACCGTTATAAAGCTTAAACAACAACAGAAGCTTGCGTCACCACCGTTATAACGCTTAAGCAACAACAGAAGCTTGCGTCACCACCGTTATAAAGCTTAAACAACAACAGAAGCTTGCGTCACCACCGTTATAACGCTTAAGCAACAACACAAGCTTGCGTCACCCCCATACGGAGAGACAACAGACAATTCCCGTTATCTGGGACACAAAGCCAGTTCTTTACCTTACAGACCTAGTGCCCGACGATGCAACCCACAACAGTTACCTAGCTCCCGGCCAGCTATTGAACTCCTAGGTAAAGAGAAGCATCAGGTCAAAGAGAGTAATCAGTCTTAAGATATTACCATAGTCACTTCTGTTGGTTTCTGCGAGACCCCGAGACACCTTAATTAAGGTACGTTTTCTTAGTGTGTAGACACCGTTAAGGGGAACTGAAGTAGACTGTTGGGTGTGTATTCACCGAGAAGGGGGGAGCTGAAAGTATAGACTTTTGAGTGTATCTACACCGAGAAGCAAGGTATTCACCTCTGGGGTATATTTCTTGAGTAGTGTTAAAATCTTTACTTATTATCAAGGTCATGAGTCCATTGGTCGCGTTCCCAAAGCCTAATATATATATTAGTATTTTCCAGTTATATAAAATTGTATTATCTCATATATAATGATTATTATTATTATTATTATTATTATTATTATTATTATTATTATTATTATTGAGAAAATCAGTAGGAGCCATTAGGAAGATTCGAACCCATGCGTCGGGGTAGACGCTCTAGGCATAATACTAATGATCTTGGCCTCTGAGGACGACCTCACAGTACTTCTTTAGAGTGTTTAGTAACGAGGGAACACGTTGACAAGTCGAGGTTCTTGTTTTAGATTTAGCCACTCAGAACGAAATGTCCATGTAGCACGGGCTATGGTGATCCCGTGAGACAAGTCGAGGTAAGAGGTTCAGATCTTGTAGGTGTACATGGGTGAGGTGATTGTTTGGGCCTAGTTGATTGTGAACCTTAAACTCATCCTGTGGGTCACAAGCCTCCCAGTGGGCCGCAAAAGGTTTTAATCAGACACAGTGAATGTTTTAAGACATCGGATTTAATGTTGTGAATCCCGGCCCAGAGTAACGATGCTCTACACACAGAAATGCTCTAGTCTAACACTACAAATACAATCCAAATCTATACTTTGGTCCAGTATTAACATACAGAGATAAATACATCGTTCGTTACCTAATATTAACACATTATTGTTAATTCTGTTATTGTGGATATTTTTTCACATCAAAATCCTGTATGAATAATTATGCGTATTCACAAAATTAAATTGAGGCAATGTGGAAAAGTTCTTTGACAGGACTCTAAGCAATTTCAAGTATTAATCATTTTTTATCATTTCTGATTTGACAGCTGGCCCGTCCAGTTCACAATTAGGGGTCAAATCCTGCTAGAAATTCCTCACACGTATAGTACAAGTATCACACATGAAATACAAGAATACACCTAAAAGATACAAGTTTATAGAGACAGTATACACAGGTACACTGTGGTATTTAAGAACTATATCGATAGTAATATTCAGGCTCTTCATTTGGTATGGTGTTGGGCTTAAGGCCAACCTTTGGAGGATTCTTAAGGCCACAATAATAGCTTACTGACCAACCAACGACTATATTTAAGTCCGGGATACATTCCAGGGGCCAGATTCACGAAGCAGTTACGCAAGTACTTACGAACGTGTACATCTTTCCTCAATTTTCGACGGCTTTGGTTACATTTATTAAACAGTTTACAAGCATGGAAACTTGCCAATCAACTGTTGTTATTGTTATAAACAGCCTTCTGGTGCTTCGGAACTCATTAACTGTTTAATAATTGTAAACAAAGCCGCCAAAGATTTAGAAAAGATGTACAGGTTCGTAAGTGCTTGCGAAACTGCTTCGTGAATCTAGCCCCAGGACTAATAAAATAAACTTAGTGTATATTCACCGATAAATAGGGTACAGCTGACTGTAACTTATACACTATACATCATAAGACATGTTTCTGTATTTACTTTCAATACCTTTTAGAAGAACAATTCAGCAGCTGTATAAAATAGAAGAACAATTCAGCAGCTGTATAAAATAGAATAACAATTCAGCAGCTATATCAAATAAAAGAACAATTCAGCAGCTATATCAAATAGAAGAACAATTCAGCAGCTATATCAAATAGAAGAACAATTCAGCAGCTATATCAAATAAAAAATACACAAACATTTACTATGTAAAATTGTTATACATCAACACTGTAATATATTGTTTATAAATCAAACATTGTTACTCTTAAAATAAATCGAATACAACAGAGAAAATTAAGTACACAAAGCAAAGTGGCAACTACATAGTAACACAAAATACATTTGTTAATAAAGAACAGCGCAGAAAATCAGGAAGACATGAACTCACTAAACAGTGGCATGTCTAATATAATTAAAATTATCATAAGTTTACAAATAGGGGAAAGGAGAGAGAAGCAGTCTTCTGAAAATTGTGGATACAAAGTGTAGACAACAGTAGGGGTAAAGGTTGTATGACAGACCACCAGCATACAATGGAATACATTGTGTTGACAAATATATACAAAAAACACCGTCTTAAAGCCCTTATTAGCGAAACATTGTCTCTTATCAAATTATATTAAAACACTTACAGGTGAAATTTGTTATCCTTGGAGTGCCTCTTCATCCCATGATGGCAGTGGTTTTTAACCTGTACTGCAGCGTCCATGTCTTTGGTTCTCAAAATATATGTTCATTAACCCCTTTGGTTCTCAAAATATATGTTCCTGCTCATGCATTTCATATCAATATATATATACAGCTATGATACGACAGAGTACAGAAGTTTTTCTCAGGTACCTGTTCTTAATTTGTGGTTATAATTTTAACCACAATTACTTCAGTACAAAAAACTGGCATGTTTTGCACCCCCACTCAGAGGACCTCTCACACTCCCCAGAGTTAGTACATAATTATCAACATAAGGCGCCAAGCTGGGAAGACTGTTTGACACATTCTGTGTCGCCGGATATCTAAGAGGCGCTAAACATTATTCAAGATGCCAATGCGAGAACCAAAACACACAAAGCGACTGATGCCAAAGGTATCTGATTCACCAAGTGAATTATCGAGGGGCAAATGACCCCTAGGGACATTAGGAAAGCAAGACAGAGCAACATCCTGAAAATCGGGACATTCTATAAGGAGGTGCACGATTTTAAAAAGGAGGGGGAACAATTGGAACATCGTTCTGGACCAAGAGAGCAGCTCTGGGACCGTCTCTGCTGCCGAGACAGGGGGAGTTGGGAGGACGACTATAATGCCTCCTTACCTGCCAGGGAGGAAGAGAGGAACCAGGCCTACGTTTCTAAGAGACAGGTGCAGAAGCGTTAAAGTCCTGTGAGACAGCTACTGTCTCCTCAGGCGGAGAGGGAAAACTAAAGCGAGCGACATGAGAATGGTTGGGTGGACGGTGGATATCAGTCCGGACAGTCACATGCCGAGGAGGGCCAGAAGACAGGAGAGGACTGAGGACAACGGGTTCGAGAGTCGAAGTGGCTCACTGTCGATAAAGAAGAGCGAAGAGGTAAAGAAGCGACGCGAAAACGGCAGTCAGTGACACCAGAGAAGCACCCGCGGTCTCACGTCGTAGCGGCGCGGGGAAGCGAGGAAGGCTTGTAGAGGTGTTGGGTTTATAAGGCGAACAGTTTTGGGCCTGAGGAAGGTGGGATAGAGAAGTGCAGGGTAGGCTCGACAACCACATGGCAGAACAATGGAGAACGAGTGGGTCTCCAGGCACCGTAAATACAAGCGTGTGTATTTCATTTGAAACTCATCACAACAAGCAGAAGGAGAGCAGGAGCCACTCTCCCGCGGCCAGCGCACCGCGTCAAGGACCCACCCATTGAGATAGATCCCCACACAAGACACTCACATGTTAAGCACCAGAGACTATGGCATAGTGAAAGGTCATCTGGGATCTCGAGATCACAGAAAGGTGACGGGGAGAGGTCTACGATACTGGGAATTGTCTTGGGTCCTGAAGTCATCAACAACGAGGCCACAGTCAGTGATGGTGATCTTGGAGTCGAACTTTTGCTGTATGGCATCCCGGATCACCTCCAACCCTGAGGACACCCTGCCGAAGGACTCTCTGCGAACATGGCTTGCACATTTAATGAGTATACAGAATTGGTATACTTTAGATTCTGTTTCAACTACCGCCACTGTGCCTTCAATTTTAGATTCTGTGTCTGTGCCCATAGCCAGTCCAATGCTTGAGCCTTTGTTCCAATCAGCCAGGCTTCGCTTAATATGATGTGAAAAGCCAAGGAATTGGATGTCATTGCTGGAATTACTGAACAAACTTAAGGACTTCCAAGGAAAGGATGCACTTAGAGTGCCGAGACACTTAGACAGGAACAACTCTGCCATATCCTGGTCACTGCATAGCTTGATATAGACACGGCCCAGACACCGGCGACCAACACTCAGCTCCAGGAACACCTCAGTTGTCATCTGTAAAAAGGAAGAGTCATAACAGGCTAGTGAAACAGTTGTCACTGCTAAATTTATAGGCGATGCTTGCTTTGAAAATGTAATCCTTTATTTTTAATAATAAAATGCTACACCTACAGCAGTCTAGTGTCATACCCTGCAGCTGTCGGGTCCTACAACCCCGCTGAAAGTTGTTCTTGTAGAAACTGTTTCAAGTCTACAATTTACAACATTTACTACATTTTAGGAATATATTTACCTTAAGATAAAGGCAAGTTAAGGTGTTGAGACAGCAAATAAGGTCAGAACTTGATGACACGCTGTCTGGACCTTATTACCAGATAGCAGGCAAAGGTAATTGGGATTGTTTATGAATTCACATTGCCTAGAGTGCAAACGATTGTGCACGATAGTAGCAATTGAGTGGATTTTGTTGCCTTGCATACTCATGTGCACAGTCCTTAACTACTTGATTTTGCAGCTAGGATCGTCGGTGAGCATGACATGGGCCGTACAACAATGCTACGATGATTGTTGTACGTTGATTGTCAAGGACACTTCAGTGACCAGAAGTTCAACATTCCGAACAAATGTTATTTACGATTGGAATAGAGTATGAGGAGCTTGGCTGTTGTTGTTTTAAATTCAGGCACTGAAAACAAAAAAGTTGCAATCAGCACGGGCTATGGCGAGCCCGTCGTACTCACCTGGCACAGGAGATGTGAGCGAGGAGCTTGGTGTAGTGGAAAGAGGCTCTGGTAGAGGTACTACACCACTTATCTCTCTTGGGGACCTCAGGCGGTCCCTAAGGATGTCAACCTTGGGATCCTCACTACTGACCAAGTGTGAGGTCATACCTGCCTTTCCAACTTCTGGAAGAATCTGACATAATTCCTAATGGATATGGAAGCTGCTTAGCCATTGTCCAATTATCGTAGCTGTTACATCATTGGTTTTCACATCTCTGTCTAGCAGACAAAGAGATGGGCCCCACCAGTCACTTTGCTGGCTGGTATATATATATATATATATATATATATATATATATATATATATATATATATATATATATATGCAAACAAGCCTGAATGGTCCCCAGGACTAGATACAACTGAAAACTCACACCCAGAAGTGACTCGAACCCATACTGCCAGGAGCAACGCAGCTGGTATGTACAGGGACGCCTTAATCCACTTGACCATCACGACTGGACATAAGGAAGTGAAAGCCGAGGCTATATGAACCACTCCCCCGCCGGCACTCGGTTGGTAATCTTGGGCATAGCATTTTATCAAATCACCTCATTTTTTGTGGCAACACGTGAGGAACACAAATGCAAACAAGCCTGAATGGTCCCCAGGACTAGATACAACTGAAAAGATACAACTTCCTTATGTCCGGTCGTGATGGTCAAGTGGATTAAGGCGTCCCTGTACATACCAGTTGCGTTGCTCCTGGCAGTATGGGTTCGAGTCACTTATGGGGTGTGAGTTTTCAGTTGTATCTAGTCCTGGGGACCATTCAGGCTTGTTTGCATTTGTGTTCCTCACGTGTTGCCCCCAAAAATGAGGTGATTTGATAAAATGCTATGCCCAAGATTACCATCCGAGTGCCGGCGGGGAAGTGGTTCAAATAGCCTCGGCAATCACTTCCTTATGTCCAGTCGTGATGATCAAGTGGATTAAGGCGTCCCTGTACATACCAGTTGCGTTGCTCCTGGCAGTATGGGTTCGAGTCACTTCTGGGGTGTGAGTTTTCAGTTATATATATATATATATATATATATATATATATATATATATATATATATATATATATATATATATATATATATATATATATATATATGTTATTAAATATGACCGAAAAAGTAAGATTAATAATTCTAACACGATAATTCTAATACTGCAGGTATGTTGACGACATTTTTACACAGGTACCTGATGTCAGACATCTGCAGGAGCTGAAGGAGGCATTTGAGCGGAATTCCGTGTTGCGTTTCACTTACGAGATGGAGAAGGATGGGAAGCTGCCCTTTCTAGATGTAACAGTCATGGAAAGGAGCGGAGGTTTCCACACTGCAGTCTACACTAAGGAAACAAACATAGGAATGTGCCTCAACGCCAACAGTGACTGCCCAGACAGGTACAAGAGGAGTGTTGTTAACGCTTATGTCGACCGTGCTCTCAGCCACAGCTCAGGATGGAAGCAAGTCGATGAAGAACTCTGTAGGGTAAGGCAGGTCCTAGTCAACAACGGCTTCTCCAATGGTTTCGTTGAAGACATAATAAGAAGGAAGGTGAAACGCCATGCAACCTCTGAAGAGACAACTAACACAACACCTGTACCCCTCTATTAGACTATTTTATAGGAACTTCTTTTCCACAGCTCATAAAACGGAGGAAAGGGTCCTGAAAGATATTGTTAATAGGAACGTTATCCCTACAGACAAAAATCGAAGATACAATTGACGATTTACTATAAAACCAAAAAAACGGCCAGCCTACTCATGAGAAACTCTCCAGACACAAAGCAGAACGCTTTAAAAGAGACCAACGTCGTCTATGCCTTCAAATGCCCACTTGGGGACTGTAAGCCTCAAAGAACTCAGTATAAAGGCAAGACAACAACATCTCTTTCCAGGCGATTAACGATGCATAAGCAACAGGGCTCCATTAAGGAACATATAATCTCTTCCCACAACCAGACCATCACCAGAGAAGTCTTAACAAACAACACAGAAATCATCGATAAATACAGCGATAGCAGGCGGCTTGATATCTGCGAGGCACTACACATCAAGAAGTCAACACCAGCAATCAACAGCCAATTAATGCACAACTATATTCTACCCACTTCAAGACTCCGCACCAATATAGAAGCATCAAGAAATATGGGCCAATAGGCCCTCTGCAGTTACTTTCATTCTTCCCTTTAATTTATCCAATTTATACCCATTGTTTCGTGTTCTGTCTTGTGTTGAAAGTTTTGTTCACCTCATCCAAAACTGTTGTAACATATCACCTCACCCAAATGCGGGTATATAAGATAAAAGCTGTTTAAATGATAGTATAGTAAAACTCTGTTTAGTGTTTGCAGGTTATAGTTGTGTGTGTGTAAACTAAAGTCTTTGAAAATGTAATAAGTTATTACGAAACGCGTTCAAGTGGCGCGTCAGACTAAAAATAACAATGAATTTTGGAGAATTGATTTTTCAATTACCATCGACAGTGAAAAGTAACATAAGAAATATTGAGAAAATTCGTGTTATAATTATTAATCTTACCTTTTCGGTCATATTTAATAACATGTTTACAAGAAAGACTGCTACCAAAATATACTAATATATATATATATATATATATATATATATATATATATATATATATTATATATATATATATATATATATATATATATATATATATATATATGTTGTCACATTTACCTCATTGGAGCGTTGCCCAACAAATTTTGGGATTAATGAGTGTACGAGGAGTCTGTTATCTTCAAAGATCAGTTTAGCCTTCGGAATGTCGACTTGTTTGATTGCATCTTGCATGTTATTGTGTTGCTGGCTTTTTAATGCATCAAACATGTCTTTTTCTGATTCTTTTACCTTTTCAGATGCTTCGTTACGAAAGTGTATGAACTGATTGAGTTCAACTTCTGGATGGAGTAGATCTTTCATATTGTTTAACTCTGTTTCAAAATTTGTTAGGTTATCAATACGATAGGCTTTTGCAATAGCTTTTTTAAGCTGCTGTATTTTCTCTAAGGAAGTAATGTACTGTTGGTGCTCATACTGAGCAATGTAATCTAAAATTCTGCCGTTTAGGTATCTAGTTATCTTTAACTTGTTATCAGTTTCGGTAATGTTTCGGCTCAGTTCAGCTTCTTCTGCTTTATAGACTCCTCCGTCAACTGGATTTCATGGCCATATGAAGCTGGAGGTTGGCGCATGTTGCACATACAGCAACATTGCATTCCGAACACCAGGATGATTTCAGTTGGTCCCCATGCCTGCTGCAGACACCATACTGTTGGTAAAATTATTATGATTAACATTTCTTATGGTCATTCGTTCCAAATACGTTAGTAGTAATTTAATATTGCACATTAGGGTTTGTCGGAAATTTCCGACACCCAAATATTAACCCCTAGTGCGATAATGTAAATTTATTGTACTAGGAATTCACATTTGCTAACATTACTAATAAGTAGCCTAGTGCAGCCAATTCTTGCTAAAATCGTGTCCGGTATTGTGTCAGACACCTGCCTCTCAAGAGAATAAATTATATATATATATATATATATATATATATATATATATATATATATATATATACATAAATCGAATTAAACCCAGTCTAACCTTGCCGAATTTATTAAGGAATATAAATTGGTGATTGATTTAGTTTAATTTAGCAAATTATTACTGTTTATTGGAAAAAGTTTTCTGCAGCCATGATCAGCTGATCCAGTAAACAAAGTAATGAACTAAAATTTACCTACGCATATAAGTACCTTATCTAACGTCATTTGGGTTTAATGATATACACAGCGAGAAATAGTCTGTTGTTACCTAAAGTATGTTATTGTCACGTAAAATAACGTCGACAAAGTCTCCATCAATTAGGAAATCCAAATAAAATATTATGAATTTTATACCAAGTTTCCACCATCCGGCGCTAGGTGGCGCGCAGGGCACTTGCTAGAGAGAGACTTGGCAGAGAGAAGCCATATTAGAAGAATGTCCTGAAGCTAGTCATTATTATCGTCTTATTATTGGATCATCTGAACATTAGCGGACCTCAGACTGATTCAACAGCTTCATCTTATTCCGGACACCGCGTCCGGCAAGGCTAAGTAACCCGATGTATATAGTTGTGGCCTTAATTTATATATTATGTAGAGTGACTTGTCGTCAAGACGCATGAACATCAAAATAACCTCGTGAGTGCTATTATTATATTCAACTAGCCCTAATTTCATGAGTATGTATGCGAATATATACTCTTAAGTAGAAATTACTTGATATTGGTATTTCAGCTTGGAGGTAGCGTACTTCACCCTGTGAAATCACGTGTCACCTGAGACATTAAAGGAGTCGTGGAACTGTCGTATTGGTTCTCCACTCATCTTTCTCATCTTGGCAGCTAAGCTTCCAAAATTTTTAATTTAGAAGTTAGCATTGCGAAGGACACGATACTAACCCATGTATAATTATTTCTGATTTATATATGAAATATTATATCTATGTTATAGTAGATTAACATTCTAGAATTTACCCCCCAAAAGATGTGTAGGGGAAATACTCCACTTGATGTAGATGTTTTACAGTCCACTTCTCTAATTTTATTTTGAATTAAATCTTTACTTACAAATATTATATGACATTAAATAGGGGACAAAAAATCCCCCACGGGTTTGATTATATGGATTTCCTGATGCTCTGTTGAGCAATTGCCGTAAATAGTTAAAGCAATATTATTACTATTTTATTCCTACAGTTTCATAGTAATTAGTCATGGGTGAGTGCGTATGGAGTAACTATTAAAATTTCAACTGCATTTATTTTTCTTATTTCTAAACAATTCATTGTGAATATTCTCGTGCAGGAATTTTAACTGTTTTATAAATGGAACCAGCAACCTAATTACCAGCTTCTGCTTGAAGTCCAACGATAGCTTCAGAACTTTATGGACGACTGGCATATCTTCCGTATGAAATAGCTTGTGGCGTTTCTTGCATGTTGGGCATCGTGTGTTGTCGCGCTGGATGCTGGCGGTGACGCAGCTTCGGCAAAAGTCGTGGCCGCAGGGCAGGAGCAGTGGGTCACGGGCGCCCTTTTGGTACAACTGTGTGCACGTTTGGCAAAACACAGCTTCCTCCATCTGGCCCTTCTACACAGTTGGTGTTCCAAGACCAACAACGTCTGAAACGAACATTTGATATATTAATCTACCATCCTCAATCTTTAGTTTTAACGTAATAGCTAATAAGTAGCCTAGTGCAGCAAATTCTTGCTAAAATCGTGTCTGGCATTGTGTCAGACACCTGCCTCTCAAGAGACTGTTCATGTATAACATGAAATTAGGAAAACTAAAAGTTATGTCGCTAAAGTTAATAAGAGAATTTATACAGTCAATATTCTTACACGAATTTGGATCTCCATACTCATCATTTTTTATAATTATTTGACACATTTTCTCTTAGAATTCCTTTCATCTCTCATTGTATAAATTCTCTTCGACCTTCATACACTCTCATAAAGTTGTCAAAGTGATGAGAGACATATTTAAAGACTCATGTGTCAAGAGTTAGCTATATGACTCAAGATGCGAGTCTGGGGAGAGGAACTTAATGCGGTGAGGACACTGTTCATCTTAGAGAGCACCTGCTAGAAGCCACCTCTAGCATCAGCTGTTATTAAATTCGGGAATCTTACCATAGAACCAGATGCCAGTCAGACACCTCAACACAAAGTCAGCAGACGCGTCCACAATCCCGACCCACCTGGACTGTGAGTACTGAGCGACCCACCTGGACTGTGAGTACTGAGCGACCCACCTGAAGTCTCCTGAAGAATAAGTCCCACCTCAAACCCAGTGCTAGTGTGTCTTGTTTAGCAAGACCCCAGGAGCCTAGTCAACACCCTAACATGAGTCGGTTTAACTCATTTATTATGCACCTTATACCCATCCTGTCAACGGTACTGGAAAGGGTTACAGAGGCAAATAATAGCATCAGGGACTGAACCCCAACGTTCATTTAGCTAAGCAAGTTACAGTCTTGATAAGCTAATTCATTTAGATAAGCAGGCTATAATCTAGATCAGTGCTATTCAACCTGGGTGGACAGTCCGCCTTATAGTGGACGAGATTAAGTGAGGGGTGGACAGCTGTCTAGGGGCAGACTACTGGGTGGACGAGATCCACACCTGCACGTGTCTGTATAACATAAACCTGTTGCAGTTGGTGCAGCAGTTGATGCAATAAGAAAAGAAGATGTTTCAAATCAAGATAGAGCTGCATCACAGGACTTCACAAAGGAAAAGGAGGTTTCCAAAAAGGATGCATCTTCATCACATAAAAAGCGACGAAAACGGTGGAACGATGAGCACATTGGATTTGGATTTTTCCGGTCAGTACATGAAGCTGCAAATCCCTTCCCACCAGGCAAGTGCTTCTTTTGTAATGCCACGTACAGTAATGAAAATGTTGTTCCTTCAAAACTTGCGCGGCATTTAAAGACGAAGCACTCTGAACACCAATACAAATCAAAGCAATTTTTGGAGGCAACTTTAGAAGCATACTTGAAGCAACAGTCGCCCTTTAAAAGTCAAGTTAAGCCCTCTGACATGAAAGCACTTACTCTTGCTTCTCTTAAGATGACACACATCGTTCTTCAGAAAAAAAGTCATTCAGTGAACTTGAAAATGTTTTACTGCCGTGTCTTGAAGTATGAGCTGACCTAATACATGGAGGGAAAGATGCAGTGAAGAAAGTGAAGCAGATTCTGTTGTCTGATTCAAGAATATGTCATTGGTGTGTGATGTTAGCAGATGACCTGAAGGAACAGCTTGTTAAAAAATTGCGTCAAGCCGCTTCGTTTGGCATTCAGCTGGGCGTAGAAACAACAGCTGGACCTCCAACTGGGCGTAGAAACAACAGCACACAACATTTTTCAGAAACTTCATGATTTCATTATTGAAGAGGGCATTGACTGGTCAAAATGCAAGTCTGTTACTACTGATGGTGCAAAGGCTATGGTCGGTGCAATCAATGACGTTGTAAAGAAAATCCAAGTGGTCTTACCATTTTGTGTCGCAATTCACTGTGTGATTCACAGGGAAGTGTTTGTGGCAAAGCGACTGAATGAAACTAGAAATGCTAAGGAGAAAAGTGACTTTGAGCTTCTATTTGATGATGTTGTCAAAATGGTTAATCATATCTGTACACTTGCAAATAAGCATAGAATGTTTCGTGAGTTGTGTAAGGATATGGGAGCTAATGTCACAAAACTACTCCTTCATACTGAAGTTCGTTGGCTATCTCGGGGTAAGGTTCTTGATCGAGTGTTTGCAGTGAGAGAGCAGCGCTGTGTTTTCTTTACTGAGGAAGCAAACCCCATGGCAGTTAAATGTCAGGATGTGTTCTGGCTGGCAAAATTGTCATACATGGCTTCAATCTTCGATCATCTGAACAAGCTAAACATCAGTCAGCAATGCAAAGGTGGGGATATTTTTACAAGTATAGGGAAACTAAATGCATTTAAATTGAAGGTAAAAAAAATGGAAAAGCAATGTAGAAAAGAGGTGCTTTTCTGATTTTGAATTATTTGACTCAGTTAAGAGAGAATGTGGCTGGGAACACGGTATGCAGGCAACAGAGCACACACTGGAGGTACATATGTAACACTTAGTTATCAGACACCTTACTTTAATGCAAGAAAACCTTGACTTCTATTTCCCAGACAGTGAGAATGACCAGCTGACCTCCAACATGTAGATGCTTAATCCCTTCACAGATGAAGGAACTGATCATTGTGATGCTCTTTTGGAGCTTTGAGCGAATTATTCACAAAAAGCAGTTTTAAAGACATTTAGCCATCCCATGGATTTCTGGGTTACCCTGCTTGATATTCCAGAGCGCAAGGATCTACCCGAGTAGGCAATAGCCAAATTTGTACAGATGCCAACATCATATATGTGTGAGCAAGGGTTCTCTAGTTCAGTTTTGGTGAAGACAAAGAAAAGGACTGCAACCCTGTACTTGGATCCTCTCATGTGAGTTGCACTTGAAAATCGTCTCACACCTGTTCAACCTAATAGCAGACAAAGTGCAACAGCAGCCAAGCCACTGATTTTTTTTAAAGGCTATTTGTTTTATTTATTGATACGGTACTAAATATAGCAAACATTGTCTGCAATTTCACTTTAGTGAAGGAAAATGCGTCTAAACGGCATGCTTAATGTTATCTTTTGTATTTTGAGCCTCTTAGCTTGAGATGAGGTGTGTAAATATATGGATGAATATGTAAAAGTTGAATAAAAAATAAGAGAAACTGTTTTTTTCTGTTTACTTAGTCATAGAAATAAGATATGAAACATAGATTTTAAATATTAAAAACATGAGACTTTTTCGGGGTGAGGGGTGGACAGCTTCTACTTAATCACCACTAGGGGTGGTTATCTTGAGATGATTTCGGGGCTTTAGTGTCCCCGCGGCCCGGTCCTCGACCAGGCCTCCACCCCCAGGAAGCAGCCCGTGACAGCTGACTAACACCCAGGTACCTATTTTACTGCTAGGTAACAGGGGCATAGGGTGAAAGAAACTTTGCCCATTGTTTTTCGCCGGCGCCCGGGATCGAACCCAGGACCACAGGATCACAAGTCCAGCGTGCTGTCCACTCGGCCGACCGGCTCCCTAGACATTGGGTGGACGACATTGAAAAAGGTTGAAGACCACTGATCTAGATATTGCCATACTGTACTCATTTACCAACTAGATAATAACATCCACTACGGGCTCACCATAGCCCGTGCTGCCTGGAACTTCTTGTTCCGGGTAGCGAATCTTTAACAACAACAACAACCAATTAGATGGCACACAATACACAGTTCCCAAATGGGTGCGGCACTGCCAACCTGTCCTCAGGGAGGAGATCCCCCTCAAGGGAATGGATTGGCAACAAGTTCATAATTTGTGCTATTATCTACTCTCTATCCATGGTTAGGTTAGGTTAAGGTTACTTTAGGTTAACGTTAGATTTCATTACGTTTGTTTGTGTTGCTACAATGTATTATTGTCGATAATGTGAAATATGGAAATCGAAAACTTTTTCAGTGTGCCAGCGAATTCCGTTTACAAAACAGCAAATTCTTTAAAGAAAGGGTTTTCATCATTTGCTAGTTTGCATGTAGACAATTACGGGAACCGTAATATGCTTTCAGACCATCACAGATATCTAGATAACTATTCAAGTGGTTTGAGGATGGATGTGGTTGTCATGGTACTAGATTTGTTCTGAGGGCGGGCTGTGTACTTACCAACCGGAAATGTGACGGACGCGACGTCCGAGCTGATTACGGCTTCGCCTAACGAATTGCTTATTATCTCACTTTAAATGTATTGACAATACAGCGGCTTTCAGTCTCCTCTCAGCTCTGACTATCATACGTAGACTTAAAACATCGGGCACTGCTCTCATACACAGCAACACAAGCTTGCAAATGGTTGCTTTATTGGCATCGCGAGAAGGTTTACCACGTAGACATAATCAGTATTAGATATGAAATATATTATCGTATCGTCTTACCTAACAAGACTGTAGAGGAACTTGAGGTGGTCACAAGGGTGTTGGCACTCACTGTGCATTAATTACACTGAATAAACAGAGTATTTTGTAAAAAGAGGTAAGAATTTCTTTCGGAGGTTTTCCACACTAGGCTGGCAATGGCGCATTAAGTTTGTAAAGGAAGCCTCCCTCACCTCATGATAATCTGGCTGCCACATACCATCTTTCTTTAACCCTCGAAAGATTATTAATGTTGTAAACGGTTTTATGTTCCGTGCTTCATGCTTGATTTTCACTTTTTATTTAATTGTTTTGAGTATACCTAATTTTTGCATTTTTGTTAAGTGTGTAATTAAACAAAAATTATTAACACCATTTAGTCATTTGGTAATTCAATTCTCAACGAGTTACTGAATGTAGTATATGACGGGTTGCTTATTGGAAGTATGTAAACCTCATTTAACCTATGGGGTATATATGCGCCAAGCTTGCTGTAGTCAAGTGGGTATATGCTTCAAGGCTGCTCTAGTGAGCATATGGCATGCTCCACTCTTGCTATAGTGAGTAATATGCTCCAAGCCTGCTCTAATGTACCATGGCTAGAGCAGGGGAGTCTCCTCCACAAGGTCGGGAGTCCAGTTCTATCCCGCCCCGCTTCGTCCCTCATGCCACCAAGCCTAGTGTGTTGTCGAAAAAATTAATATTGCTCTATTTTGTTTTTGGAAATCTCTCTGATGTGATGAGAGGTGCAGGTTGAATTTGTTTTTTGTACTGGCAGCTACAGGTTTATTTTGGATTTCTTTTCATTTGTTATATTGATTTTTGATTGAGTCATGTTTATTATTATTACTGTGGCCACAAAATTGGGCAAATTTTCTTATTTAGGGTAAATAATGATATAATTGCATTAAATAAAAATTAATACAAAATTATGAAAATAGTAATAAATATTAATATTTATTATAATAAATACAGAAAATAGCCTACTTTTCTCATTTACAGTTACGTATATTATTCCCAATGTATTCTTGCATCCTTTCTCTATAATTATCACATTTCTTTCTTATTCTGTATCATATCATGCTCATTACCCAAAATAGATCCAAATAAAACTAATTCATTAATTTATAAAACAGATTTTTTGTGACACGCAAAAATGTGTAAAATATACGATGCGTCAGTGAATGTTTTAAAACATCAGATTTAATGTTGTGAATCCTGGACCACAGCAACAATGCCCATTGTTGCTGTGGGCAACATTGCATATGTTATGAACTCTTCATTGCATATGAAGAGTCACAATAACGTGGCTGAAAAATGTTGACCAAACCACACACTAGAAAGTGAAGAATCGACTTGATAATGGTCCAGGATGGACCGAAACGTCGTCGTCTCTTGAGTTTCTAGTGTGTGTGGTCTGGTCAACAATGCCCTATTCTAACACTACAAATACAAACCAAATCTATACTTTGGTCCAGAATTAATATTACAGCGATAAGTACATCGCTCGTTACCTGATATTAACATATTGTTGTTAATTCTGTTATTATTGACATGTGATCAAGAAGATGAGTCTTCCGGTGTAGTGTTATTTGCTAATTGTAACTTGTAAATCAAAAATAATTTACAGTTGAAGAGTTGTAGTTAATTCTTCTATTAATTTATCTGAAACTAACTGTACCTGGCCACGCGTTGCTGTGGCTCAGCAACGCACGCACGCGAGAACTACAATATAAGAGAATATGCCAGCGTAGCCTGGTGAGTTGTCAAGAGTCACCAGCCTAGATGTCAGGTATCATCATGAGTTGTCTAGATTCATCGAGTCAGTTGTCAGGTATCGAGAGGCCGCATCCCATGATGGTAACCTCAGCATTACTATAATAATAGATAGCATCCAGGACTGCTACCAACCCTGATGTTATCTCACCAAAATGGAAATGGTCTTGACAGGAAGAAGTATATTGACTAGCATTATGGTGGCTGTAAGGACAACTGCTGAATGGGTGACCGTCGGTCCAGAGCATAAATCCAAATGTATTTGATCCCATATTCAAAGAAGTCACTGTTCCGTTCGTTGTTGGTCTCTTTATATTCCAATCGGACTCTAGAGAAGCCAATAAGTTTGTGTTCCTTATCTGACTTTTGTCAATATAGGAATTAACAAAAATGTGATCAGAGTCTTCATCCATATCGTTCGGGATATTTACGACGGACCCGACAAGGGAAGGCCCCAGAGTGCCGAGACAGAGTAGCAGGAACTGCTGTGAGTGACGTAGTTGAGGCTCCACACGGATATAGACACGACCCAGACTCCTGCCGCCAACACCCAGCTCCAAGAACACCTCAGATGGCCACTGTAAGGGAAGAGGTCATTAATAGTCTGATGGACCAGTGTTACTAGGTTAATGAACAATGAAACAAAGTCATATTAACAATAACACCAAGGGGAAACCAATTTAAATGAATTGGTGACATATTTGTCACACTGAAACAAAGTTGTAACCAATATATATAACCTCTGTGTAACCATTTTATAATTATTATGAATGTTTAGTAATTGTCATTACTGCCATGTTTCCCTTTAATTGTAAACTGCCCCCCTACAGTATTCATCATTAGGCAAAAAAAACAATTTTGTAATTGAAAACCAGTCTACACAACTCAGATAAGACACTTAAGTTCCCAGTGGAAACTGCATGCATGAATAAATATTATTGCATTTAATATTTTCTTTAATTTATATAACATTTTTGTAACAAAATGTGTATATAACAATAAAAACATGAATAAAATAAGTGTAAATTCTGTTCATGTTCTGCGGCTCTCAAAACATCTGAGTTATATCATTTTGTGGCTACTTGTTATATCAATTATAGTTATATCAACCACTTGGAGTGGACGGTAAAGCGACGGTCTCACTTCCAAGGCAACCCCACCGCAAGAACACGTCTGGCTCTGGAGTACAACAGGATCTTCGCCGGGCTGAACCGAAGCAAGTTCCCCCTCCTCAAGATTGTGCTTGCCAACACGCGAGAAAACTATGTGGACATCGCCTTCCTGAATGTTGTTGTTGTTTAAGATTCGCTACTCAGAACAATAAGTTCCAGTAGCACGGGCTATGGTGAGCCCGTAAGTGGAGGCTCTTTGGAGCCATTATCTGTACCAGTATCTGAAACTAGAGATCTGGCGATGGATCGGGGTCTTCATGCTGGTGCTCCTTCCTGAAGGAGGAGCACCTCGACCCAAAAGTAGGCGATGAGTCACAATAACGTGGCTAAAGTATGTTGACCAGACCACACACTAGAACGTGAAGAGACGACGACGTTTCGGTCCGTCCTGGACCATTCTCAAGTCGATTGTGAACAAGAACAAGAACAGGTCACAATCGACTTGAGAATGGTCCAGGACGGACCGAAACGTCGTCGTCTCTTCACGTTCTAGTGTGTGGTCTGGTCAACCTCGACCCAATATTCACTAAACAAATCAACTTCTCTGAATACGAAGAAGACCCGGAAGGAACCCCAATACCCAACTTGGAGTAGGAATATTCATAAGAGAATTCACCACGCCAAATCCCTACATCTAGGCACCAAACAAGTGCTGTTAGACCACCTCGGAAAGACACCTCCTCTAAGCCGGTCGGCCGAGCGGACAGCACACTGGACTTGTGATCCTGTGGTCTCGGGTTCGATCCCGGACGCCGGCGAGAAACAATGGGCAGAGTTTCTTTCACCCTATGCCCCTGTTACCTGGCAGTAAAATAAGTACCTGGGTGTTAGTCAGCTGTCACGGGCTGCTTCCAGGGGGTGGAGGCCTGGTCGAGGACCGGGCCGCGGGGACACTAAAAAGCCCCGAAATCATCTCAAGATAACCTCAAGATAAGCCAGACGGAACACCTCATCTGAACCAGGACAACACCTCGCCTCTAGCCTCCTGCCTCAGAAGAAGATCTCAAGCGCCAAGCCAAGAACAAAAACACATGCCAACCCGCGGCGAACAGGTCACCGAAGTTTCAAGCATCAAACTCTCCACATCCAGATCCTCTTCCCAGAATTTCACCGCCCCATCCTTCTTCCTCCCACATCCTCTCCAAGCTCTTTGGACATCAAAGCTCAAAGCTCTTGCAGGTCGACGTTCAATCCCCGACCGTCCAGGTGGTTGAGAAATATACCTCTCTCCATATTCCCCTTCTCCTTCCCGTCCCATCCCAAATCCTTATCCTGATCCCTTCCAAGTGCTATATAGTCGTAATGGCTTTGCGCTTTCCCTGATAATTCCCTTCCCCTCTTACAGTAAGCAAGTTTGGCCGCCCCTGCTATAAAAAGAATGTAATATAACACTTGCACAGGCATTCGCATATGTGATTGCACAAAACGCTCAAAATGCCATCATACACACAGACTCAAAAGCTGCACTTCAAATACTAGGACAAAAACAGTGGAAAGATAACGTGGAAATAATTACCACCATTTTGTATCTTGGAGCAGTCGCTAAAGGCAAAGGACTCAACATAACCTTGAACTGGATCCCATCCCATATTGGAATCCCATTAAATGAGAAAGCTGATGAAATTGCTAAACTGGCAACTCGTCATCCAGTGATAGATAAAACAATTCAACCCAGCCTAGAGAACATTAAAAACATCATCACCAAAAAACTCTCACACCTCAACAAAGCCTACCTACACCAGAGAATAGATGAAGGCTCGCCCTCTGCAACATGGTATCTTCAGGCAACTAAATTAGAAAGGTTAAATATCCCAAAAGGAATCCACAGGGAAATAGCAGTTAGATTATATAGACTGTCTAGGTTACAGATGCAACTGGGAGATTGGTGAACCCCGACAGAGAGAGTGCATCTTCTGCCAAACTGTCACAGAAAAGCCATTACTTCACTACCTTCTAGAATGTGAAGCAACCAACGACCTTAGAAGAGCTTTAAGAGTTCCTGAATCTTGCTGTGGCCACCCTGAAGCCATCAACAGAGCCACTCTCCTGGTCAACAAAGGTGTCCAGCAGCTGGACGCCCTCATAAAGACTGTGAAGCAGTATCCTCCCCCGCGATAACAGCTCGATGATTAAATGCAATCTCAGAATAATGAAAAGAATTACGGAGAAAAAAAAATTGTACCACTTACGGGCTATTCATGCCCGTGCCACCTCTTGGGTGGCTTAATCTTTATCAATCATCAATCACTTGCACACAGGAGACATCTCCCGTCACGCAGGGTGCAGTCGCACCTCCACAGATCTCCAGTATCAGCTCTTGATACTGGTAATGGCTCAAAAGAGCCACCACTTACGGGCTATTCATGCCCGTTCCATCTTTTGGGTGGCTTAATCTTCATCAATCATCAATCAATCAACGCTTGCAACACACAGCACCGCTCCTGTGCCAGGTAAGTTACGGGCTCACCATAGCCCGTGCTACTTGGAACTTGTTCCGAGTAGCTGAATCTATAACAACAACAACAACACTTGCAACATAATCAATTCTTATACTGATAAAGTGTTCCTAACTTACCTCAGACTTGTCTTCTAAAATAATCTGAAACAGTTAAAATACTAAGTTAAATTTGCTAAGACAACAATACCTTAAATTCCTTGAAAGTCGAGGAGAGGCTCAGCAGGGAGAAGTTGGTAGAGAGATTTTCCACCTCAACATCTTGATGTTGTGACCTGCAGGTTGGACAAAGGGCGTTCCCGGTCTTCACCACACCGGTGACGCAGCTGCGGCAGAAGGTGTGGCCGCAGGGCAGCATCAAGGGATCCCGTGGCCCCTTCTCGTACACCTGGGAACACACGATGCAGGTCACCACCTCCTCCATACCTGCTCTCTTCGCCAGGCTTCCCACACGATCAGCCACGTCTGAAACTAGTATAGAATCAATCATTAACTTCAGCAGGCGATGAGTCACAATAACGTGGCTAAAGTATGTTGACCAGACCACACTCTAGAAGGTGAAGGGACGACGACGTTTCGGTCCGTCCTGGACCATTCTCAAGTCGATTGTGATGAGGAAGTAGATGCAGGCAATAAATGGTTGAGAATGGTCTAGGACGGACCGAAACGTCGTCGTCCCTTCACCTTCTAGTGTATGGTCTGGTCAACATTAACCTTCAGCTTATTTTTGTATTTATAATATTATGGAAGTTATGGTAATGTCTTCTCACAGACATAATGACATGGGATAAAAACCAACACTTACGCATTTATGAATTTTATGTAAAGATTTACACCAAGTCTTTCGCACTCCCCAGAGTGCTTTGTCAAGGTCTGAGTGTGTAGTTAGGACGAGAGTTATAGCTCAAAGACTAATGCTGCTGCTAGCATTAGTCTCAATGCCATGCTATATCAATGTCTCAGCCTCCCAGTAGGTCAGCCCCCAGGTCTTGCTGAATGTCGTATTTCTTTACGAATTTTCCAATCGGTCTCCAATTTCGTGTCGGTTACTCTACAAACTACAGAACGTCTATGATTTCCCGTTTAACACGCAATATCCCACACAAGGAAAATTCCTGTACGCCATGTTTTTCCCTGTCTCCTTGCGACAGTCATGTCTCCTTAGGAGGGGGAAGGAAATAATAAAAAGAATTCCCACTCTCAGGTCTAACTTGCCGGTCATTAATTCCCGAGTAGCGGGGTGACGATAGGCCTCGCTAATCCACGCCGCTGACTGCTTTATCCTTAATCCTCTTAATGCGTAACGACATTTTGAAATTGAGGTAATCCTACACGTATATACAGATTTAATAGAGTAAATAACTCCATGCAACCGGACCTTCAAATTTTATCCCATAATTCTCGGTAATGTTAATGATATTTACAAAATATTAATTAATTAATAATTAATTTACTGTCAACGTCCAAGAAAAGTTAATTCTCACCACTACCAAAGGTTTGTCTACAATGCTAACTATGTAATAACTCAAGTCCGTTGATGGTCTTGGACTAAATACACTTTGCTAGTTTAAACAGTTCTACTTCGTCCACCAAATTTAATATTACCATATACTTAATAAATTACATAAAAATAACTATTCCAATAATTCGTTCATATATAGGATTGTTTGTACTTAGTTTCCGCGAATCTTCCGAGCGTTAATGAGACTCATCTTAGTTGAAATTAATCTCCTGTATGAATTTTCCGTACCGGATTTTCCGAATTAATTTTCTGTATGGGCGTTTTGTACTTACTCTACACTCAAAGTTTCACCTTTTTATTACTGTTAGTCCACAAAAAAATCAACCCATCCCCCCCTTCAACAAGAATAATATGTATTATTTCCGAAAAAATCACAGATTTTGAAAGATTAACTCACTCGCAAAGCACACATTGAGTCCCACATCAGGAATTATCAAACATAAATTCCTGTGGAAGCCTGATAATTGCACTAACATGTGATATACTCCGCGAATGTTGTCCAATCTCTACCAACCTTAAAATTACCTAATACCAAGATTGAATTAGTTAATGAAAGAAAGAAAATATTTACACAAGGTACCTAGGTAATTACTTGGTTACTGAACCAAGTTTGTTACTCTAACAGCCTTAGTTCTAAATGTATAAATAAAATCAATGTCTTCTAAATGTCCGTCTACTCCGAATGTCACGATTACCGCCAGGAATCCCACAGTACTCTGTCTACTCTGACAAATGGGATTACCGCCAGACTCGAATGACAAGTTCGCGTTCACACGAATTTCCCGCCAGACTGAGAGCTGAATACTATCTACTACACTTCCTTGTGTGATTACGGCCTGATTCAAGCCCTAGCACTATACCGTTCTCAGACATAAAACAAGCGTCCCTCTTATCCCTGTTCCGACAGGCAGACTTTAACCTGTCGATCTGCTGTACAAATTTAGTACACCCCTGATTAAATTGAGAGAACAGTGATTCTGTGGAGCCAATCAGAGCGTGGCTCCACAAAACAACGTCAAGCATGTCGCCTTAAAATTACTTTACAATAGTCTTACTCACTCGTCTTAACCTAAACCTATAGTAGGCACCGAGCAGCACAGGCACTTAAGTTTCTTCACCAATTATACAATTACTGAAGACCACCGCAATGCCACCTTTTATAGCGTCACTTCTCAAAACTTTTATATATAACACTTCACTTTCGTTATTTCACCATTTATAACACCACCCACCTGGCTATCACCACTGATATCGCCACCAAGCGAATTGTTACAAACTATGACTTAACTTAAAGTCACCTAAAGTCGACTTAACTTACAATCGGCTTGAGAATGGTCCAGGACGGACCGAAACGTCGTCGTCCCTTCACCTTCTAGTGTGTGGTCTGGTCAACTTAACTTAGTCACCTTTAATCTACTTAATGCTGTCACCACCTTCGCCTTTGATAAAAATGAGTCCATTACGGTGACCGACGGTGAAGGATAACCAATCACGGGAGAGTTAAAGATGTTAACTACTCTAGGAGTGGTGGGCACCATACCTGGACAATCACTTACTGTGACCTATCATATCTACACTGGCACAGGGGGGTAGGGGGCAGAGAACACGGTCGACTCTCACTATTCACTGACATCCATTTAATTCTAAAACACTTTTGATAATTACGGGCGGGAGGAAGATAATTTAATATATGAACAATCAGCACCACAACTTCCTCTATGAGTGACTCTACGAGGACGAATGGACACACCAGATGGACAGTTTAGTATTAAATATTTATTTCATTAGTTCAATAAAAAAATCCTAATCTATCTTCCCTATCAAGGCAATAGAACAATAAAAAAATCCTAATCTATCTTCCCTATCAAGGCAATAGAATTATCAACACTTGTGATGGTGTTAGAACGTAAGGGACCAGTACTCACTTAATATTCAGCAGTTATGAAGCTTAATCGTCTGTCTCTCCACCCTGCAGATTCCTGTCTGCTCTGAGACACGGCACACACTCTCCACTTCCACTCACGTTACTAGCTTTTATACCCCCCTCAATCCCTAATTTTCCGTTGGATCAACAGACTTGAATCTGGTAACTTCTTGGAACCAGGGCCTTTGTTCAAGGTCCGGCCAACCTTTGAAACAATCCGAGGTTGTTGTTTTAGATTCAGCTACTTAGAACAAAAGTTCCAAAGTAGCACGGGCTATGGTGAGCCCGTAAAACACTCGAGGTAAGCCTTTCTTTATATATAGACAGTAGTGTTCTCCTCTCAGAGGAGCTAGCCTCTTTACACTCGGTCACAATATTTTGGTCGTATGCTATTTAAAGACTCTAATGGTCCTCTACTTTTTGTTTTCTACCACAGACGTGGCCACACATTTACAATGCTAACAGCATATATACATTTTCTTCTGTCCTCCATGGACAGGGTTAGAGATGTGTTAAACATATAGTTCAGGGGTTTATTGAACAATCAACCACAGAAGGTGATTCGGTGCTTTTAAAATGCTAAGCTAACCTATATACGTAAATACATAGAAACACAGATTTACGTATGCCCTACATAAAGTGTTCGATGTGTCTTTTACATAGTGTCATTAATGTGCATTTACAAAGGTGAAATGTAATTCTGATCAGCTTCCATATATATTTATACACATACATATACATACACACACACACACATAGGTACATACATATATACATACATATATACACACATGCATTCACATACATTTCTCTCTTTTACTCTGACAGGGTGAGATAGCTGATAGAGAAGCTAGTGTGCAATTAAGCACTTAATCACCGAAGGTGATTAAGGTGCTTTTACAAGCTCATGTTATAGTTACATCACATACATACATTGTATTATTGATACATTACAGGGTTAATCTTGGGTGCAAGTCCAATATATCATCAAGTGTTCCAGTACTCATATAGTAATTACACAGTTCAGCATACCTCAGCCCAGGAGGGCTGAGGTATGCTGAAGAGTTAATTACTGGTATGTTCAAGAGAGTGCATGTTTTCTCTTTCACAAAGTTGACACATTGTGTACTCGACATTTGGGTTTTGAGAAAGCTGCCAGATACGTCTATATCCCAGGCGTATTCTGGCCACTATAACATCACATTGCCGGGTTCTTGTTCTATTAGTCCCATATGTGAATGTCTCCTCACGATATCTGTCATCATATTTAATGCTACAACTTTCAGGTCTTTGTGAATTTGTTAGGTTGGTGAGATCTTCATTAGATATTTGTTTAAGTATTCTTTTGTTACTGCTAATGAAACACCCATATCAATTTCTACCACTGGTTTTCTACAGGTCTCTTACAGTCAATAAAGAAGCAGGCATTTTTACCACATTTGACTACTTCCAGTAGTCAAATGTGGTAAAAATACCTACTTCTTTATTGACAGTAAGAGACCTGTAGAAAACCAGTGGTAGAAATTGATATGGGTGTTTCATTAGCAGTAACAAAGAGAATACTGATAGAGAAACGGGCGGGAGGAATTATATCCTGCTAATACACCTTGGAGTTCAGCCTGCGTTGAAGAGACATTGTCAGTTAAGAGGCGTCCAATAACAGTATCTACAGTGCCATGTCAGTGTACTCCCTGATCGAGACTCCACATCTTGCCTTCCCATCCCTAGCTAATGACCCATTACAATATACGTGTTGTGTGTTTTCTGTAGGTAATTTTCTAATTATATAATCATATGTTGCCCTCAGCTCTCCTTTCTCATAAATACTTTTTCTTTCTTTTGTAAGGAAATAATTACCACATCTACGTTACAAACTTCTCATGGTGGTGTGAATTGTCTTTTGGGCAAAGAATACATTCTGGAATAACATCATTCTTTATAATATTAAAACGTAAGGTACTCATATATGCCCTCTTATTATTCTTTATCATACATTGTTCATTACTTCCCACCTTCTGAACTGAGAGGATTAATTCATTAGCTCCCCCACCTTTCATTAATCTAATGGCAGAGGCTACATTTATCTCTGAAATTCTATCCCCAATACTCTTCATATTCAATTACATCCTCATTATCTCAATTATAGCATTTCTAGGGCATCTTAAGATTATTCTCATTGCTTTATTTATATCTTCTCTAATTTGCCCAGTTTACCTTTACCAAACCAAGAAATGACAGATGCAGCATAATCAACAAGGATCTTACAGTACTCAAGTATATCATTTGTAGCACAGGGATTCCTACTCCCTTTCCACAGCATGCCAGGGACTTCAGAGGTTGTAATCTCTTCCGACATTGATCCAACAGTCTGTTCATCTCAGCTTCCAAACTCTCATGGAAATTAGGGAGAGTTCTAAACGCTCCCTACCCCTTCACCACCTGTTCTCTCCACCCTATACAAGGCACTTCTGGGAACAAAATTCAAACTGCTCTTAACATACTTGGTACAACCTGTCACAAGTTAGGCTTAGTTATAAATGCAGATAAAACCAAATATGAGTATAGGAAACGAAGAAATATAAGACTTACTCTAAATGGTGTGGAACTGAGCCGTGTTCAGAAGTACAAGTATCTGGGCATGTATGTTGGATACACATGTGAGAGTAAAAATGCTGAAATAAATCATATCAGCACCTTATGTAAAGCCCGTCTGCATCCTCTAAAAGCACTGGCTTTTTCTGGTAAAGGTGTTGGGGTACCTATCTTGCGGATGTTATACATAAGCACTGTTCGGTCCCTGATAGACTACGCAGCACCCGTTTTGTCTTACACAGGCCAAGGCAGACTCAAAAAAATAGAGCTGATACAGAACGAGGCTATGAGGATTATTCTTGGTTGTCAAAGAAATGCAATGATTGAAATAATGAGAATGGAATTAAATTTACAGAGTGTGTGTGATAGAGTCCGTGACATTAACACTAGAGTATCTATTCGTTTCATGCGGAGAAAAGGAGGGGATAAGCTGTTTGAGAGCGTTCAGACCTGCCTGAGTGACGTACACACTTCCAGGAAACTGAGGGAGACACGCTACACGAGGGGATTAGCTCATGACCTCAGGGAATACGATGTACTTGACTGCTGTAAACCCTCTCGACAGTGTAATATGTCTGCTCCATGGAAAGTACAGAAAATAGACGTCGAAATTGCACCCCTCAAGGTGAAAAAGATTCATCATGAACCGGGACAATTACGGTGTTTGTATGGAAGCATGATATCTCGGTTACCAAGAGACAACAGTTTACATGTATATTGTGACGGGTCGGTGGCGGAGGATGGCAGGGCAGGGTGTGGTGTCCTAATAAGGGAATATACGGAGTTTGGGACTGTGGACAGGATAATTGAACTCCGGCTTAGTAATTATATATCATCCACACAAGCTGAACTGCAGGCCATTCTGGCATGTTTGGAGGAAGTACGTCATGGCGACAAAAATGTTTTTGTATTTGTCGATAGCCGAGGAGCACTTGAGTCCTTAAACAGTCGAAACCCAGTCTTCGTCTCCATAGTTGAGGATTGTAAGAGAAGAATAACTGAGATACAGCTGAAAGGACATAGTGTGAAATTCATGTGGATTCCATCTCATGTTGGAATAGTGCTCAACGAGGTGGCGGATGACTTGGCCAAACGTGCCACATCAAAACCACAAGTTGACATTGAATGTGAATTCACAATGAGACAAATTCGAAGCAAAATCAGAAATATTCAGGCACAGGCAGGAGCGGAGAGGAGAGATCTAATGTATGAGAGAAGTCAAACCATGCAACACTACATGTATGTGAGTCAAAACACCCATTTCACTTATGGTAAAAGGAGAAATGCTTGGAGTGACTCTGTGTACATGCGGCTCAGGCTTGGGTACAAATATTACTGGGAATATGGGATAGGTGTTCATGATAATGACACGAAGTGTAAACTATGTGGTATGTTAAGGTCTCACACCCTTGCCCATTATGTTCTTGATTGTCCGTTGATTAATGTATATAGAAACACTGAGATAAGGACTGTTCCTGAACAAATAGCCTGGATGTGTCACAACGGAAAGGTTGATGAAATTCTTGAGAGATATAAGAATTTTGCACCAAGACTGTAATATTTTGTTGAATTATCTGCATGTCTCTTGCAAATTGTCTATACAGTATACCTAGGTCATAAAAGTATTTGTGTACGTCTGATATCATACTTCTCGTGAAGGAGGAAATGTATATGTTTATCTCTCAGAATGTTTGGTAATATGATTATTGTTTGTGATGTGTGTATATGTATGTATTAACACGATGTACTGAACGGGGTGAGAATAGCTTGAGCTACCTCATCCCTTTGTGTGTATTTTACATCAATAAACTTATTTCAATTTCTCCACCCTACCTTTGCTTCACCACCTTCCCTACCCCCTTGACCACTTTCCCTACCCTTTATCACCTTCACCACCTTCTCAATTCATCACCACCTACTCTACCACTCACCAATTTCCTTACTCCTCATTACTTTCCTTTCTCTTCACCACCTTGCGTACTCCTCACCACTTTCCTGGCATGGGATTTACAGCGACATTGTTACTGTGACTCATTATATTCATAATTACATGCATTCACATTGTCCCCATTAGTTGTGGGATGGACGGGGTTACATCACTATTCACTGTGTCACTGTGAATTACCCAGACTCCACAGCCTAAGGCGCAGTAATGTTTATCTGGACACTACAGAAGAGATAGCTTTCCAAAAATCATATTTTGTATATTCTCTCCAAAGTATGTGTCATTTTCGTGAAATTTGATGCTTCATACTTCATTACCGATATTACATGTGATTTAATTCCATTTTCAAATTAGTCTTAATGAATCTTGATACAAATTAAAAGTTTAAGTTATAGAAGAAAATCAAGTCACTACAAAAAACACAAAATATTCGAGTTGCCTTGGAAGAAAACGCTAAGCATTTAAAGGATATCAATAGCCTAATCTGCTCAATCTTTTGGGGATGTGTTTTATTTCAATAAACTTACACGAACACAGAAATTCTTTAGATGCTGTTATGTCTGATCACTCCACACACCAAATGTTATCAGTTGGGAAAATCATGAGAGAGCATTATTTGCTACCAAAAATTGTAAATTAAAATTTACAATCAATCAGAAACTTTATTCATAAATGGTAGTATATTTATAATTGGGAAGCTTCACATAAAAAAGTGTACTCACATGCAGACGCCCACTACAACCTGTTCACTCAACTAATATGATGTTATGGTAACCAGCGTACTAAATGCAACATGCTAGGAAAATCAGTAACTCACAAAGCTCCACATTTTTATGCATGGGTTAGGTGTAAAGAGTCGGGTTCATGGGTTAGGTGTAAAGAGTCGGGTTCATGGGTTAGGTGTAAAGAGTCGGGTTCATGGATTAGGTGTAAAGAGTCGGGTTCATGGGTTAGGTGTAAAGAGTCGGGTTCATAGGTTAGGTGTATAGAGTGGGGTTCATGGGCTAGGTGTAAAGAGTCGGGTTCATGGGTTAGGTGTAGAGAGTCGGGTTCATGGGTTAGGTGTAAAGAGTCGGGTTCATGGGTTAGGTGTAAAGAGTCGGGTTCATGGGTTAGGTGTAGAGAGTCGGGTTCATGGGTTAGGTGTAAAGAGTCGGGTTCGTGCATTTCTGGTTAGGTTAGGTCGTTGGATTTTGTACGTTGTGACAAATCAAGAGAACGGGTTGATATGGGTTGTCAAGGTGCGAGGTCAGGTATCACAAGCTCAAGTTCAAGTAAGTTTATTGAGAAAAAACAGTACATCTCAATTTTTGTTATTAATACATGAGGTACATTTGCATTTGTGCAGCTGCCCTACACTATATGAAGGGGAGTACAGTGTGTCAAAAAAGCTAGCTACGTGATGCTAAAAAATCCCCATCACACAGGATGGTTAGTCATACAGAGGCATGTGATCAATAGTCTGCACTGGCAGACTTCGGGTGCATTTTGAGGATATCATCAATACAAGAGTGAATAAGGCAGCAGTGGTGATAGCCATACAGAGCCATACGTTTAGTAGCCTGCACTGGCAAATTTTGGGTACACTGTGAGAATATCTTCAAGAATACGAGAGTGAATAAAGTAATTATGGGAGATCATGCCGCAGTTCCTGCTCACAGAACAAATCCACAAGGACCGTGACGAGGATTCGAACCTACGTCAGGGAGCATCCCAGACGCTGCCTTAATCGACTGAGCTACGACAGTTCATTTGATGCATCACGCTATTGTGATTTGTGTGTGTCCTGCTCACAGAGTTTGCACCTGGAGTGCTCAGGATTGGGAGATCCGTCACCTGCAGCCACCTGCCACAGGTAATGGTAACCCAACCTGATCCTTGCAACCACTGTGTCGCACAGTCTAGTGGACGTTTTGTGCTGCTCATAGATATAGGTTTCAGGTCTGAACAAATCATAGCTTTTAATACTAGTACTTTCAGGTCGTTGGGAGTCAGTAATTTCTTTTGTATCAGACCTGAGTGTTTGGACCAATACAGTTTTGACAGTAGAGATGGGGATAGAGTAGCTTAGGCTATTTCTATCCTCGTCTATATAAGGTCCCTCAAGGGGCTCACAAACCGGTACAGTACACAATTATTAATTATACTCTATATTTCACATTCCTTTGGTAATCACATGGCATACTGTGAGATGCCATGCAATTACCACATACTGGTAAAGGCAGACTATACAAGTTGGAGAAGGTACAAAATAATCCCATGAGAATAATCCCAGGATTGTTCTCATGACCCAAGAAATACTATTATTGAGATAATGATGATATGATTGACCTTATACAATATTGGGTATAGTATTTCAGAGATAAATGAAGCTTCGGTGATTAGACTAATGAGAGGCGAGGGAGCTAATGAATTAACCCTCTCACTTCAAAATGTGGAAAGAAATGTATAAAACATGTGAAAGCATAATAAGATCTTTATGTTCTAATGTTGCAAAACATGATTAACAATTAACACCAACATGGGAGGAATACAAGGTAGTTGCAGTAAGTTTTTCCTAAATGTTCCAACACTCTGAACTTTGATGCGGTTTGCAAATTCATTCATAATCGACATCACCTTGTCCACACCCTCCACAGATTTTAAGTCTCTGAGAACCAATATCTCCTTTGTCAGACTCCCAACATTTTCAATGTTTTTCTTGCTCGGCACTTGTACACCCCCTGCTACCATAAAAGGTAACTCTATTCTGAACAAGTATTAAGTTTTAGTCTTGTAATGTTTTTCCTGGTCGAAACGCTTTGCGTAATAGTGGCTTTAGGCATTCTTTATACTAGCTCTATCTATAAATCTATCAATTTTTGTATAACCTCTTGTATGTATGTACTTTACCTGAATAAACATTTGAATTTTGAATTTGAATTTGAACAATGTCTTCCAATTCTATTTTTGTAAACCATTTTTCCTGAGCTTCTCCGTCAACATTTTCAACCACACGGGGTTGAACACTGCCATCATTAGTGGAGAGTTAATTTTCCTGAGACTCTTCCATCTGTGATACTCCATCCTCTTCCTTACTTTCTTCTCCCTCCGTTTCATTCCCCACTTCACTCTCCACTTCACACCACCTGTTTGCTATAGCTAATTTTTCGAGAACTTCAATCCTCTTGTCCAACTTTCTGAGGTATTCCAAGATCTGAGTACCGATCGCAGAATCCATGACGCTGCGCTGCACCGCAGCACCACGAGGGTACACTTTTTCGGCATCGTTTCCTACTGCCACTAGGCTATCCTGAATCGTCGCCGTGCCTTTCTCCCAAACGTTGGTCACAGAAGCAATAGTTGTCTTTCCACTGTTTCTTGTTCCTGCTGTATGAGCTTGCATTCCTTCAGAGCCTCGTTTACCCTGCTTACGGTTACCGACTTGGAATCTCTCACCCGGGGCTTCATGAGACATAGAGAGGAACCAGCATTGTGTCCAGCTTCTGATGAAAAGTTAGTGGACATGTAGAGGGAAATAGCAGCCGCTTCCTTCCTTTAATTATTGCCTCTTGCTGTATGTGGTTCTGTTGCATTCTTCCGTTTTTTTTGTATTAAAACATTTAGGTATATCTGCATTTGTGCAGCTACCCTAGACTATATGAAGGAAAGTACAGTGTGTCAAGAAGCTAGCTACGTGATGCTAAAAATCCCCGTCACACAGGATGGTTAGTCATACAGAGGCATGTGAGAAGTAGTCTGCACTGGCAGACTCTGGGTGCATTATGAGGATATCATCAACACGGGAGTGAATAAGGCAGCAGTGATACTGAAAGTCCCCATCTCGCAGGATGGTTAGTCATACAGGGTCATATGTTCAGTAGCCTGCACTGGCAAATTTGGGGTGCAATATGAGAATATCCTCAAGAGCTCGAGAGTGAATAAAGTAATTGCAAAGCTCTAGGTACCTCATGCCAATGGGTCTAAATGGTCTGATAACTGGGGATTCGGTGAAGTAGTGTGGGAGATCATATCCCAGTTCCTGCTCACAGAGTTTGCACCTGGAGTGCTCAGGATTGGGAAATCCGTCACCGGTAGCCACCTGCCACAGGTAACGGTAACCCAACCTGATCCTGGCAAACACTGTGTCGCACAGTCTGGTCGACGTTTTGTGCTGCCCGTAACATAGATTTCAGATCTGAACAAATCATAGATTTTTATACTGGTGTTTTCAGGTCGTTGGGGTCAGTAATTTCCTTCCTATCAGACCTGAATGTTTGGAATAATCAGCCCGTCCTCCAAAAATGGGGAGGTAAATGTAACAGCCCTATAAGTGCAATTATGCACTATGTATGTGTGACAGTCAGGAATTGTACTTATTTTCACTTAGTATTCAACCGTACTGTCAAATATATTGTGAATATTTGGGTTTACTTGAAAAGCTGAATGGAAAAACCACGACCTAAACTATCTGTCTTAGTTTTTGAAGATAAGCATTTTATTGCTTCTTAATTACAATTACTACTTAACCTATAGCAATATTGGTATTACAGTTTTATAAAACAAAACTAAAATATTTTAATAAATTGTAAAATAACTAAGGATATTTTCAAATTTTGTATAAAATCTCTATTGTTTAATAAAACTGAAAAAGCAATTCCTGATATTTAAAACTTGTAGCCAGCACACTGAACTTTAAAACTTCATCCTAAAATTCTGAGTATCTGAACAGAAAACGTGAAGAATAAATGGGGAGGTAAACGTAACAGCCCTATAAGTACAATTATGTACTATGTGTGAGTCAGGAAATATACTTATTACACTTAGAATTAAAACGGAGGATGCAGAGATGGGGATATCTAGGTCTAATTCAACTTTATCTTTGTTACATGCTAATTCGGCTGCAATGTCTGTGTCATTATGATGAATTATATTTATGTGATGATATCCATACAAATGAGATTCGAAACCCTTTATTCTGTGCATGTTGGAAATTTCCAACACTTTATTACTAATATTCAGTACATTAAGAAACAATTCTTGTACTAGCCATTATACTACTAATACTAACCAGTAGTGTAATAACATTAATTCATATCATACTGCGTCGTAGTATGCCAAAAGTTTGCCAGTGTTTATGGCCTTGTTGTGTCAGATCACACGACTGAAGGAAAACATTTACATTCGCGAGAATTGTGCTAAATTCTCCTTTGTTTCGGCATTCTTTAACAAGAATTATTAGCTGATAAGATATTCACCATTGATCCAATAATATAGCATTGTTTACTGAGATCACTTATACAGTTACGAATTGTTATCACAGGGTATTCATGGAGGAAAGAATTTCCTGTATAACCTTTTCGTCCATGTGAACTTCGTTTCATATTAATTGTTACATAGTGAGAATTTAATTGATATTAGCTCTTATGATAACCTTGTCTTTATTATCTCACATTAATTATAGGAGTTATTTCCTCCGTTCCAACACTCCATGGTGCCGCGCATGCGTGGACGAGAGAGAAGGGAGAGCGAGACAACCATTGTTCTCGGAGAGAGAGTGTCTAGAAGCTGCTAGATTTACCGCCTCGTTATTGTGTCATCCTTGCTACTGCGGATATCAGAGAGTCGGAGCAGCTTCATCATTTCTCAGACATCAGTATCAACAAACTATAAGTCCTTATTACCTTTGTTTTTGT